>JAJPUD010001104.1:128759-331955 GCA_023553655.1 Myrmecobius fasciatus
CGATCACCTCCTGAAAGAGACCCCAAAATTAAGACCCCAAGGAATATTGTGGCTAAATTTCAGGACTATAGCACCAAGGAACAGATTCTGCTAGCAGCTAGAAAGAAACAATTCAAATACTGAGGATCAATAAATAGAATCACACAGGATCTGTCAGCCTCCACACTGAAGGATCGAAGGGCTTGGAACCAGATATTCTGAAGGGCAAAGGAACTTGGATTACAACCAAGAATAACCTATCCAGCTAGAATGAGCATTATCCTCCAGGGAAGAAGATGGTCATTCAATGATATAGGTGAATTTCACCTATTTCTAATGAAAAGACTGGATCTGAACAAAAAATTCGACACCCAAACACAGAACTCAAGAGATGCATAAAAAGGTTAAAAGGAAAGGACTCTTGAGAACTTTATTTTTACTAGGGGGATACTTAAAGTTTGGGGGTATAATTAACTAGATATTACTTTGATAACATGAAAAAGAGAACTAGAGGGGAAAAGGTTATCATACTGGGGAAAAGAGGGAAAAAGTGATAAAATAAGATCTAAAAAAAAGGAGGTAAAAACAAGGTAAAATCACTTGAAGAGGCAAAGAAAACCTAATATAATTGAGAGAAAGAGGGGAGGGAGATGAGCACTGTGTAAATCTTACTCTCATCAGGTTGGGCTCTAAAAGTGTTTATCAGACATTTGATTTCACATAGAAACTTGCCTGTTGCTAGAGGGAAGTGGGAGGGAAAGGAGGAAAAGTAAGGGACAAACTGACAGAAGGGAAAATAGAAGAATCAGGGGAAAGGAGTAAAAACAGGGGGAGGGGATCTAAAGGGTGGAGTATTGTTTGGAGGAGGGGGTCATCAAAAGCAAAGTACTGTGGAGGGGAGAAGGGAGAAAGGGGAAAGGAAAGGGGAAACATAACTTGGGTAAATAAGATGGCAGGAAATAAAGAATTAGTTATTCTAACTGTGGATGTGAATGGGATGAACTCTCCCATAAAGCAGAAACGGATATCAGACTGGATTAAAAACCAGAATCCCACAATATGTTGTCTACAAGAAACACATCTAAAACATAGTGACACATATAGGATGAAGGTAAAAGGCTGGAGCATAAAATATTATGCTTCAGGTGAACAAAAAAAAAGCAGGGGTAGCAATCCTTATCTCAGATCAAGTAAAAGCCAAGATAGATCTAATCAAAAGAGATAAGGAAGGAAATTATATTTTATTAAAGGGAACCATAGATAATGTAGCAATATCTATACTAAATATATATCACCAAGTGCAATAGCACACAAATTCCTAGGGGAGAAATTAAGAGAGATGCAAGAAGAAATAGACAGCCAAACGATACTAGTGGGGGATCTCAACCTTGCTCTCTCAGAATTAGATAAATCAAACTACAAAATAAACAAGAAAGAAACTAGGGAGATAAACCAATTGTTAGAAAAGTTAGGTATGATAGATCTATGGAGAAAGTTGAATGGAGACAGTAGGGAGTTTACTTTTTTCTCAGCAGTCCATGGAACCTATACAAAAATTGACCATGTGTTAGGGCATAAAAACCTCAAAATCAAATGCAGAAAGGCAGAAATAGTAAATGCATCCTTTTCATATCATGATGCAATAAAAATCACATGCAATATAAGGCCAAGAGAAAATAAACCAAAAGTTAATTGGAAATTAAATAATCTAATCCTGAAGAATGAATGGGTGAAAGAGCAAATCATAGACACAATCAATAATTTCATACAGGAGAATGACAATAAGGAGACAACATACCAAAATTTGTGGGATATGGCTAAAGCGGTTATAAGGGGCAATTTTATATCTCTAGATGCTTACTTGTATAAAATAGAGAAAGAAAAATCAACAAATTGGGCTTATTATTAAAAAACTAGAAAAAGAACAAATTAAAAACCCTCAATTAAATACCAAATTGGAAATTCTAAAAGTAAAAGGAGAAATTAATAAAATTGAAAATAAGAAAACTATTGAATTAATAAATAAAACTAAGATTTGGTTCTATGAAAAAACTAACAAAATAGATAAGCCTTTAGTTAATTTGATAAGAAAAAGGAAAGAGGAAAGTCAAATTGTTAGTCTCAAGAATGATAAGGGAGAACTTTCCTCCAATGAAGAGGAAATTAGAGCAATAATTAGGAGTTACTTTGCCCAACTTTATGCCAGTAAGTTTGATAATCTAAATGAAATGGAGGAATATCTACAAAAATATAGATTGCCCAGGTTAACAGAAGAGGATATAAATTATTTAAATAGCCCCATATCAGAAAAAGAAATAGAACAAGCTATTAACCAACTACCTAAGAAAAAATCTCCAGGGCCAGATGGATTTACATGTGAATTCTACCAAACATTCAAAGGACAATTAATTCCAATACTACACAAACTATTTGAGAAAATAGGGACAGAAGGTATACTGCCAGAATCCTTCTATGAGACCGATATGGTGCTGATAGCTAAACCAGGTAGGGTGAAAACAGAGAAAGAAAACTATAGACCAATTTCCCTAATGAATATTGATGCAAAAATTTTAAATAAGATATTAGCAATGAGATTACAGAAAGTCATCCCCAGGATAGTACATTATGACCAAGTAGGATTTATACCAGGGATGCAGGGCTGGTTCAATATTAGGAAAACTAACAGCATAATTAATTATATAAATAACCAAATTAACAAAAACCATATGATTATCTCCATAGATGCAGAAAAAGCCTTTGATAAAATCCAACACCCTTTCCTATTAAAAACACTAGAGAGTATAGGAATAAATGGGCTTTTCCTTAAAATGATCAGTAGCATCTATTTAAAACCATCAGCAAGCTTCATATGTAATGGAGACAAACTAAAACCATTCCCAATAAGATCAGGAGTGAAACAAGGCTGCCCACTGTCACCATTACTATTTAATATTGTATTAGAAATGTTAGCTTTAGCAATAAAAGAAGAAAAAGAGATAAAAGGAATCAGAGTAGGTAATGAAGAAACCAAATTATCACTCTTTGCAGATGACATGATGGTATACTTAGAGAACCCTAGAGACTCAACTAAAAAACTACTAGAAACAATTCACAACTTTAGCAAAGTTGCAGGATTCAAAATGAATCCACATAAATCATCAGCATTTTTATACATTACCAACAAAGTTCAGCAGCAAGAGATACAAAAAGAAATTCCATTCAAAATAGCAGATGATAGGATAAAATATTTGGGAATCTATCTGCCAAGGAAAAGTCAGAAACTATACGAACTAAATTACAAAACACTTTCCACACAAATAAAATCAGACCTAATCAATTGGAAAAATATCAAGTGCTCATGGGTAGGCAGAGCGAACATAATAAAAATGACAATACTACCCAAACTAATCTATTTATTTAGTGCCATACCAATCAAACTCCCAAGAAATTATTTTACAGATCTAGAAAAAATAGTAGCAAAGTTCATTTGGAAGAACAAAAGGTCAAGGATTTCAAGGGGATTAATGAAAAAAAAGACAGATGAAGGTGGCCTTGCTTTACCAGATCTAAAACTATATTATAAAGCAGCGGTCATCAAACCCATTTGGTACTGGCTAAGAAATAGAGCAGTTGATCAGAATAGGATATCAGGACAACCTAGGCATTAACCTTAACAATCTAGTTTTCGATAAACCCAAAGACCCCAGCTTTTGGATTAAATACTCTCTATTTGGCAAAAACTGCTGGGAAAATTGGGAAACTAGTGTGGAAGAAATTAGGGCTTGACCCATACCTAACACCACATACCAAGATAAGATCTAAATGGGTTCATGATCTAGATATAAAGAGGGACTTTATAAGCAAGTTAGAGGAACATAATATAGTTTATCTCTCAGACCTGTGGAGATGGAATAAATTTA
This sequence comes from Myrmecobius fasciatus, assembly GCA_023553655.1. NCBI lineage: Eukaryota > Metazoa > Chordata > Mammalia > Dasyuromorphia > Myrmecobiidae > Myrmecobius > Myrmecobius fasciatus. Next base: position 132,659 of record JAJPUD010001104.1, read on the forward strand.
TGTCCAAAGAAGACCTGGAACTCCTAATTGAACACCAGATGGATAATTTTGACTATATTAAGTTAAAAAGTTTCTGTACAAACAAAACAAATGCAGACAAGATTAGGAGTGAAGCATCAAATTGGGAAATCATCTTTACATTTAATGGCTCTGATAAAGGCCTCATTTCTAAAATATATAGAGAATTGTCTCATATATATATAAGAATTCAAGCCACTCTTCAATAGATAAGTGGTCAAGGGATATGAACAGACAATTTTCAGATGATGAAATTAAAACCATCTCTAGTCATAGGAAAAGTTGCTCCAAATCACTATTGATCAGAGAAATGCAAATTAAGACAACTCTGAGGTAACACTACACACCTGTCAGATTGGCCAAAATGACAGGAAAAGATAACAATGAATGTTGGAGGGGATGTGGGAAAACTGGGACACTAATACATTGTTGGTGGAACTGTGAATGGAACCAACCATTCTGGAGAGCAATTTGGAGCTATGCTCAAAAAGTTGTCAAACTGTGCATACCCTTTGACCCAGCAGTGTTTCTACTGGGCCTATATCCCAAAGAGATCTTAGAGGAGGGAAAGGGACCCACACGTGCAAGAATGTTTGTGGCAGCCCTTTTTGTAGTGGCAAGAAACTGGAAATTGAAAAGTTGCCCATCAATTGGAGAATGGCTGAACAAATTATGGTATATGAATGTTATGGAATATTATTGTTCTGTAAGAAATGACCAACAGGAGGATTTCAGAGAGGATTGGAGAGACTTGCATGAACTGATGCTGAGTGAAATCAGCAGAACCAGGAGAACATTATACACAGCAACAAGACTATACGATGATCAATTTTGATGGACATGGTTCTCTTCAACAATGATGTGATTCAAACCAGTTGTGCTGCGATGAAGATAGTCATATACATCCAGAGAGAGGGCTGTGGGAACTGAGAGTGAACCACAACACAGCATTTTAACGCTTTCTGTGAATATTTCCATGCATTCTGTTTTCCTTCTTAGGTTGTTTTTTTTCTTCTTCTCTTTCTAGATCTGATGTTTCTTGTGCAGTAAGATAACTGTATAGATATGTATACATGTATTGTATTTGTCATATAATTTATCCTATCTAGCATGTATTAGATAACCTGTCATCTAGGGGTCAGGGGTGGGGGGAAGGAAAGGAAAAGCTTGGGGAAAAAAAGTTTTTTTGCAAAGGTCAATGTTGAAAGGTCACTCATATGTTTTACAAATAAAAAGCTTTATTAAAAAAAAAGAATGTTTGTGGCAGCCCTTTTTGTAGTGGCTAGAAACTGGAAACTGAAGGGATGCCCATCAATTGGAGAGTGGCTGAATAAGTTATGGTATATGAATGTTATGGAATATTATTGCTCTGTAAGAAACGACCATCAGGAGGATTTCAGAGAGGCCTGGAGAGACTTGCATGAACTGATGCTGAGTGAAACGAGCAGAACCAGGAGATCATCATACACAGCAACAACAGTATTACATGATGATCAATTCTGATGGACATCGCTCTCTGCAACAAAGAATTGTCTCAATCCAGTTCCAATTGTTCACTGAAGAAAACCATATACACCCAGAGAGAGGGATATGAAATATGGACCACAACGTAACATTTTCATGATCTCTATTGACATCTGCTTGCATTGTGTTGCCTTTCTCTGATTCTTTTTTTTTTCTTTGTAGATAGGATTTTTCTTGCATAGCTTCTCAAGCATTTCAACATTATTAACATGTAGTGGACTTCCTGCCATCTAGGGGAGGGAGGGGACTGGGGGTAAAATTTGTAATGGAAAGCTTTGTAAAGATCAATGCTGGGGAACTACCCATACATATGTTATACAAATAAAAAGCTTTAATAAAAAAAATGGTGAACACTTAAAAAAAAGAGATTTTTCATAAGTATTTTATTGATAGTTTGGTGGTTTAGGAAAAAATATTCATTCCTTATTTAAAATTAAATCATCTTGCTAAAAGAAAATTGTTTGACAGTTGTTTAACAAAGGTCAAGTCCCTTAATTCCTTTAAAATGTTTAGAAATAAAGGCAATAAGAGGTATAATGGAATACAATTAAAAATTAGGGAGAGAAAAGGAGAGGAAAAGAGATGGGAGTGGGGTGGGAGAAGGAGACAGCCGCATGGAGATATAGAGAAATTATGACCATAGAATCTGAGTTGGTAGGAACTTCAGAGTTTATTTTGTCCAACTCATTTCTGAAAACAAAGTCTATTTACAATGCAACAAAGTGATTTGATCTCCTGAGTTATCTACTGAACTCACTACTCTTTTTTTCTTAGGAAAATTTAAAAAAATACATTTCAAGTGATGTAGGGAATATAGCTGTTTATTCATAATTTGAAAAGATAGATTAGGACTATAGTTCAATGTCATATTAGCTATATTATTTATTATTATTATTTTCAAATAAAAGCATTTGGTGATCCCAGAATGTCAAATCTCTTTGAAATACTAGGTAATTGCCAAAATATTTCTTTACTAGTATTTCAGATGAATTAAAAGATATAAGAATCAAATTAGCATCAAATCAGTACCAATAACTACTCCTTTACATTTCCCTCAAAGGGACCACCATCTTACCAATCTCAATTTTATAACTTTAGCATTATTTTTAACTTTTCAGTCTCCCTCACCACCATCCAAGTCCAAGCAACTGCCAAATCTTAATGTTTCTACCTTTATTACATCCCTCATATCTGATCCCTTCTCTCTACTCCCAGATACTACCTTAGTTTAAATCGTTATTACCTCTTGCCTAAGTTATTAAAGCATCCTCTTAACTGATCCTCTTGCCTCAACTATCTTATAGCTCCATTCTGTCCTATGTATAGCTGCCAAAATTATTTTCCTTGAGCATAAATTATTATCCCTTATTAAATTACTACAATGGCTGCTTATTATCCCTGGGAAAAAATGTAAACACCACATGGCTCTGTCTTTTACTCTCCCTCTCTCACTCATGGATCCAGACAAACTAGATCTTCACACAGGATTTTCCCTCCATCTCCCTTCTCTATGCCTTTGTCCCCATGACTAGATTCAGTCCCTCCTTACTTCTACCTCACAGAGTTCCTCTCTTTAAGGTGCAGTTGAATGAAAATTTTCTTTATTCTCCTCACTATTGGAACCTGTCTTCCTAATCTACCTTATATGTAACTATTTTGTATACCTCCATTCCAATCACATTTATGCTGTATGTATATATTATGTATGTATTTATATAAGTACTTCTTGTCTTCTCCATTAAATAGTACTTTAATTAAAAGAATGAATTTCTTTTTTTCTTTCTTAGCATTTGGCACAATACCTGATACATAATAGGTATTTAATAAATGCTCAAGGATTAATATAAATATAGCTGACATAGACACAGATACAGATATAGATAGAGCATATACAGATGACTCTAGGAACTCTTCAGTAAAATTCTCTCTGTCTCTCTGTCTCTCTGTCTCTGTATCTGTCTGTGTCTGTCTGTCTCTGTCTCTGTCTCTGTCTCTGTCTCTGTCTCTCTCTCTCTCACACACACACACACGTATTTTTTTTTTTATCAAATCTGTGATTTCACCAGCGTGGGAATTCCCAATGAAGAAATTGTTTTAACAAATAAAGATCACTGACTTCTTTGTAAAATAGAGTCTTGGAAAGTTGTCTTGACCAATAAATGATTGAGTGATTTATTCAGTCACAAAGATACTATATAGCCCAAACTCCTAACTCCAAGCCCAGGTGTCTCCCCACTATATCATGTTGTGTCTCTATTATTAATTAGTAAAAGAAACTACCTAGAGAACTTGTAGACTTTCCAAATCTTCATCTTTACCTTCACCACCTCTAACAGAATGCAGTTTTAATCTTTCTAAGACTCAGTCCTTTTTAGACAAGTCTTCCAGATTCCCACACCAATCTGTTGGCACTCCAAATGCAAGGAGGACACAACAAAACTCTAAGGGCCATACCAATTATGGAAATTTGTAGGGTGAGAAAGGGGAGTGACAAAATTAAGTATACTTGACAGTTATTTTATAACAGTAAGTTCTTTGACAGATGCTATATCTATATGTCCGGATGTTAGTTAACATTAATCTTCCTAGAAAAACACTTTTATTTTAAAGATTTAAATGTATTTACACAAAGCCAGTGAAGACATGGCTCATTACTTTTACCAAAATGCCACTGATGTGACATGGTTGTAATTTATAGATCTAACTTCTATTTTTTCTATTGTTTTATTTTGCATTGGCAAGGCTTCTGAAGTGTTCAAATCTTTAAAATTTGCATTTCAAAGTAGCTATAAAATATGTATTCCATTGGAACACATTAGCATAAAGCGATTTGGTATTATATATTCTGTCGGAAATGCCACGAAGAATTCCACAGCTATTGCATTTCCATCTGGCAGCATCTTCCTACACTGAATATTTGCATAAATATTTCAGTGATAAAGTAAAATTATGAAACATAAACTCTTTAGGTTATATTCCAAATTGATAACCTCTTCAAAATTTAATAAGCAGAGGGACTATGCAATTGGGAGGAAATTACGATCCTGTTTGCCACCTATTTTGAACTATCCTGGGGGAGAGCTCCTTCCCCTGTAGGTCATTCATTTGTACTTTCTCCTTTCTATCCTTATGAAAGATAGTGGATTAGTGGAGAGAAAACGAAACTGTATCCTGTCTAGGTAAGACTGTTTAAGGAATCTGGTCACTACTGCTGCTTCATCTAGCACATTGTTGGTGCAAATGGAATGGCTGCTTGCTGAGTTAGTGCAGGTAAGTAAAGCAGAATGAGGCCATTATGCAAAATTTCCTGTGGAATTGAAAGGAGTGCCCTCATTTCCCAGTGAAAGCTGAGATTCATCCCCAGGGCTGTATTTTCCAGGATTGGGGAAAATTGTAGGGTAAACAAAATTTTCCAGTGCTACTTTAACTCTTTAACCATTTGGGGCATAATAAGTGCAAGTTTAAAAAATGCAGCCAGATATCTAGCTATAGATTCAGATATAGACATCGTGATCCAGATGGTACAGGGAACTCACCAGTAAAAAAAATTCACATACACACACAGTTGGTGAAATATAGTATATATGTGTGTATGTAATCACACACACAAACACACACATCTACAATATATATGTATGTACATGCATCTGTAGCTTGAACTTATTATATCCAACATAAGTATACCTATATATGCCTATATATATGTATGTATTAACTTGAACATATTAGGTGCTATATTTTAATTATCATGCATTTATTATTTACATGCACATATATAACATAAGGATAATGATAATGTTAATAATTAATGGGTAGCTACTATTTGCCAAGAATGATGCTAGATCCTAGATGTACAAAGAAAAAAATGAAACAGACCCTCACCTTTAGCAGCTTAAATTCTCTTTCTAATTCTGATAATAACACATATAGAATATTTATTTTTTCTGTACAACTATATGAGACAAGGACAACAGTTAGAGATCAGAGTATCATAAGATACAAGTTCCAAGGAGCCTCTGGGGTCATCTAGTCTGAATTACACCTGAATAAAAATTCCTTCTCCTTCCCATCATCCACTCTGTGCTTGAGGATCTCGAGGATAGCTTATTGCATTCTAGGATAGTTCTCATTATTAATGCATTTTCCCCTTCCACAAGTAGGATATAAATCTGTGTTTCTGCAGCTTCCTCCACTTGCTCTTTGTTTGGCTGTCTTCAGGCAAGAAAACAAAATCTAATTTATCTCAGGCAATGGTCTTTCCAAAGCTTGAAGATGGTTTCTCCAAGTCTTCTCTAAGTCAAACATCTCCAGTTCCTTCAAGTAAACATCCCATGGAATAACCTCCAGGGATGTCATTGCTGTGGCTGCCATTGTCATTAACAAGCCATGATTTAGCGCCTGCTCTACAAGTGCTCTGCAGTCCCTGACCTCAAAGAAGGTCATTTTCCACTAATCATGACCAATTCAGGAACATATCTTTCTTGACTATCCATATTTGAGACAAGTTTCTTTTTCCCTCTCTTCTGTTTTCTTTCTTTTTTTGTGGTGGCGGAGGAAGAAGCAGTAGAGGGAGAGGATACACATTTATTAATGGAAAGAAGAAAATTAATTTTAAAATTACTTAAAATACATGATCATTTTAGGATGGAGGGAACATTGTCAAATAAGTAAATTAGGAAAGATCTTATATAAAAGAGCTAAGTATGTTGAGAGGCAGAGAGAATTCATTTAAAGTGTTCAGGGAGACCCGTATAAAGGTACATAAGCAAGGAGACTACTTAGGATGAAATGTAGAACCTATGAAGGAAAGAGATTTGAAATAATTCTGGAAATGATGTGTGAGAGACTTCAAAAGTCAAACAATTTAATGAAATATGGTTTTAGTTACAGCAGTGGGTTGCTGGTGACTCATATGAGAGAAACCAGGAGTTATGGAGGAGGAAAAATCAGCAGACCAAATATTGTCTGGAAAAGGAATTAGAGAATTCATATACCAAGAACAAGAAAGAACCAAAGTACAACCAGACTTTCTTGTTTATTCAATATCAAGAGATCTCAAAATAAACTTTTAGGTATGCATTGGAAGAATTTCCTGGGGAGGATTTATGGACATGGAGAAGAGTTCCAAGGGATAAGGAGAGAGAGAGAGAGATTGCAGTGTGAACCACTGGAAGGAATATCCACATTGATATGATCCCACATCCATGGAAGTAATCCAAATGTAATAAGTAGTTTAGCTAGCATCTATCCCACCACATGGCACTTAGTAAGCACTGAAAAATATTATAAACTGATTGATAATAATAGTTCACATTCATATTACATGTTATTTAAAATTTATAAAGCACTTTATGAATAGAGATAAGTAGTATAAATGTTGTTATTTCCATTTTGCAGAAGAGGAAATTGAGGTTTAAGGAATTCACACACCTGGGAAATATTAGAGTCAGGAGACAAAGTGTTCTTTCTAGTATACCACATTGTCCTTGCTTGTTAACATAAAGTAGCTTTTACTTCTGGTTGTCAAACTGTTTAAAGCAACAATCATCAAAATTATCTAATATTGATTAAAGAATTGTTTGTGCTGTTGTTCATCCTTCATTCTTGAAGAGGACTAAGGATGTTGGGAGGATAATGTCTTGACTTGCAAGTGAATTAGATTTAACTGAGGTAAGGCTTTGCAAAGCTATCAGACTTTCTTTCTCTCCCAGAGTCATTGGGATCCAATGGCAAGACATAGATCAGGATGATGGGCAGTGACCCCAGACACAATGCAAGACCCTAGGCATTTTAAGCTAAAGTTTTTCCCAACTCTAGAGATGTCTGAAGTAATACCCAATCAGTGATTAAAGACTAGATAATAATTGAGGGAAAAGATGGCCTAGTTTGACTTCAGAAAAGAATCAGAAACCCTCAGTTTCTGGCTAGAACAGCAGAAACAATTGCTATTTAACTCACTCTGAGTCATCAAAACCCAAATAATGTGGTTAAAGAATAGTGAGAAAAATAGAAAAGACTAATAATAAAAACAATAGCTATCATTCATATATTATTTTACATATGATAAGGGAAAATCAATAATCATGGAAATAATAATCAAAGGCTTCATAAACCTCAAAACAAATTATTTAGGAAAAAGTTCCTTAGTTGATAAAACTAGTAGAAAATCTGACAGGAATTAGGCTTTGACCAACATCTTATATAATAAATACAAAATAGATATGTGATCTGAATATTAAAGATCATATACAATAATTAGAAGAAAAACAGATCATAAGTTTTTTTCCATGGATACAAGATGGGTTCTTAACCAAACAAGAGAAAAAGGAAATTGTAAAAGATAAACTAGATATTTTGAATACATGAAATGGAAAAAAGTTTTGCATAAACAAAAATAATGCACCTAGGATTAGAATCAAAACAATTTAATGGCAAAACTCTTCCCCTTATGAGAAATTTTGAGAGGATATTCTTGTCTACCCCTTCGAAGAGGAGGGAGGTTTATAGATATAAGACTCTGCATATGTTTTCAAAATTTTTTAATATATTGATAGGTTTTATTGATTTATTTTTTCCTCCTGTTTTTTCTTTTTTAAAAAAATGTTTGTTATATGGAATGGGGAGAAAGGGATGTAGAGGAATATTTAGGCAATTTAAAAATTCTATCACCATATAGCTTCATTTATTAATGAACCACAAATTAAAGTTTGTTAAAATTGTTAAGCTGTCAGGTGTTGTTTTACTTTCTCTTTTAAAAAATATGGTATTTTAACATGTTTACCATATATTGGATTACCTGCCATCTAGGGGAGGGGGTTGGGGGAAGGAGGAGAAAATTTGGAACACAAGTTTTACAGGTGTCAATGTTTAAAAATTATCCATGCATATGTAACAGCAACATTGTGTGATGATCTATCTACTTTGGTAAATTTAGCTCTTCTCAGCAATACAATGATGCAAGACAATTCCAAAAGACTCCTGATGGAAAATGCTATACACATCCCAGAGAAAAAACTATAGAATCTGAATACAGATCCAAGCACACTATTTTCACTTTTTGGTTTTGTCTTTTTCTTTCACATGGTTTTCCCCTTTGTTCTGATTCTTTTACAACATGACAAATATGGAAATATGTTCAATGTGATTATATATGCATATATATATGCATATATATATCAGGTTGCTTGCCATCTTGGGGTGGGGAGAAGTGAAAGAGAGGGAGAAAAAATAGAAATCAAAATCTCATAAAAGTTAATGTTGAAAACCATATTTACATGTCATTGGAAAAAATAAATTACTATTGATGGAAAAAATAAGACCAAAGTGGTTTGCTCATTGGTTGACTCTTCCTTCCATGAAATATTTCTCTGTAGTATGTGATGCTATTTGATAACAACTTACACAAGGTAGAATTTCTTTCAAAATTGGAGTCAATCTTCCTTTATAAACTATTTTTTTCAATATTGTTGTCTCTCAGGTAATAGGGAAGTTTGAGGAGGGGGAGAAAGAAAATAACAGCAAGCAGGCAGAGCAATCAGTACAGACACAAAATTTAAGCTCACTCTCTTATGTGGGTATTATGGTTTGTGACCCCAGAGCTGTTGGGGAAAATGGATTTCTAGTAGACTTGTTTAATGCAGGGTTGCCAAAAACCTTCAGTTTATAAAAAAAGTTGTTAAAAATTTTAAAGCAATCTATAAAGCACAATAAAATGAGGTATGCCTTATAAGATAAATGCAATGTAAATGGGAGGTAGTCTCAGAGGGAAGACACCAGCAACAGGAAGGTGTTACTAAGTAAAATCTTATCACAAAAGGTAGGATTTGGACTGAATCTTATAGGAAGCCAGGAAAGCTAAGAGGTAGAATTGAGAAGAGAGATTATTCTGGGCATGGAGGGTAGCCAGAGAAAAGCACAAATTAGGAGATGAAAAGTTATGTAGAAGGAACAATAAGGAGCATCTGTAGATTTTAGAGATCCAGTTGAGAAGAAAAAAAGTTAAGAAGACTCAAAAGGTGGGAAGAGGCCAAGTTGTGAAAGGCTTTAAAAGTCAAAAATAATATCTTATATTTGATGTGGGAGGTTATAGAACTATTGGACTTCACTGCCTAGTGGGTGACATGATCAGAGCATTCTTTTAGAAAAATTGCTCTGATCACTGAGTGGTTGATCTATTAGAATGGGGAGGTTCTTGAGGCCACAAGATCCCTCACAGGCTTTTGTGGCAGTTTAAACTTAAAACTATAAGGGCTTACACCAGGGTGATAACTATGACAGTGAAGAGAGGAAGAAAGGATAAGAAATATATTACAAATATATATACAACAAGATTTGGCAACAGATTGGATATAAAAAATGAGAAAATAATGATGACACTGAGATTGCAAGATTGAAGTATTTGGGGAATTGTGGTACTTTTAACAGTAATAAGAAAATTCAGGAGAAGGAAGGAGTTAGGTGAAAACCAAAGAGTTCTCTATTGAACATTTTTATAGAATATTTTACATCTTATGCACATTCAGTTCCTATGTACAATAGTCATTTGGTGATATGAGACTTGAGGTCAGGAGACCAAGACTTGATAAAGTGAAATCATCTTCATAGAGATGATAATTAAACAAACCCATGGCAGCTGATGAGACAAGTGAGATGGCATACACACAGAAGAGAAGACCCAAGACAAAGCCTTAAGGGAGTACCACAGTAGTGCATTTGATCATGTAAAAAAGCTCACAAAGGAGCCTGGGGAGACATCAGGAAGGAGATGAGGTAGGAGAACCAAAAGAGAGTAATATGGTGAAAATGTAGAAATGAGAGATTACATAGGATTTAAAATTAATCAATAATGTCAAAGGCTGAAGAGAGGTCCAAAAGGATGAGGATCAAGGAAAAAAAAAACATTAGATTGGGCAATTAAAATTGTTAGTAACTTTGGAGTGAGAAATTTCATTTTAATGGTGAGGTCAGAATCAGAATTCAGAGAGTATAAAAAAGGTGAGAAGAGAAGAAGTGGAGGCCTTTAATTGTAGACGGCTCTGTGAAAGAGTTAAACCAAGAAAGGGAGGAGAGCTATAGAAGGAGAATTGGGTGACATCTGACTCTTTGCCTTGTTCTTCCTGAACACACTAGAGCTATGTTCTACATCTCTTGACATTCTGTCAGTAGCAGTGGATCATAAATACTGAATACCCCTTGCACTTATTACACGACTGGCCCAAAATTTTGGTCATGCCAGTGTGAAGTGCAGTGCTTGGCCCTTAAATGTTGATTGACTGATCTATCACTTTGATGTCATGCTTGATGTCACTCTTGCTTATTAACTGGTTATGTGTTGCAATATCATGTTGTAGTTCCCTGAAAGAATATAAACTCCTGGAGGTCAAAGACAAGATTCATTTGTATATGTAATCACAGTGACTTGCATATAGTATGGGTTTAGCAAGTGCTTGCTGATGTTTGAATCCTACTCATGTCCACTTTTCTGTGGGAACGTAGTTTTCCATGATTTCTTGCAGCCATACAAAATTCCCCTGGTGATGCAATTCTAAACACAAGGAAGTTGAATGAAAAAGTCTACAACTTCCTGATTTATGTCATAGAAAACAAATCTGTTCTTTCAGCTGGATTTACTCTACAATTTCTGTGTCCCCCCAAAATAAATTTAGCCAATTTTTACTGAAAATACCCAACGGAAATGGGTTGATGTGCTTCAACACAAGCATTTCTAATTCTGGCTCTTAATGTTAAAGAACCATTTTGTATTTGAGACTCTTGCTGCATCTGAATTAGCAACATCATGCTACTATATATCTAGAGGCTATATCTGTAATATTTATCACTGCATTAATTCATAGAGTTTTTTTTTAAACTGTATATTATGAAGGCAGGCAATGGGCTTTCTCCTTCACCAAAAGAATATTTCTGCATTTGTTAATGATTTTCCAAGAAAAAAATCTTAGTTCTTTCTCCTATATTTTAAAAGTCAAGCTTTTTAATGAGATTCTCCGTATAGGAATTTTGGAGGATAAAGTGTTACCTTTGTTGGGAAAAATGCAGATAACTATCTATAATTTGAAAATTGTATTCAAGAATTACTTTTTACTCTTCTTTGTTCTAGTAGGAGGTGACACGGTGGAGTAGAAAGAATCTTGCATTGGAGCTCTCTGGGGATCAGTTTCCTCCAATGTTACATGGAGGGTTTAGGCTAGATGGAGGATGTTTCCTCCATCTCTAAGTCTAAAATGCTATCAACCGGACTTGGCAGGAAATATAATAATGATATAATAAGAAATGACCTCACGTTTGTCTCCATGCCTGGTCAATAGAATAGATATTTAAAATGAGATGAGCCAGGATTCTAGCATTCTGAAAATGTGTCAGGAAGGAACTTATGAAAATGAGGCAGGAGGATGATGGGTCTTGGTGACAGCCTTCAAAATGAGGAAGCCACATCAGTAATGGAGATCATCTTGAATTGGAACTATACTGGCTTCCCCAATGAAGTGTGCTAGAGCCAAATGGCTTGGTTTTTGGAGTCAGTCTATCCCCAAAGACAAGATAAATGTTTAACTCGAATGTATCCAGCAAGCTCATGCCAATTCTTCATGCAACTCTGTAGCAGCTGGAGTCACCTTGGAGGCAAGAGAAGTTTGGAAGTCATCATCAGTGGATCTTAGGAACTGCAGCAACTGGCTGACTTTGTGGTGATCTGAGCAGTTCTGTAGACACAAGGCATTTTCAGAAAATGGAATTCACGGAGGGAACAAGTTTACAGAAATTGAACGAGTACTGTAAAAGAATAAAGAGGGGCTCATAATTTACTTCACGAAAGCCTGTCAGAGGGCATAAATCAATGGCTCTCTCCAAATGGAAAGCCTATCTCACCCTGAGCCACCCAATGCTATCACTGTCTGAGCTTGCAAACAAGGAAATGACTAGATCCAAAGAGCAAGAGCCAAGCACATTCATCTTAGTCATTAGTGCCCAGGAAAGTGATATTACACACGATCAGATAGCTCAGGCCTCCAAAATCTGAAAATCAATTTCCTCAGATGCATGAAATGGAAGCTTGATAAGCATCTATTGTACTTCTGGTGCCCGGCACTTACCCACGACGGAAAATTGTATTCGATTCCTGGGAGAGGGGATCATTTCCATCCCACCTCTTCTGCAGCATCCTGTCCCCTCCTCCCCATACCTCACTTATGTGTTTCTCTCCTGACCGATTCTAGAGCAGAGCAGCTTGCCACTGTTTTCTTTTTTTCATTGAAAGAATAGGGGGATGGGGTTTGCAGTTAACATGTTCTGAGAAAAAGCCTAATAGTTTAGGATTCTGTCTGTCTCTGTCTCGCTGTCTGTCTGTCTCTCTCTGTCTCTGTCTGCCTCTCTGTCCTTCCTTTTCTCCTCCCCCTCCTTCCTTTCCTTCTCCCACCTCCTGAGGAGGCAATCACTGTGCTATTGATGATACATATGAAAAACATATCTATTCTTTGATTTTAGAGACTAGGTGGTAAGGGTGAAGAAACACAGTTTAGAAATCCCTCCAAAAAAACAGATCTTTATATATTGGATTACTAGTTGTTCAGGGGAGCAAGTGGGGAAAAAGCAGGGAGAAATAATTGAAACACAAAGTTTTGTAAGGGTGAATGTTGAAAGCTATCTTTGCATGTATTTTGAAAATAAAAGGCTATTATTTAAAAAAGAAAGAAAGAAAACATGTTTATTTGGCAAAAATCCTTTAAAATTTGAACTATTTTTTGTTAATTCCACATTTTATTACAGATATCTAATCTAATATCATGTCTAGCACATAAGGATGCTAAATAAATGATTCTTGATTATCAGTTGCATAACAGAAGGACTTTCCATGCTGGAAATACCCTGATACAAAGGACTTTGCCCTTATCGTCATCATCCTCCAATTTCCTTGTAGTGAAAATAAACTCTTTTCCATTTAGAAGAGAACAGGTCTCATACTTCCAATGGATTACCACCTACTTTGCTGCTATCCCCTAGAGACCATGAGACCTTTCCATCAGACTTGGAGCTAAGAATTCCTCTATATTTTATCTCCTCCATTCCAATGGGAGGTCCTTGAGAGCAAGAACTGCCTCTGCTCTTTATGTATCATCTGAGGGTATCAAAGTCCTTTGCAAATAAGCATTTCATATTTTTTTTCTTTTATTCATCATTCTTTCCTTCTTACCTTATTTTTGCTTTGGTGCAATCCCAACATTCGGGCTGTTGTTGGGCCACAGTCATTTTTCTTGCTTTGAAGACTTCAGCTTTGGTTTTATTGCTAATATTTTATATTTGGATAACTATTGGATATGTAGAGGGGGAGGGGAAATTGAGAGTAGAAATCCATCTGCTTCCCAAAACTAATGTAATTCAGTCTTCCAACACTTGAGCTATTCTATAGCTAATTAGTCAATTTTGAAAATGGCATCAACTCTCTTGGTCCATTAGGAAAATTCACTCTTCTAAGTATTTTTAGTGGTGTGAAAGAGTTAAGCTTCCAAAGAAGCCTAATTTGCTGCCAAGGAGTAGTTTGGATCCTGGGAGAATTTGGCTCATTATGTTTTTAACCTTGTACCTGGAGGAGCAGTTCACATCTGGGCAGATGGGTAGAATGGCATGTTCATTATATCTGAAGACCACATTGAGAGCCCCCATTATGTCTTATAGTGGCCATGCAAAAGGAGAAAGCAGTTCTAAATTATGCTTTTTCACAATGCCTATGAACAGGAACATGGCAAATGAATTCAATTCTTTTAAACCAAATTGAATATCTGAAGGAAAAATAAATCTGAACAACCAACCTAGTTTTATGTATTCTTTTCCCCATAATCTCAATGCAATCCACATTAGTTGAATTGGGTTAGATCAAATTTAAGATAAAGTACCTTAATACAAATTTAGAGAATGAGTTTTTATAAAGAGAGAGACTTATTTCAAGGGAGAAAGTGGTAGCTTTCCTATTATCAAATATAACTGAAATTCAAAATGTTTCATTGCCTAGCAGTGATGGTTTTAGTTATTAAAATGAGGCTAATGAAATCCAAGTATAGGAGAGGGACCCCCAAAGACTATTCCACAGTTTATCAGTTAGACATCTGCATGAAGAGAAACTAGCAAGGGAGAGGTATAACTTTATTTATTTGATAAAATAGAAGTTATAAGAAATCATGAAATTTTAAAGTTCATATAGCTGAACTTCCTCATTTAACAGATGAGGAAACTGAGACTCAATAAAACGAAGTGGTTTACCCAAGATCACAGAAAACAATAGATTCAAAATTTGAATCCAGATCATCAGAATCCAATATGCTTTTCACTGCCCCATGCTCCATGTATTTCTGTAGAGTAACTGGACATAAAATCACCTTTGAAAAAATTAAATGGCCACATAATCAATGTTTATGAAATGTTGGAACAATCACGGAAAAGTTTTGGTGATGAACTTAATTGCTTTTTGTTCCTGCCATAAATTAACCCGTTTATTGTTGGCCTATGGGCTCTAGATATTTGATAAGAAGATTTTATTGGTCTTTCAATTCTTTCAGTCTTCGGATGGCAGATCTGAATGTGATTGCAGAGCTGGTAGTTTAGGTCCATGAATCACCAGCTACTGTTTTTGTACAGGATCCACAATGCCAGATACTAACTATCCATCCCTTCATTTTGGTCTTGCCACAGAAAGAGCAAGTTTGCTTGGCATGCTGGCTAATTTCAATTTTCTTCACTGTTTTTCTGAGAGACATAACATAACATGTTGCATATTTACCAATAATTCCAACCTTTTTGGTACATTTAGCCATGTTGCCAATTGCAAGGCTGAACTTAGAGAAGGATTAATTGCTTTTTTTGATAGAAATATAGGAACAAATATGACCTCTGGTTTCATCATCGTGAGAAAAATCTCTCCTTTGGTGCAGATCATTGTGTAATGGTATCAGACTCAAATAGAAATAGGAATCACTAATCTATACATAAGAATAGATGGGGAAAGGGCAGCTAGGTGGAGCAGTAGGTAAAGCACTAGCCCTGAAGTCAGGAGGACCTGACTGGCCTTAGACACTTAACACTTCCTAGCTATGTGACCCTGGGCAAGTCATTTAACCCCAATTGCCTCAGCAAAAAAACAAAATAGATGGGGGCTGTATATTGACTTAGAATACCACACATTAATGACTGTGTTCTATTTTCTTATTATGTATTTTGTGAAATATTTCTCAATTGCATTTTAATCTGGGAGTGTTGCAATGCAGCCTATGGCTGCACAAGTTTGACATCTGTACCTTCATGGATGCAACCCAGGGAATTGCAAGAGGTACCTAAAGTTGCAGGCACATTTCCAAGTGTTTGAGACACCTAAAGGTAGAGAGTGTGATCTGGAGAAAATCCGACAGAGACACAGAAAAGGAGTGCTCAGATAGGTCGGAGGAAAACCAGGAGAGAATGACATCCTGAAAACCTGGAGAGAAAATAATGTCCAATAGGAGGAAATAACAGACACAGTCAGAGGCTACAAAGAAGTGGAAAAACTGATGACAAAAAAAAGGCCATTGATTTGGTAACTAAGAGATAATCAGTAACTCTGCAAAGAATCGTTTCAACAGAATGATAGTCAGAAGCCAGATTCCAAGGGGCTAAAAAAAGGGAGACTTTAGACAATGGGGGCACCTACTGTAGATGGCCTTTTGGGGTTTAGCTACAAAGGACAGGAAAGATTTAGGACAAGGAAGATGTGGAAGGATTAAGTGAGAATTTTTTTCAGGATAGGGGAAACATGGGTATATTTGTAGGCAGTAGGAAATGAGCTGGGAAACAGTGAGAGAGAGGGAGAGGGAGAAAGAGATACCCAGACACACACATACACACACACACACACACACACACACACACACACACACAGAGGGAAACAGAGATACACACAGAAAGAGAAAAACAGAGACAGAGACACAGACACATACAGAGAGATATACAGACACACAAGGAGAGTGGGGGGAGAGGAGAGGGAGACAGACACACATAGACACACAGAGAGATACAAAAACACAGAGTTAGATAGAGACACACATTCACAGAAAGATGGACAGTCAGAGATAGAGACAGAGAGAGACACATATACAGAGAGGAAGATATAGAAACTGAGGGGGGGGAGAGAGTGAATTTGAAAATAAGTGAAAGTGTGGAGATGACAAAGATGGCAATCTATCAGAGGAGACAGGATAGAATGGGATTTCTGGAAGAAGTAGAAGGGTTAATGTGGGTAAGGAATAAAGCTAGTTTATCATGTGAGACGGGTAAAGAAAAAGAGAGTGGCAGAAAGCATCTGAGTGAGAGGAGGCACGTAGAGGGAAGAAGAGGGAGTTCACAACAAATGGTCTCAGTTGTTTTCTGTAAAATATGAGGCAAGGCTCTCAGCTCAGAGGAGGAGGGGAAATCATGGCAATATGAGGAAGGGATGAAAAGTTTGGAAAAGCTCCTGCAGAGAGTAGGAAAGCGAGTTAATAAAAGGAGCTTTAGTAGGATTGCCTACAAGCAGTGAGGGCCCAGTTGAAGTTACCGAAGATAAATTTTAGAATGGTTGTATGATTTCTTAAACTTTCATTCAGTAGTACATGTGTCAGCATGAAGTTGCTCAGCCCTGGGGATGATCCAAAGCTAAGGCTTCTCTGCATGTTATTGGTAACATGCTAAAGCAGCAAGAGATTCGAGAAAAGGAGGACAGTGTTCAATTGGTTCACCAAGGAGTCAAGAAGGGGATAAGAAAGGAAAGAAGCTAATCCATGGGAGATGACCTGAGAGAGAATTGGGGGAGAAGGGCATAAAGCATGGATGAAGAGGAGACTTATGTAAAGGAAGACAGAGGGAGAAGGGAAAAGCTGATCATAGTAAAAAAAATCTCAGAATTCTTGAACACAGAGATGATACATTTGTGAGTGATGGAAAGATCAAGAGTAAAACCATCTTTGTGTGTGGTTGAAGTAGGGTGGAGGAATAGATCTTGGGAAGTGAACAGGTTTAGGAAATGATTGATTGGGATAGTTGAGGGAGAATCAATATGTAATGTTGAAGTCCCTTAGTGTGAGAGTTTGGGCTAATTTAGATTAATGACTGTTAGATGGCAGGATCCAAAAGGTCTCATGGGCCTTAAATGCTGGGCCAAAATGAATGATATAATGGAATAAAGATAAACATAAAATCTGAAAAGTTAGCTTGAAAAAATTATCTTTCCAGTTAGACAACACAGATTGTCCCATTGTGGTGCACTAGGTGGCGCTGCAATGGATAGAGCACTAGACTTGGAGTCAGGAAGATCTGAATTCAAATTTGACCTTAGATGCTTTCTAATCTCGTGACCTTAAGGAAATCACTTAATATTTACTTTAGTTTCCTTTTCTATAAATGTTGACTATTATTACTGTTATTAGGGTAGCCAGACAAGTATGAATTAAGCACTTACAGTGTTTCAGGCACAGGGCTAAGTGCTAAGATTACAAGGAAAAGCAAAAAATAGTCCCCTCTTTCAAGGAGCTCACATTTTAATGGGAAGACACCATGTAAATAAACAACTAAAGATTCTAATGGAGCCTAAAATTACATTGAAGACCTGTTCCCAGTCTCCCAAGGACAAAAGCTGGAGATGACCAAAAAGTCAGTGGAGAAACAAACACATATAAGGTGGCTTACAGAGGACTTATGCAGGAGAGGGGACATAAAGATGTTGTCCAAGAGGGTTAGGACCAGAAAAATTTGGCTGCTCATTTAGTGAAGCACAGGGATAAACGAGGAAGAGCCCATGTGCATTGTGGTGTCCAGGCAGTGTCAAAGGAAACCATGATCCATCACATCTCATTCTGCTGTCTATTTGAATTCTTTTTATTTTCCCTCTGTACCCAGAGGGAAATCATGGTGAATTAAAGAAAGCCATTGTTGATGAGAATGCTAAGGGCTGCTCCTAGTCCTCTCATTGTGGCTATTGACTGCCATTATTTTCCAGCCTCTGGGGGCCTCCTGAATATTGTGCTTTCTAACTGAAAGGACAGAATCTAGAGTAGACAAGGGAGGGGTTTTGCAAGCTCCGTTGCTTTTTCCTTCCTCCATTTGCCTTTGATATTGAGACTGGATTTTTCAGTGAGAGAGGAGGCTCTCCTCCTCTGACCGTCTGAGTCATTCTCCAAGTTTTAGATAGAACATCTGATCCCACATCTTTTGAAGGAGGGTTTGGGCCATTGATTATATCAAGGAAATGTCCAGGATGTTGGTGACTCCTTTGTGATTGATTTATAGGAGACCAAATATAAGAGTCACAGAAGCTGAGCAATCCACATCTCTGGAGGGAGTTACTCACATCAATGAAATTACAAATCACTTTGGAGGTATCAGAACAATCGAGGCTAGAAAATTGTCCTGGTCAGACCAAACTAGTCTATGTCTTTAAAGGATAATAGACACGTATGTCACAGAATTCTATGGGGGCTTAACACACAGACTGGATGGAAGCACTGCTGTGATAGTAGCTGAAACTTGCAGTGGTTTAAAATCATGCTACATAAGCAAAATCTACAAATCAATTTGTAAGGACAGCAGCATCCCGAAAAAGGCACGACACAACCGGCCAAGAATAAATAAGAGACAAGTGACCCGGACGTGCTAAGCCCTGTGCTAATGAGGTCATTTGGTGGTGAAACATGGATGCGAACACAGTGATAAGAACTATGGCTCACTCCAAATTTCATGTGAGAATTGAGTCACGTGTCTGTGCAGCTTAGTGCTCATCAATCTTTCAAAGGGTTGGCAAACTGGGCAGGTTATATGCCGATCCATTTCAAAGTCAGATAAAGCTGAGTGAAAGCTCCAGTGCTTCTGGGGAATACAGAATCAAGGAGAAACCTGTGGAGATTTATCACTGTGCTCTTTGTCCGATTAGTAAATTCCTACTCTGAAGCCGACTCAAAAATTAATAAGACTGTGATGATCTGAGAAACTGAATTAGATTCAATTCCATTCAATCCAACAAACATTTATTAAATACTTGTAGGCACTGATGAGACAGAAAGAGATTCATCCTGAATTCTGCTCTCAAGATTTCTATTGTCTAATAGAGAGTGGGGGAAGGCGAACTCACGTACAACTCTGATACCAGAGAAAATAAATGAGTGAGTAAATGAATGAATGAGAAACCATTTTTAAAACACATAGGATGTTGCAGACACTAGGGATTTAAATACAAGTAAGCAAGACAGATCTAGCCCTTAAAGAGTTTACATTCTCTTAAGGGAAGACAACACATATTGGAGTGGAACCCAGAAAGGGTTTTTTTTTTCCTTTCTGGAAATTCTCCTGTAGGATGGCTGGTGGCAAGAGACAATTGATTGACATGTTCTTTCCAAGAATGATAGTATTAATTTGATTACTGTGGCTTAGAAAATTCTAATCACAGGTAGAGAGTAAAATGAAACAGAAAAGGGTGAACATATCTATGATGCATTGTGGTGGATCTAGAGTACCTAGATGTGAAAAACTCACTCATTAAGATGGAAAACTCACTCATCAAGAGCCCAGGGTTGGAACAGGAGAGCCAGGAGCGAGACAGTGTGGCAAGAAGGTGGAAAAGGTACATGATGATTCATTTCATGTGCCTAGATATCACAATTATAAATCCAAAGGAAAGAACTAGGGATTAAATTTGATTAAATTTTGGGAGAAAGATCATATTCACTTGGATGGGAAAGTACAAGAAAGGAATAGGTCTTGTAAAGGAAGTATCATCTGAAAATGGGGAAACAGATAGATATTATGTCTTTTTTCAGTTTCCATCCATTGACCTGAGATTTGCCTTTTGGAGTCAAGCATAACAAATTTAATTCTTTTTTCCTCATGATGATCTTTCAGATCTCTAAAGACATCTATCATATCCTCCCCCAAAGAGTTCTCTTTAAACATGTCTCCTTCCATTAAAAGATTTTTGTATGACATGATCCCAACCCATTTCACCATCTTGGTTCTCTCTTTAGGGTTGTTTTCTCACTTATAATAAAAATAATCCTACCTGACAGCTTTTTGGCTGCTAAATCATATTATCTATTCACGTTAAGTTTATAGTCCATTTAAAAATTCCTGCATCTTTAATTTTGTTTTAATTTTTTAATTAATAGAAATTTATTTTCTCTTCCTCCTAATAACCTTCTCAAAAAAACAAAAAACAAAAGCATAGCTCTAAATATGAATAATCAAGCAAAATAAATTTCCATTATGTTCATGTACAAAAATGTGTGTTTTATATTGCATCTTGAGTCTACCTCCTCTGTCAGGAGATGGATAGCATGCTTCATCATGACTCCCCTGGAAATGTAGTTGCTCATTGAACTGATCAGTGTTCTTAAGTATCTCAAAAGTATTCTTTTTTGCTTTTTACTGTGTTCTCATAAGTGCATAATGAATTCAGTTGTCCTACTCAATCTCCTTTGCTTTAGGCCCTTACTAGCCTTCTCTGACCATCTCTCTCATCATTTCTTAGGATAGTCCCTCTATCTTTTTAAAATGCACGTTTTCTCATCCAGTTGCCCTCACGTTGTGATTTTATCCCTCTCTTCCCCTTTCAGGACCAATTCCACTGCTGATCAGCCCAGAAATTTTGACTCACTCCATTTCTAAACAGGACTTCAGGCCATGCACCCAAACCCCCATGATATGGAAGAGAGGACTGTATATGAAAACAAGATAGAATCAGGATACGTGAATAAATTGCCACAAGGAGAAAAAAATTGCTATAATTTTAAACAGCAGGGATCTGCCATTTGAAGAGCCACAAACCCCACAGAAGCCTAAGGTAGAAGCTGAGCAGACCATGGATACGTAGAGGCTGATTGGAGCAATTGTTCCATTAATGTAAAACTCAGGCTGGTGGCAGGGTGGACTCAAGATCTGGAAAGACCCCTCTCCTTCTTTTCTCCTCCCCTCTCCCTTCCTCTTCTCTTCCCCTCCTTATCATTATTATGGAGGATGCTCAGAGACCTTAATCCCTTGGGAAAATGGTAATCCAATAATTCCACCAGAATGAATGTTTATGTATAATTACAATAATGACTAGTATTTATATAAAACCTTAAGGCTTGCAAAGCACTTTACAAATATTATCTCCTTTGGTCCTCATAACAACTCTATGAAATAGACATAATCATTATTCCTATTTTCTAGAGAAAACTGAGGTAAATAGGTTAAAGTGACTTTCCCAGGGTCACACAGCCAGAAAGTGTCTCAGGTGAAATTTGAATTTAGGTTTGTTTTTGTTTTTGTTTTGTTTTTACTTTAGTGTTTTAGTCATTACCTCACCTAACAGAGATTTCTCCTTCATGTTGAGAAGTAAGGGAGCATGGAAAAAAAAGAAAGTTGATTCTGGAGCCAGAGGACCTGACTTCAGAACTGCCTTGTGACCCCCAGACAAATGACTTCACCTCCATAGGCCTTAGTTTCCTCATCTGTAAAACAGAGTTAGGCTAAGTGACCTCTAAAGTTCAATGCTAGCTCTTTCAACCAACTATCAATCTTTGCATTTTAGAAAGTTATTTTAAACTGGGACTTGGATTTGCAAACTTATTTTCTTGACAAAGCCTGTTTTGTATCATTTCCCCTTATTCTGCCAGAAGAATAAAGACAGGTTGTGAGCTATTGATAATGAGATCTATTTTTGCAAAGTGCCTGGGGAAGAATGAGGGAGGGCATTCACGCAGATCAGGATCCAAACTGCAAAATAAATTCCAATTGTTATGTTTTATTTAACTAGAACTCAGTCAAAACCAAGAAGTTTTCATCCTTACTGAAAAGACACCTTCTGGAACCATTACACACATACACACACACACAGAGAGAGAGAGAGAGAGAGAGAGAGAGAGAGAGAGAGAGAGAGAGAATTTATATGTTTAGAGAGCATTATTCAAATAATAGTATATAATGGGATAATTCAAATAACAATACAGTATGGAGCAAAAAATTGAATAGGTACTTTTTGACTGATTAGAATCATAGCCTCATGGAATGATGGAACTGCAAGGGATGGTGACTTCCCATTCCAAACGCCCTAACTTTACACATGAGGAAATTGAGGTTCCAACAGGTAGAGCAAGTCATTTGGCCACGTAGTAGTAAGAGAAAAAAAAGTGAAATTGAAACCAGGTCTCCTTCCTTACTCTTAAGATACTGTTCTTTTTTTCTCTTTCACACTATGTAAGATCATGTTTAGGGCAATAGGGGATAGCAACTAAACTTACAATTTCATAGCAGCATAGAAATGCTACAATGGAAATAAAAGGGACAGAGATAAATAAAGGGGGAAGGGAGGAAGGGAGAAAGGAAGGAAAGAACAAGGAAGGAATGAAGGAAGGGTGGAGGAAAGGGGGAGAAGGAGACAGAACATTTGTTAAGTACTCACCATATTCTAGGCACTGTGTTAAGTGCTGGGGGTATAAATGCTTCCCCTCAAAGAGCTTGTGTTCTAATAGGGAAAGACAATAACTAAAGGAGAGCTGGAAATGCTCAAAGGCCATTGATGGCCTAAGAAAGTCCATGAAAGTTTCAGAGTCAGAGTCCAATTTTTTCTCAGAAGGGGGAGAAAAGTGATGGCCTGAATGATAGTGACATTCATTTACTTTTTATATGTAGTTATCATTAGTGGTGAGGATATATTTGTGTTTTACTGATATAAACTGTCCCCCTGATCTTTGGGGGAAAGGATTGGAAAGGCCCTGAACCGAAACCCCTCTGGGAGGGACCCCACCCTTTGATCTCTGGGGAAGGATAGTCCCGGGCAAGAAATTGGAGAACATCATATTCCCATCTGGTCTCCACATGGCTTCCTGCTTGCTTTTCTAGCTGCCTTCCATGGAAAACACTTCTTTGTCACTGCCTAGTACAAGGAAGTTAAACCAGAAGAGTTGGAAAATTTCATTAGTGAGTCCCCAAGAACCTCATAAACTCCTTACAGTAAGTCCTGTATCACCCTTCTCTGTTCCTCTCATAGTCCCCGGCACATAGTAGGCACTTGCTAAATGAGTGATTGGTTGGAGTTCAGCCAAGTCCAGAAAAGAATCTAAGGCAGCTGCAGAAGGACACTGACCCTTCTAATGGGAGAAACAATGGCTGCCAAGTGCATGGTTTAGCGTGAACCAGGGCTGGCCATGGGTACGTTTCACAGAAGGATCTACTTGGTCCTTTGGGTACAAAATCGAGTGTGGCTTAGTTTCTTCCCAGAGAAATCCGTATGTGTGTGTGTGTGTGTGTGTGGGGGGGGGGGCATTCCCTCCAAGGCTCTGTAAGAGGATTTGCTGATTATGTTTTAAAAGCTTCTCAGCACAATAAAGAAGAGTCTAATAGGCTTATAGTTCAGCCATCCACTGCAGTGACTCACTCAATCGGGCATTTATTCTCATGGTAAGAATTGGAGCTGACAGAGCTCCAGAGCCAGGTGAACCTGAATGGCAGCAGGACTCCTTGGCAGCCCCACACCTGGCACGCAGGACTCCCAGAGAGAGAAGGATGGCGAGGGCGCCCGACAGTGGCACTTGGACAGCCTCCACCATCAAAGACGGCGGCTGATCCAATTGTTCCTTCCAGGCTGGCGTCCCTCCCCAGAGAGACATTCCACTTTGGGAATCTCCCCCGACAGGACCAGGCTGTCATTGGCTCCTCGCACGATACTTCCTTGGGGTAGGGAGGTGGGCAGCCAGTTCTGAAGCTTGGACATCTTTCCCATATCACTGTCTCCTTAGCAGACCTGTGAGGGATTCCAGGCTCTTTCGATCCCCAACAAACTCCAAGCGATTCCAGGGTCATGTGGAGTCCTCCAGCTCGGGAGTGCCAGAGGCAGGGCTGACTTTAAGTGCAATGCTCCATCCACCATTGCATCTCTGTACAGACCCCCATTACTACTTGTCTTGACAAAGCAGGATCTTACAAGCTGCCTTCCCTGACTTTCTTCTCTGGCTCCCTTCCAAAAACCATTCTTCAGACACCTCCAGAGTGATGTTAAATATTCATGTGTGTTTGTGTAGGTATATACACACATATGTACATATATACATATATAAGCACATATATAATCTTGCTTGTATTTATATCCCAGCACTTAACAGAATGATAGAATATGATGTTCTATTTGTCTCCTTCCCCCTCCTTTCCTTCCTCTCTCTTCATATATACATATATAGGAATATATGCACACATATATAATCTTGCTTGTATTTATATCCCAGCATTTAACAGAATGATAGAATATGACGTTCTATTTGTCTCTTTCCCCCTCCTTTCCTTCCTTTCTCTTTATATATACATATAGATGTATGTGTATATGGAAACATGTAGATAGGAGTATGTTCATGTGCACACACTTGCTGGTTTGTGGGTGCTTATATATACATATAAGCATGCATGCAGAGTATTACCCTGGATGTGGTATGAAGGCTGCTACATCTGTGTATATATGCTGAGAAAGATAGAGAAAGAGTGGATGATCTGGCCATGTCATGGTTTTGCTTGAAAATATTAAGTGGTTCTCAAAGACTTACCAAGTCAAGCCAACAAGCATTTATTAAGTGTCAGGATAAGCAGGTGGTACCATGGACAGAGCACCAGGTCTAGAGTCAGGAAGGTCTGAGTTCAAATTCAGGCTCACACACTTACCAGCTGTGGGACCCTGGACAAGTCCCTTAATCCTATTTGCCTCAATGTTCTCATCTGCAAAATGAACAGGAAAAAAAAAAATATATATATATATAAGGGGGGGGGTCCTTGCTGTCAGGGAGCTCACAGGCTAATGGGAGACATGACATACAAACAACTATGAGCAAACAAGATTATATACAAAATAAACCTGAGGTAATCCCAGAGAGAAGACTCAGCAGGAAGGGAGACCAAGAAGGGCTTCTTGTTGGGGGACTGGGGGAGGACTTGAAGAAAGCCAGGAGGCAGAGAATTCCAAGCATGAGGGATAGGGAGCTCTTCAGCCACGTGGACCCCACCCAGTCCCACAAATCTCTGTGCTTTTAGCAGGAATATCCTCCTTTTCCTTCTTTATCTGCTGAATTCATACCTATATTTTAACATGTGCTCAAATGCCCCTTTCTCCAGGAAGTGCTCCCTGATCTCCCAAGTCAGGCCTTCTTTAATCCCCTTTTCATGCACTTCTATCCCAATCATTGCTATAATTCTTAATGTATTCTCTCTCCACACCATGGATCACTTGAGCATATTGATTCAAGCACAGTAAGTACTTCTCTTTGAAATCACGCCTTTCCTTTGCCCAGACTGTCCTCCAAGCCTGAATTGGGAACAGTACTCATCTCTATTCTTCAAATCCTTGACTTCTTTCAAAACTCAGCTTAAGAACCCCCCTCTCCAATGAAGCCTTTCCAGAGACACCCCTCCCCACCTGTTGGCTCCTCCCCCCAAATTACCTTATTTTTTTTGTTCCTATTTTTATATGTTAATGTATGTGCTTATCATCTTCTGTGATGGGAAAGAAGCTATTCGAGGACAATAACAGTTTGACATTTGTACCACTGTGCAGCTTGCTCAGTCCCTGGTACATAAACACCATAAATCCATGTTGATTGATTGAAGAAGCTAGCAGATAGAAAGTACTTCTTTTAACCACAAAGCACTAGATTTAAATGCCATTTCTAAGCATGTCTAGATGAAAAATATTGCTTGTTTCCAAATATTTCAGTTGATTTCTTTTGAGGGTCCATAGATCACCAAATGTAGAATCTAAGAAAGAAAGAGATCTTAGAGGTCTAGTTTAAAAAGTTGTGTAGTTGACTTTTTAAAACATTTTCATTAATTAGTTAACTAGTATTTCTCAAGTGTTTATTTTGTGAAAGGCATTGTAAAGGAGATAGAAAGAAAGGCAAAAATAGTACAGGAAGCTTCCATTAAATGGAGAGATCTTTGTGAGTTCAAATCTGGCCTCAGACACTGGATGATACTCAGTCTGTAAAATGAGCTGGAGAAGGAAATGACAAACCACTCCAGTATCTTTGCCAGGAAAACCCCAAATAGGGACATGAAGAGTCAAATATGATTGAAAAGCAGCTGAAACTGGGCGCATAGATAATATATACAGAGAAAATGGAAGTTCATTTCAGAAGAAGGCACCAGCAACTCAGGGAATGGGACCTGAGTCTTGAAGGAAGTCAGGAAACTAAGAGATAGAGACAGTGGGGCAGAGTATTACAAGTATGGTACTAGCACAGCCAATACAAAAGCACAGAGATGGGCGATGCAGCATCCTGTGTGAAGAATAACAGCAAGGAAACCAAGAGGGGCTAGGTCCTAGAATGTAGGGGCACAGTGAGGTGGGGAACAGGGGCAAATCTGGTATAACAAGACTGAAAGGGCAGGAAGAGACTGGATTTTGCAGAGCTATAAGTGCCAAAGAGAAGGATTTGATCCTGGGAGTAATGGGGGACTGCCTTAATTCACTGAGCAAGAGTTCCCCATGATCAGATCTATACAACATGCTAAAATAGTGGACAACTTTAGCCGCAGATCTTCACTAATGATGCAACTCTAGGGAAATCATATAACCTTCATTTGCCTCAGTTTCCTCAATGTTAAAAGGGGAGTAATAATAACATGTACCTTTCAAGCTTGTCCCCTAGAGCTCCAAGTCTATGAAGCTAAAACTGGTCACTAAATGCTTGACTGAATTCTGTGTATGGAAGGAAATTTTTTTAACCTTTTTCCAGTAATTAACAGCTGTTATCTCTAATTTCTCAGCTGGAGAACAAATTAAATAGGACACTCAGACAGAAAACACACACATCACGTCACTCTTAAAATAAGCTTGGCTCCATTTCTCAAGTGTACACGTTGTTAATTAGAGTTGGGAAAGTAACAACGAGCACCTTCGATTCCAAAGGAGAGTTAAAAATGGAATCTGCTTGGGAATGAGAGTCACAGAAGCCTAAGGATTGGGAGCTGGAAATGGAAGGGCAGTGTTAATTTGATTAAATACCTGTACCACCTCCCTGCTGCTTATTTAGAGCCTTTCTTTGGCAAAGGGCTTTCATCTGGAATCTGGTATTTGAAAGGACTCTTAGAAACTGCCTCGTCCAACCCTTATTTAATCAAGAATTCCTTCTACTTCATACCTGACAAGTAGCCTTCCAGGCTTTGGCTGAAAACCTTCAGTGATGGGGAACTCACTTCTTCCAAAGGAAGCCCAATATGTTTTGTTAGAAGCTTACTTTTATATCAAATCTAAACCTGTATTATTTTACAACTTCCTCCCATTGCTTCTTTGTTCAATCTCTTGGGCCAAGCAAAACAAGCCTAATCCTTATTCCCTGGGGCGGACCTTCAAGTATTGGAATAACTATCACATCTATCCCCAAATCTTTTCTACTATAATTTAAACATCATTCTTTCAACCAAACATCTCATGACATTGTATTATTTTTTTCCTAAAATGTGGTGAACTTGGGATTTGTCCAGAGCAGATCTTGCTACGTTTTAACTTGATAAAAAGCATATGAGGTATGGAGAAATATTATTGTCCCCATTTTGGTCATGAAATTACCAACTATATTGTCTCTTTGAATTCACTGAGGCTAGGAGGGTTAATGTAACTGGTTCAAGCAAGTAGACCCAGTTAAGGAATTTTAAACATAGCATGATGTTAATATCCTGGGAAAAGGCAGAGAAATTTGCATTTTAAATGTTCCTCTTGGTAGATGCAACCCTTGTATCAAAAGCCCCCTTCTTTTACCAAGATCCTAGGTACTCTTGGACTTCTCCCTCTTTAGCAGATTATCTCACCAGGTTATATAGAATGTCAGTTCCTGGTAAACCCTATTTACTGGCTCCCCTTATAAGCACCCAGGCTCACAAGGCTCCAGCCAAACAATTTTAGCTTCAAGTTAACAGGAAGAGGACTTATACATGTGCTAGAGGAAGACAATGATGTTCCTCCATGAACAATGCTTTTCTAAGTCTAGATTGCATTCCTTTGTGGCTTAGTCAAGGCGGGTACTTTCATACCCAATCTCCACTCCATAACCCCAATTTTCACAGAATTGCTTGTTATGGGAAGATATTCTGTTCTGAATCCAGGAAGCTTGAGGTTGATTTTGTAGGACGAGTCCCTGGCAGTAGATGCTTGTTAGTTGATTGAACCTAGACATTTGGATAACAACTGATGATCCTGAGTATTTTTCCCACCATAAAGTAGGCTGACTGAGTCCTCCCTCACTAAATGTTTTCTCTATCATCACACTGAATTTACTGAGCTTGACTTTCAAGTCTCCATCAAGGACAGGTGCACTGTTATTTCCTCCCTTTGTAGATGACTTCTTCTAATCCCCACAGGTAGGTTACATGAACAGATAAGCTTAAATTAAGTAAAAAGCAGATGCAGTATCAAATGCGCAAATTTATTTAGCCTGGGGTCATCACTCCAGTCTTGGGACCTAAGGGTAACTGTCAAAGTCAAGAACTCATTGAGGCAGTTGGCTTATAATGTTTTGAAAGAAATGATCCTTTCCTACGGATTGTGAGTCATTTCCATTGGATGACTTTTGTTCTTTTTCTTATGGAAAAATCCATAATCCAGAATTAATTTGTGTATTTTTAGCTCCCAGTCAGCTTGCAGTAATCCACCCCTTTACAAAGCATACATTAACATCCACTGTGCAGAAAATGTTTGACAGACTTAGACTCTATCAATTGAAGGTACATCTGGGCAAAGTACAAGCAACGAGATTTGGAAGGCGACGGCTTTGTCCCCTGAAGAAAATCAGTAAGAAGTAGGACCTTTATCCTCACCCATAATCAGAAACACCCTCAGAGGATAAAGGCTTCCTTGTCAGTCAGGATGGTACAGGATGCTTTTTAAAGCTTAATTTTCCTAGCTATCACTTCTCTTTATAAGTAAAACCCATGACCTTCATCCTCACCCATAATCAGAAATGCCCTCAGAGGACAGAGGAAACTCCCTCTCTGTCAGTCAGTCTAGTACAGGATGCTTATTTTAAGCTTAATTTTCTTAGCTATTATTTCTCTTTATAAGTAAAACTCATGGTTTCAGAGCCCCCTCATCTCTGAGTCTCCATGGGCCAGGCTTAATTTCAAAACTCTGAGAAGATAATTATCTTTTGGGGAGCAGATTTATTTTGGGAGATTTTCATTTATGGCTTACCATAGCCTAAATCTAGATTTGTACAAATATGGATAACAAAGTCCTATATAAGCATTCAAGGTACAATAAATGCTTATAGGGTAATTTATAGATATGGATATAGATAGCTGTAATTTCACCCAACCCAAATGAAGAAAAGACTCATGGATTTCATTAAAAAAAAACATAGACAACAAATTCATTATAGCATTGTCATTCAATATGTATTTGTTAGGCACCTACTGTGTACCAGATAGTGCAGGTAGGTGGCACAGTGGATTGGAATTAAGAAGCCTCACATTCCTAAATTCAAATAGAGTCTCAGACACTAGCTGTGTGACCCTGGGCAAGTCACTTAACCCTGTTTGCCTCAGTTTCTTCATCTGTAAAGAAGGAAATGGCAAACCTCTTCAATGTCTTTACCAAGAAAACACCAAAGGTGGTCACAAAGAGTCATCCATAACGAAAACGACTGAACAACAAAAACAATTGTATTATTTGTTGGGAATAAGAGAAAAAGGCAAGGGACTGTTGCTGCCCTTAAGGAACTCACAATCAAATATGAGAGATGATAAGCAAATAAACATATATAAAGAAAGTATATATAGGAAAGTGATCAATAGAGGGAATGTGTAGGCATTGAGGGGGTGAGGAAAGGCTTCCTGTATGCAAACAATGAATACACTTCTCTTCCTGTTCTAATGGGTCCTCCATTTTCATCAGATTTTATAATTCTTCTGACTCAGCATCATCACTGTGTAATTTAGAGTTCCCCTAAAAGGAACATACACACACACACACACACACACACACACACACACACACACACACATATACAATGGGACTACAGCACTTGTATTATCCTTTCATTTGAACTCTCCATAAGAAAAAAGCTTGGATTTCTGGTTGCCCATAGAGAGAATGTCCACATAAGAAAACGCCCTTCTTCAAGCACCTTTTGATAATTCACAAATATCTCAGAGCTAAGAGAATTTTTTTATCCTTTTATCCTGCTCTCGCATCCCTTCTCTCACTTTAGCCCTTTAGTGTTCTCCAATATCTGCAAAGCTATAGAAAAGAGGTCAACTTCCCGAATGCTACCCATTATTACAGATGAGTAAACTGGGAATATATATATGTATATACACACATACACATATATACATGCATCTGTGTATGAATATTATTTATGTGTATGTGCATATATATATACCTATACTTGTGCATACACATGTACAGTCACATATACATACCTTATGTATGTCTCATGTGTACTATTTTTGCACACACATATATATATCATTGTACTATTTTTGCACACATGTATACCTCTTGTGTACTTTTTGCACAATGTATATCTCATGTGTACTCTTTGCACATATACATGCCTTGTGTGTACTATTTTTACATGTATGCATGTCTCATGTGTGTTTTTGCACACATGTATATCTCATGTGTGCTGTTTTGTACATATGTATATCTCGTGTGTGGTGTTTTGTGCATGTGTATATCTCATGTGTGCTATTTTTGCACACATGTATGTCTCGTGTGTAGTATTTTTGCCCCCCTTTTAGACGGCTCATGGAGGATAAGAACTGTGTTTTTACCATTCTTCATATCCCCATTGCTAAGCATAGTACCCAGCATGCAATCAGTGATTAATAAGTGGTAGCTATTCATCTCTTTTGACCATTTGATCCATTGCAGAATGACTCATCCTTCTGTCTTTATATTGTTTCTTGATCTATCTGAGATATTAACATTTTTCAGAGAAATTTGCTGGAAAGATTTTTTTCAGTTAATTGTTTCTCTTCTGATCCTAAATGCTTTTGACAATGAAAATGTTTTTGACACTTATAGGAGCATATATTTAAATATAGAAGAAATCTCAGAAATTATCCAATTCAACCATCTTGTTTCAAAGATTACACGACTGAAGGCTAGTATCATGAAGGTAATTAGCAGCAGAGCTGAGCTTGGAACCCAGGTCTCTGATTAGATAGAGCCACTGTAATATATGTCTTCCTGGAATGGAAAGATCACTTGACCTTTTTATTTGTCATTTCTAAAGCATTTGCTATTGTTGGAAGACAGACAAGCCAACCATATACACGGCAACAAGGGCCAAGGATATGTCCCAGCTCTTTATCCTAATAGTTATTTGACCGTGACCAACCCATCTTGTCCCCTTTGGGCCTATGTTACCTCATCTATAATTTCCCAAATCTAGTTCTATAATGTCTTTGTATTCTACAGATGTAACTAAAGTGGTCTGTGAAAAGCAGAAAAGTCAGGGAAAAAATTTTGCAACAAGTATCTCTTGCAAAGGTCTAATTTCTCATATTTATGATCAAACACAAGTCATTCCCCAAGTGATAAATGGCCAAAGGATAAAAACTGGTTGTTTTCAGACAAAAGAACCAAAGCTATTTATAGTCACATAAAAAGACTCTAAGTCACTATTAATTATAGAAATGCAAGCTAAAACAACTCTGAGGCACCACTTCATACCTATCAAATTGGCTCATATGACAAAAAAGGAAAATGTTGGATGTTGGAAAGGGAAAAGGGAGAACAGGTTCCCTAGTGCACTGCTGGTAGAGTTGTGAAGTGATCCAACATTCTGGAGAGCAATTTGGCCCAAAGGGCTATAAAACTATGGTTACCTTTTGATCCAGCCATACAGCACTACTGGGTCTATATCCCACAGACATCTGGAAAAAGGAGGAAAGGACTCATTATACAAAAATATTTATAGCAGCTCATTTTGTGGTGGTTAAGATGGAAATTGAAGGGATAGCCATCAATTGGGGAATGGCTAAACAGGCTTCGGTATATGATTGCAATGGAATATTATTGTGCTATAAGAAATGACAAGCAGAATAATTTCAGAAAAATCTGGAAAATTTATGTGAACTGATACATAGCGAAGAGAACCAGGAGAATATTGTACATGCTAACAGAAATATTGTTTGATGAAGAATTGTGAATGACTTTGTTATTCTCTGCAATACGCTGATCCAAGACTAGGGATGAAGCATACTATCTGCCTCCAGAGAAAGAACTGATACTGTTTGAATACAGACTGAAGGATGCTGTTTTTCTCTTTTTTTCTTTTGTTTGAGTCTTCTTGTACAAAATTTCTAATCTGGAAATGTTTTACATAACTCCACATGTATAATCTATATCTGGTTGCTTACCATCTCGGAGAGGGTGGGAGGAAAGGATAGAATTTGAGACATCAAATTTTAAATAAAAATGTTGCTTAAAACTGAAAAGAGTGACTTATGAGAACAAATGATATTTTTCCCTCTAAAATATTAAATCTGAAAACATGTATGTATACATGTACAGATATGTATATAAAGATAATTTTTCAAAATTAATAGAGACTCAATTTATTTTATCTTGGTCCAAATGTTTCCCCTTTGCCCTCAAGAATCTTCCATATGTGCAGACCTCCAAAGTCATTTATACAATCCAGCAATTTTTCCAAGACCCAGAATGTTTCATAGCTAAATTAATTCAAGGAGAAAGCCTAATTAAGTAGTCTTTCTGATTGCTTCTATGTCAAAAACTATGAGTCTTTGAATTATTTGGGATCTGATGTATAGCTAGTCATGCATTTCCCTCAGAAGCACAGGTTCCCAAGAAGAAAAAGCACAAAGAAAATAAATAGAGAAAGTCTCCAGTCAATTTCCATTAAGTCCTTTGTTTATTTCTCATTAGGCCAGTATTGCTGCTCTTCCAAGACTCTGTACTTGAGAACTGGAGCTGATTTTCAGGCTGTTTTGGATCATATTCTTTATTGTTCTTGTGTTGCCATTGAAGAAAGCAAGCCTCTGTACTCTCTTGGCCAAAGAAGCAAATGATTTGGAATTAGTTTGAAAGCTGGATTCCTCAAACCACGATTTGTTATCATCACCCAGGGACCAGCCACTTGCGTGTGCTTTGTATTTGAGCATCTGCCTAGCCATTCACAGGAGCAATTCATAACATCAATACTAAGCCCAGAATTCCTCCTGCTATTCTTAGTTGTAATGGAAGATCCGTCCTGTTCCTTTCATAAATTAGTTGATAACTGTCTTTACTTCTCTTTCTAGCAAAGGGATCTTAATTAAACAATATAGCCAGGCACCAGAGCTTCATCCAGACAATGGAAATAGGTGATAAAAACACATTAAGCTTTCATGAAGGTTGTTTACACATTCATAATAGTGGCTGTGGTCCTCTCTGATAGCAGCAACAATAAATTAAAAAAATACATTAGGATGTTCTTTTCATTAGCCAATGATTTTATAGCCCTTGGTGTCTTTTTAAATATCAATGCATAAAATTGTGTGTTATAATTTGTAATTACTGCAAATAACTAATTTTAATTCTCCAAATTGACATTTAGGGCTTTAATCTGATTTGGAAGATTTGAATTGGCTTCTGATTATTACTGCAATTATCCCTATGGTCCCTTTTTTCATATGGCATTACTTTTAGGGTGAATAAAAAAATTAGAAACTAGTTTTCACTAAAGTCCTAACACTAGAAAATGGCTACTGCCTTATAACCATAACAGAATGGAGTCACCTTAATGGCTGAGTTGGGGGTAGAGTCAGTCAGTTAATAACTATTAAATACCTACTATAGTAACCCTTTCCATATCAAAGTGGCTGGTGGGTTTCCACACTGCAATCTGGAAAATCCCCTAAAACTTTTTGACCCTTCCTTCTTACCAGAGAAAAAGTCTACATTTTTTGCCCTTTTCTTTTATGAGGCATTTACAGTACTTTATTGTAAAATTTAGTCATGGACTCTGAGTCGTCAGCAGGCCGTCAACTTTTTCTGCAGCTTCCATGTTTCATCTGTAGCTTCCACAAAATTCTCCCCTAAATTCCCAGTTAATTTCTGATACATCAAAACCATGATGGGGAAAGGATAACTGCATGTGTCAGGTACTGTGCTCAGTACTAGGGAATACAAAGAAAGGCAAAAACAGTCCTTAACTTCATTGAACTTTCATTTTGATAGTGGAGAAAATATGTAAATAAAACAAGCACGTACAAGATAAATATAGAATAGATAAAAGGCAGTCTGAGAGGGGAAGACACTATTCCTTGTGGGAGCTGAGGAATTACTTTGGACAAAGGATAGTAAAATAGTAATGAAAGCATAGGATGTAGAGCTGAAAGGGATTTTAAAGAGCATCTAATCCAACTAAATGAGGAAACTAAAGCCCAGAAAGAAGTGACTTCCTCAACATAACAGGAAGTAAATCACAGAGCTGGGAGATAAACTCAGTTTTTCAGATGTAAAACCCAGAAGCCATTGCACTAAGCTATGGAGTTATTGAGAAAAGAGGGAAGAGTGAAGTTGGGAAGGAGAGTCTCCCTAGAGGCAATAAACTAACAGAGGAACAATCAAGTCCCTCCCCAATCTGGTCATCCCTTACCTTACTGGACTTTTTTCCTATCACGTTCCGCCACACTGGACTAGTAGATTTTATTTGAACCTATGTGAACTTTCCTTCTCTGTAGAAGGAGGAATTAGAACTAAATTTATGATCCACTAATCTCTGTATCTGGAAGTGAATTCACTGACTTTTATGATCAGAAAATGTGCTTGATTTGGAATCAATCCCTTGGTTTACAACTGCATCTGACTGTATTAGCCATGTGACTTTGGCCATGTCACTTAAATTCTCTGAACCTGGGTTTCTTCAGCTGTAGTTGGAACGGATGGTCCAAAAGTCTTTGACAGCTCTAAATTTATGGTTCAAGGATTTGAAAAATAAAAAGCTTTAATAAAGGGAAAAATAGAAGTGGTGGGATAAAGTTTTCCTGCTTATCATTCTCTCCCTATACATTTCATATCACCATCATATCAGGAAATAGATTTCAGTTTCCTTGTTCTCTGTCGTGTTTCTAACATGTTTCAGGCTGACATATTTATAATTTATGTCTCCCCTTTTCATCATACCCATGAGCCCTATCTGGACTCTCAGACATGAGCCCTACCCAGAACATGACGGCAGACAGAACTGCTCTCTTCCTTCTGGTCCAAGTGACATGTAGTCAGTTGTCTCTAGTTTGTTCTACCCGAGACACCCTTGGCTTTTGCATGAGTGGCAGTTCAAATTATAACCATGCAAGACATACATGACTTACTCTAGCAATATAGCCAAAACATTTCCCGAACCTCAAAACACCATCTCAATGCGAGATGCTATTGTCAGTAGACCAGCATCATTCACAGCCATTTGTAGATAAGCTTAAGGAGGAATTGAGATCTCAGCCCCTAGTAATGCTGTAAAGGTGTCAAATAAGTTTCACTTGCACGTGGGTAAATTTTAATAGCCTCATGAACCACATTTACAAGAAAATGCCTAATTTACTAGAGTTGGTTTATGAGGGTTCTTATGCTAGATGAATCACTAAAGGCAGTTTCTTTTTACAGTTGTACAAGTCATAGATTAATAAAAATAAAGAAAAAAGATAAATTACAAGCTAACAGAGTAATGTGGGATGGGTGCAATTGATGATGAGTGCGAAGATGGATGGACTCATCAATGCTCCTGTTTCCTTCAAATTTAAGAGAGTTTTGATTCTGATTCTTCAGCAGGCATTACCAGCTAAGAGCCAGGCCCCATTTCCAGTCAGCCAAAGAAGAACTCACTCAGGAGAATGTTTTTCACATCTGCAAAGACAGAAATGAATATTTGTTGGATATTTTTCCTGCCAAGATTCAATCATATATGACTGAGATGTAATTTTAAAGAGGAAGAAATACTATGGTTCCACCTTCAATTTAATTCAATTAAAATTTTAAAAACTATTAAGCAGCCATCATGAACCCAACACCGTGCTAGACACAAACTTGAAACGAGACATAAAATAGAATAAATAAATGATATATAATTATATATGATATATAGGGAGAGAGAGAGAAGAGAAGGGATAGAGAGACAGAGCCAGAGATAAAATCAGACAGAGATGAAGAATGCAAATTACTTGGGAGCAAACAATAATTTTGGTAGGATTTCCTTATGGGATAGTGATGGTCATAAAGATGCTCTTTTCCTGTTAACTCATGACATCATGAATGGTAGGCACAAACTTGAAATGATACAGGATAGAATAAATAAATATGATATGTAATTATATATAGTATGTATGGAGAGAAAGAGAGGAGGAGACAGAGAGACAGAGACAGAGACCTGTGCTTGGCACATGACATAGACTAATCCCTAATTAATACTTGTTTATAATTAATTCAGAACTTTAGACCATGACCAGATGAAGCTGCATGAAGGCTGTTTCATTCTCTATCAGTTGAGTAGGGATTTCACTGTTTCTTTTTGGCCCTGAATCCCCAGTGCCAAGTACTGCCAAGTGCAGTGCCAGGCAAACAAAGTCTAAGAAATGTTTTTTTTATAAATAAGAGCAAAAAAACTCTGGCTGAAGTTCATACTAGGGTTGTTGGATGTTCAAGATTTATTAAGCACATTCTTTATTCAGTTTTTATTGTGAGGTTGGTATTAGGATAATGAAATTTTAATTTAGAATAATTCTCAAAAAGTTAGTTACCAAGTCTCTCAGGAATCAGATTAAGATTAGCATGATTCCTCCTTGTCATTAAATGGTAAGAAATGATTCACTTCTGTCTTTGTATCCTGCAATACTTTGCTGAGCATCTAGCACATAATAGAGCTTTATAAATGCATGTTGGTTTTCATCAATAGAAATGTACACCCAAAAGAAATTACAAATCTCTAGTTTAAGGATTGTACAATTTTAAAAATATATATATATTTTTCTGGGAACTCAGGTAGATACAGAAGAAAACAAGACATAGACTCTGCCTTTTGGAGGCTTCACATGTAGTTGGGATTGGAGAGAAGGTGGCAAATAGAATCAGACAAGTCTTAGAGGCCATCCCTGTCCTATATGTTCTTGAATAATAATCCTCTCCATAACCCACAATCCAGCCTTTGTTTACAGACTTCTAAGGAAGGAAAACTCAGCTTGCTGCTTCAGGAGCCGGCCCCCTTCTATCTTGGAAGAATTCTAATTACGGAGCTGAATATCTGTTTGGGGGGAGATGGACTTACCACAGTATCAAAGAACTGGAAGGGAAACCATCTAATCTATCTTAAAAGTGGTGACTTAGTCAAGGGTTTATTTAACCTTTGCAAAGACCTTCAATGAAAGAGAACTGGGGACTGTGCTGGTAAATATTTAACAACCACCTTTCTAAAGGAAAATACATGCAGTGCACATATTTCAATTCAATCTGTATTATTAACATTTTCTTCATCACTTTCTTAAGTCTAGACAATCAACAGAACAATAAATCAAGTCCTGATTTGTGGCTGTTTGCAGCTTTCTGAGATGTAAATGCTGATGCTGAAAATTTATCACACTGGCTCCAGCACATGCTGGGTGGAGGGGGGGATTCCAAGGTACCCCATTCCACTCCGGAATAACTCTTAATTGTTGCTTTACCTCAAGCTTAAATCCACCTCCTTCCCACTAGAAGTTTGGGATCTGGACTTGAATCTCAACTTTGCCATTCGCCAGCTGGGTGATGGTTCCCCTTCATACTCTCTTTATTATAGTGGATCTTCCTTGAATCTATGTCTTAACCTCTCCAGACCTCAGAAAGTGAGAGAGATTGGCCTAGATAACCTTGAAGGTACCAACTAGTCTTGGACTATGATTCTTTGTCGTAGATGTTCAGTCACATCCAATTCTTTGTTACTCCATGAAACTCAACATAGCAATACCATCCATCAGGTTCCTTTAAATAGGGTATCCCCCCAAAAAAAAAGGAATAAGTTACAGTAAAGTGGTTCAGCATATGAAAAAGATTGGTGGCCCCTCTTCATTCCTATGACAGTCAACCATTTGGGGATAACTTTAAGAGCAGTCTGTTATCTTTCCATCACAATTTCTCCATTTGTTGAGAAAGGAGCCTTGTGGGTATTCCATTTCATCCAAACAGAATTGCACCTAGCTGTAATCAGCAGCACCACATGCAAACTGGAGGCATCAGGATTTGCTGAGACAAAAATGAAAGCCCCATTGTCTAAATGGTTTTGCAGCTGAGGCATTTTCCCAAGAGTCATGGAAGTTTAGCTCTAGGTGGATAAGTGGATGGGGAGGGGATTTGGGGGAAGATTATGAAGAACCAAAGTGTTAAAAGGAAAAATACATACATACATACATATATATATATACATATATATGTGTGTGTATATATGTATATACATATATACATATATGTATATACATATATACACACATATAAACAAAATTGCCAGCAGAGAGGACTTAATCTGTAAAGCTACGAGAGGTATCCCTTTGTTTCTTCCCACCATGTAATCATTTAATCACCATATAAAATACTGAAATCATCAGAGCCAGAGCTAAACCAGTCAGTCCCATCCCCCCCCTTCCTTTAAATGTCTCCTTTTCAGTTACACAGTATTTTATGAAAAATTGATGTCTTGCTAGTCAACATGATGAATGTCGGGACATGCAGGGAATAGTTTAAAGAGTTTGTTTTAACAGTTATGCATTTAAATTGTCCCATTATGGTGGACATGCTCTCCTCTGCCAACAAAATTCAGCTCTTAAAAGCTCCACTTCTTATGGCCTGTTTTTTTTTCTCTCTGCTTGAAACCATCCCCCTTCAAATATTATTGAACTTGGGATTTTAAATGATTTCATGCAAATGTTCAATTTCACATCTGCAGCTGTGTGACTGGGTTTATTTCAGGGAAGAACACTAATAGGTGTTATTGAGAACATTTAGTGTAAAAATGATATATTTTTACAAAGAAAATCCTGTAGGATCGATGCATCAGGGGACACAGCAGGACTTCTGGGGGGAAGCAGTGAAGTGTGTTGTGCACACACCTGGAAAAAAACAAAGCAACATTTCTAGCATCTGTTACCTATAACTGGTCCCTACATTAACTCATTCTAGTTCCTGTCATAATGGCTGCCAATTACAGAGGACTTTCTGTGTCTTTTTTAAGTGCCTACTATGTTCCGGGCACTGGAGACATAAGGCATGAAGCAATCCCTTCTTATAGGGAGTTTACATTCTTATGGGGACGAAAACAGCATACCTAAGTATATACAGAATATAAAAAGGGAACAAACACAAAAATAGTTCATTGTGATTTCATTTGGAAGACAGCATGTAGGCAGAGGGGGAGATCAGGAAAGGTTTCACATAGAAAGGTGGTGTTTGGGCTGCATTTTAAAAAAAGAGAGGCATTCTTTGCAGCAAAGGTAAAGAGCGGATGCATTCCAAGCCTATGAAATCTAAGGCTATTATTGTCCCCATCTTTAGGAGCTTATACTCTTTTTTTCTTTCTTTTTTTGGCAATCCTTAATAATATTTTATTTTTCCAAATACATGTGAAGATAGTTTTCAACATCCATTTTTGTAAAACTTTGTGTTCTAAAATTTTCTCCCTTGGTCCCTTATCTTTTCTGTCCCCAAGACAGCAAAGAATTTGATATAGGTTAAGTATGTACTAACCTTTTAAATATATTTCCATATTGGTCATGTTGTACTAGAAAAATCAGACCAAAAGGAAAAAAAATCATAAAGGTGAAAATACTATGCTTTAATCCACATTTAGTCTCCATGGTTCTCTCTCTGAATGTGATTGGCATTTTCCATCCAAAGTCTATTGGAATTATCTTGAATAGACAAATTGTTGAGAAGAGCCAAGTCCATCACAGTTGATCACCATATAATCTTGTTGTTAGTGTATACAATGTTCTCCTGTTTCTGCTCACTTCACTCAGCATCAGTTCATGTAAGTCTTTCCAGGCTTTTCTGAAATCAACCTGCTCAACATTTCATATAGAATAATAATATACCATTACCTTCATATATCATAACTTATTAAGCCATTCTCCAACTTCTTGGTATCCACTCAATTTCCAATTCATTTCCACTACAAAAAGAACTGCCACAAACATTTTTGCACATATGGGTCCTTTTCCCTCGGCTAATTCCAATTTGCTCTCCGGAATGGTTATATCATTTCACAACTTTACCAACAACGTATTGGTGTCCCAGTTCTCCCACAGCCCCTTTTATCATTATCTTTTGCTGTCATCTTGACCAATCTGAGAGGAGTAAAATAATATTTCAGAGTTGATTTAATTTGCATTTCTCTAATCAATATTGATTTAGAGTATTTTTATTTTTATAAAGCCTTTTATTTTCAAAACACATGCATAGGTAATTTTCAGCATTCACTCTAGCAAAACCTTGTGTTCCAAATTTTTTCCTTCCTTTCCCACTCCCTCCCCTCGACAGCAAGTAATCCAATATGTTAAACATTTGCAATTCTTCTATACATATTTCCACAACTGTCATGCTACACAAGAAAAATCAAATCAAAAAGGAAAAAATGAGAAAAAAAACAAAAT
This sequence comes from Myrmecobius fasciatus, assembly GCA_023553655.1. Classification (NCBI taxonomy): domain Eukaryota; kingdom Metazoa; phylum Chordata; class Mammalia; order Dasyuromorphia; family Myrmecobiidae; genus Myrmecobius; species Myrmecobius fasciatus. Next base: position 173,831 of record JAJPUD010001104.1, read on the forward strand.
GTAAATAAGCAGCAACAAAATAGTGAAAATGCTATGCCATGATCCACATTCTTTCCCCACAATCCTCTCTCTGAGTGTAGACATTTGTTAGAGCATTTTTTCATATGACTTTGGATTACTTTAATTTCATCATTTGAAAATTGTCTGTTCATATCCTTTGACCATCTATCAACTGGAGACTTGTATTCTCATAAATTTGAGTCAGTTCTCTTTATATTTTGGAAATGAGACTTTTATTAGAAACACTGACTATAAAAATTGTTTCCCACATTTCTGCTTCCCTTCTAATCTTGGCTGCATTGGGTTTTTTGGTACAATTTTTTTAAAAAATTTAATGTCATATAAATGATCCATTTTGCATTTCACAATGTTCTCTAGTTCTTCTTTGGCCATAAATTCCTCTCTCCATAGATCCAACAAGTAGACTATTCTGTGCCCTACTAATTTGCTTATTGTGTCTAAATCATGAACCCATCTTGACCTTATCTTGGTATAAGGTGTCAGATGTTGGTCAATGCCTACTTTGTTCCATGATTTTCCAATTTTTCCAGCAATGTTTTTCAAATATCCGGAAGCTAGAATCTTTGGGTTCACCAAACACTAGATTACTGTAAGTCGTTGACTATTGCATTTCATGTTCCTAACCTATTCCACTGATCTTAACCAAATGGTTTTTGATGAATGTCACTTTATTATATCATTTTAGGTCTGGTATGGCTAGGCCTCCTTTTTTCATTAATTCCCTTGATATTCTTGACTTTTTATTTTTCTGGATTAATTTTGTTATCATTTTTCTAGCTTTGTAAAGTAAATTTTTGGAGAGGCTAGAAGAAATTGAGAGAAGGAGCATAAGCTTCAAGTATAGATCCCTTTCTCAAGAGTTTAAGAAAGAGAGAATTAAAATATGGTAACTAGTGGACTTGGTAGTAGTTTCTAACGAGAGTTTTTAAAGAAGGGAGCAAACTTGAGTCTATTTGTAGACAGTCAAAAAGAGCCAGCAGAGAGGAAGAGAGTGAAGATTAGGGAGTAGGCATGGGGATATGTAACCTGATAAAGAAGACTTGAATAAATGGAATCAGAGGTAACACATAGAAGGAGCACACTGGGCTAATCACTGGTGACAAAAAATGAAAAAAAAAACCCAGTCTGTTCTCAAAGAGTTCACAATCTTTCTTTATAACAGATTTTTATTTTCAAAAAATGCAAAGATAGTTTTCAACAGTAACCTTTACAAAACCTTGTGTTCCAAATTTTTCTCCCTCTCTTTCCCCCCTACCACCCCTAGACAGCAAGCAATTCAATATATGTTAAACTTGTGCAGCTCTATACATATTTCCACATTTATCATAAGAGCTCACATTCTAATGGAGGATCTGATGTTCCATCTATCTATGATGGAATGAATGAGTGAATGAAAGAACAAAAGAATGAATGAACAAAGAATAGAATATATGGAAAGCTTTGTTGGTGAGAAGGAAATCTAAGAAGGGTCTCATAGTCTTGGTATCTGGGAAAAGGCATTAGATTTGGACTCAAAAGACCTAGATTTATATCATGATGTAATGTTTCCTCAAATTCCTTAACTTTCTCTAAGCCTTTGTTTTTTTAATCTGTAAAATGGGGATAATGATCCTCAGCTTTCTATCTCACAAGGTTGAGGCTCATAGTTACTAGTTGAGCTTTTATTAAATGCCTATTATGTGTCAGATACTGTAGATAGACAAAGGATGAAAGACTATACTTGCAAGGGAAGTCCCATGATACAATGCATCTAATATAATAAGTGAACCTAAAGGCCCTATAAAAACAAAAACTACTACTACTTTAATAATAATGACTAATATCTATATAATGCTTTAAAGTTTATGAAATGATTTCCATGTGTCATTTCATTTAATACTCAAGGCAATGCTGTGATGTAAGTGCTATTATTAACCCCAATTTGTATATGAAGAAACTGAGGCTGAGAGAGATTAAATCACACAGCTTATGTCTCATAACTAATAACATTCCTAACTTCAACTTTCCTAACTTTCCTAGGTCTCCATCCATTATACCACTTAGCTGTCTTGTTATTCTCTTTTCCTATTAGCCATCTTCCCGTGAATTCTTCCATAACACATATCAAGGGTGAAGTAAGACTATTTTGGAATATTTCCAAAGTTTCCCCTTCCCAATACCTACTTCCTGGATTTATGCTCGTACATTTCTTTTGAGTGGTTATCTCAGATGTCAATTATCTCTTTGGTGCTACATGGTAAAATCCACATTTATGCCAATTTATAACAAATAATAGATTACTTAGCCTTTCTTAGCAATGGGTATGTTCTTCAGTTCATGCAAGAAAGGTCAGCCCGAACAGACTTAACACCCATTTTTCTGGCCATTTCCATTCCATGTCTCTCCACTTGGACCATTATCCTCTCTATCAGAGCTTTGAACTCTGATCCTTAACACAATACTTAACACATTTCCTTTCTATCTTTCTCTTTTTCACTGTTCCTCTCTAGCTCTTTCCCTCATTCCCTCTCTCCATCCCTTTCTTCTTCCTTGCTTCCTTCTTTCTATGACTATTACAACCACTGTATAAGCTTATTAGTATTAAACACCATTTATTTTTTCAATATACTATTGGGGTGCACTTGGAGCCTCTTTGGTGGCAGAGCTGGGTGCTTATCAGAAGAAAGGTGTCTGCTTGGATGATTTTAGAGAGGCCTGGAGAGACTTGCATGAACTGATATTGAGTGAAATCAGCAGAACCAGGAGAATGTTATACACAGCAACAAGACTATACGATGATTAATTCTGATGGACATGGTTCTCTTCAACAATGATGTGATTCAAAACAGTTCCTATTGTTCAGAGATGAAGAAAGTCATATAAACCCAGAGAGAGGCCTGTGGGAACTGAGTGCAGACCACAACACAGCATCTTAACGCTTTCTGTGAATATTTCCCTGCATTTTGTTTTCCTTCTTAGGTTGTTTTTTTTTTCTTCTCTCTTTCTAGATCTGATGTTTCTTGTGCAGTAAGATAACTGTATAGATATGTATACATATATTGGATTTGTCATATAATTTATCATATTTAACATGTATTAGATTACTTGTCATCCAGGGGTGGGGGATGGGGGGAAGGAGGGGAAAAGCTTGGAACAAAAAAAAAGAAAGAAAAAAGCTTTTGCAAAGGTCAACGTAGAAAAATTACTCATATGTTTTGTAAATAAAAAGCTTTTAATTTAAAAAAAAGAAAAAGAAAGGAGTCTGCTGTACTCATGGATGAAGATGAGTTTCAGTCTCTCTTCTGATTTTGGATTACCTTGAATAAAATCCAAAAGGGACTAAGTGGGAGCCTGTTTCCCCAGGTGTTCCTCAGAAGTGATGGAGGAATGGTAGACACAGATAGGCCTCAGGAGAAGAACTCAGTGGTTTTCTTTCATTGTTATGGATTCCCCAGTCTCCTATCACAAGGCAACTTCCACACCCTGATGAGACATTGGTGTAGAATTTTTCCTGGGAATTCTACAATATCCAAATATTTTGGAGACCCCTTGTTTCTCAGAGCTAAAGACTGGTAAGCAAGCTGTTTCCTTAGCCTGACAATAATCCTTTGCCCTCAATGATCTAGCCCTTTGGCAAAGTATATTGCTTTGACCAACGCCAGTTCCCAGAGGGATTTATGGTCTTAGCTCTCCCTAAAACTTGACAGTCAACATCAAATCCCTGTTTCCTGTCTTCCTATTCCAATCACAGAACTCTGATTCTGTACCCCACAGGGTAATCATGCCCTCTAGTACTTGAGACAATCACCTTAAGAACTATTCACAGAGGACCTATAGGAACAGCAATTTAAGACATGAACATGGTTTTGTCATGGCCCAGCTCAGCATGTATATAAATTATCTTTAAGCCCTCCTTCTTAGGAGAGGCCTTTCCTTTGCAAATATCATTTTTCTCACTCTGAAATTACTTAAACTTTTGTTTACATCCTGACTCTCATGTCTCTAACCTGCCTTAGCCACCCTCAAGTTAGAGGCCATTTTTGGTCCAGTTGGCAATACCCAGGCAAACAAATTGTGTGTACATATGTGTTTGTACAGATAGATAAATAAATAGAGACAGAGATAGAGAAATATTTGATTTATGCTGTGAATGAGATGATTCAAGATGGCCTCTAAGCTTCCTGAACTTCTCAGTTTCTGACCTTATGATTAGTCTTCAACATGGTTTGATGTCATTATGGAAAGAGGTCTCTAATGTACTTCCCCAGGGGACAATGCTTGCTCATCAACTATTTAACATTTTTATCAAAATTTTGGTTAAAGATACAGATGGTGTGCTTATCGAATTTGTGGATAACACAAAGTAGTAAGTGATGGCTAACACATTGGATAACAGAGTCAGGATCCAAAAAGATCTTGACAAGATAGAACGTTGGGCCAATGTTCTGATACAACGAAATGCAACTGGGATGAATTTAAAATTCTATCATTGGGCTTCTGAAAGTGATTTCAAAAGTACAAGATGGGGGAAAACATGACTGAGCCATTATAATTTTAAACTGAAGGAGTTAAATTAGATAGGCTCTTTCCACTTTTAGATCTATGATCCTAGGATCTGAAGAATATCCAAGGATACTTATGGGCTGCTCTCTCAATATGATTCTTCAGTGTGATATGGCAGGCAAGGAATGATGAGTCCTCAGCCAAGACTAAGGAGATGTCAGCTGTGATATATGATGCCTTGGTCAGACCCCATCTGGGGTACTGTGTTTGTATTTTGAATCCACCCTTTAGAAAGAATATTATGAACCTGGAGAACACCCAGAAATAGATACCCTTGTGGTGAATGGGCTTCATGATCATGCCATATGAAGATAGGTTGAAAGAATTGGAAATGTTTAATTTGCATCTTTGTTAGCTTCAAATAGCAGCTTCCAAAAGTCTCAATGTAGTTTTAAGCTTTAATATTTTAAATTCAAGGTGGTCCAAAAGACTTCGTGTAGCTTTAAGCTATTAAAGACTGAAGGATTTGAAGGGATGTTATGGAGAAGTGATTAGACCTGTTCTTCCCAATTCAAGATGGTATAACAGGAACAAGCAAATTGACAAATTTCAATTGTCAAAGAAGGAAAAAGTTCCTAGCCATGCAGCTAGCCATAAGTAGAATGAGTTTCCACATCAGGTAGTAAGGCCTCCATCACCCAAGGCTTTAAACAAAGTCTGGATGACTGATTTCTGGTGTTTTAGAAAGGTCTGGGATTTTGTTTGGGGACACAACTTGGACTTGGCTTTTGACATCCTTTTCACAACTAATATTCTGTGATTCTGGTTCTGTAATCCTCCTCATCTGCTATTCATTTTGTATAACCATCAGTTCAATCAAGAATATGAAGCCATAATAAGTCACAGGGTCCCTGCCAGGAAGGAACTTTGCAAAAGTAGCTTCACAAAACATGGATGCATGAAACAGGTGGTGGGAATGGTAGAGAAGGTAGAAGCACTAGTGACCCACATGACTTTGAGTCCCGGTGCTAACCCTGTGATATCTCTCTGACTGTGACCTTGTCCTCTCTCCTCTGGGACTGCCTGCTTACTCATTTGTAAAAATACCAGACTAGAAAATATTATCTCTAATATTCCCTTGAGTTTGAAAATCCTGTGATTCCATAGTTATAAGTATATGCTTAAGTGCCAAAAGGGCTAGTCGGTGGAAGTTATAGGGGGACTGATTTTGCATGGTAAATTGAATTGAATCTATCAGCTTGGCAGGAGAATAGTTCCTTCAGCCTTCCCCATCACAAACCTGAGGCTATCCCAGTCCAGATGAAAATGAAATTTGTCAATTTATCAATTTGCAGTGGACAGGAAAATTGGGGGAAGATTATCTTTCCAAGTCTCTACATGTCCTATTATGTGTTGTTGAAGCAGGTTAATTGAGTTGACCCAAAGTTATTGCCATTTGGCAGTTATAAGAAAAAGTGAGTCTCAGAGAAATTAAGACCATACAGTGATTGAGGGTCTAGAGGATGATTTGAACCCAGGTGTTCCAGCTTTCAGGCCTAGGGCTCTACTCACTCGGCTATACTGCCTCTTTAAAAATTCTATAAAATAACATACTCCACGTCCATGGTTACCCAAGTCCAGCCTGCTTGTGACCTAGTCTTAGGCTTTGTACCAACCAGGAGCCCAAAGAGGAACTCACTTCACCAGCAATGACTTTTAGATTTATAGTTATTCAGCAAGACCTAATCCCTACTTGTCTGGTCTAAAACTGATTAGTCTTTTTATTCCTAGTTTCTCCTCTCCCTCTAGTCCATCTTCCCTGTAAGTGCCAAATTGACATTTCCATTGAGAAGTTCTGATGATAGGATTCCCTTGCTCAAGAAGTATCAGTAGCTCCACTTTACCTTTAGAATAAGATACAATTTCTTTCTGGCCTTTAGGATCTTTCATAATCTGACCTAGAATGATTTCATATTACTCTCTATCAGCTACTATATATTCCCTCAGAATGGTTGTATTCCTGCTCCCTGGACCTGATATTTTCTCTCCCACCTCCATGCATTTGTATAAGCTGTGCTCCAGATCCTAGAATTCTATTACTATTTGCCTTGACCTTGTAGAATATTTAATTCCCTACAAATATCATCTCCTATAGGAAGGCTTTTCTCAATCCCAGCAATCGTTAGCACCCTTGTCCCCCAAATACTGTGTATGACATTTGTATTTACAGTACGTACTGTTTCCTTGAATAGAATGTAAGCTCTTTGAGGGCAGTGACTATTTTCATTCTTCTGAGTCCTGCCTGGTACAAAGTAGAGGCTTAATAAACAGTTGTGAAATTGAATTGACTTTATTCAAAATATATTCCCCTTTCTTATCTCCCCAAAGTCCTTATAATCATGAAGACAAGAAACTAAAGTGAGGGGGGTGGGCAGAGGAGGGTGGCTTCCCAGAGCTGCTCCATTGGGATCTATGACAGTTATCATGGGTTTGTGAATATTCAGAGCTTCGGGGCTTGGAGCCATGTGCTGAGCCCTTCTGTTATTTCCCAGACTCCCTCAGTCAGGTGCTCCCAAAAGCTCCTCCAGCTCAGCTGCTAATGACTTTGACCTAGGCTTAGCAAGCCCCTCTCGGCTGCTGGCACAGAAGCTCATTAGTCTGCAGGATAAATCAGTCCCTGGGTTTGTTTGGAGTGAATCTTGTCAATGGTGTGAAGAGAATATGGCTAATAAGGTACAGTGTAGCTAGGAGTGTCTGTCTGAATGTGGACAACCCCCTTCAGTCTTTCCCCACAACGATACAGACTGAAGATGGGGAAAATAGAAGCAGGCTTTCCAGGTCTTAAAAGCCATCATCAATGGCTACAACTTTCTGCCAGGGAGCCAACTTTGGTAACTGTCAAAAATATGGATATTTCTTTTGTGTGGGAAGTGCCCACTGTCTACTATGAAGTACCCACCAGTTCTCCCAGCCACCTCTCCCAGGAAAGCCTCAGGTGCATGATTGACATTCGGAGGACTTATTTTCCCTCGATGTTGAATGTTCTACTGCAGAACATCAGGTAGTGAGAGGGAGAGAGGGGAAGGCAAACAATCAAAGAGGAAGGGCCTATATCACCAAGGGATGCTTTTGTTCGTAGAATCCTCTAGCAGAGAAGTCATTACCTTAAATTCAGAATTTTGATGTTTCAAAAAATTAATATTGATCATAACTGTTTGCTTATTGATGTATAGTGATGAATAGTGGACATTTAAGGAGCACAGATTTCTAAGAGTAGCCAGTGAAATGGAAAAAATTATCTAAGTCAACTTAATTTGTCCTTGTGATATTTAAAAGTTTGAGAGACATCATTTTTATGTAATTAAATACTTTTACTAATAATGCTAGCATCTTATGAAAAAAAAAGATCAGTGACGCTCTTGAATGTCAAAGACCCCTCCTGGTGATGGACCCTTGCAAGAGCAGGTATTCCTAAGGGTGGCAATCAACTCTGATTAGGTAACAATTAATGAGAGAATGAATATTCTAATGAGGGCCTAGGCTATATTCTAGTGACTGCCTTGGAGACACATGTCTTGGATTGCTCAAGTATTAGTCAAAGAGATGTCTGTCTATCTGTCTATCCATCACCATGAGGGGTCTTTGACATTCAAGAGTCTCACTGGTCTTTTTATTAATAAGATGTTAGCATTATTAGTATTTAATTATATAGAAATAATTCTCTCAAACTTTTAAATATCACAAGGACAAATTAAGTTGACTTAGATAATTTTTCCATTTCCAAAAGAAAGAGAAAACAGGACAAATGGCTGAGTCATGTGAGCTGTTTGGGGAACAAGATGGGATTTCTGTGTCAACACATTCTTGGCTGAATTTTAAATGGATATGGCCCATGGAGGTCCTCTGGGTTCCCTTTATAGCCTTTCCGTAGACTAAATCCAGCAGTAAGCTTTGGCTACATTTAGCAAGTCCAGTCATATCTACATGTTGCCAGTTTCTACTAAGTTTTTTTAAACCTTCTTTATAATGTATTCTAAGAACAGATGTCATTCTTCTTTTTGGCAAGGCAGCATTAACCTTTCCAAAGCTACCTTCGGGATAACCCTTCTGTCTTGTTAATATCCTCTGGGATTTTAAAGAACATTTCTCTAACCTATTACTATTTTGTGATTTTAAAGATGCATGTAAAATACAAGCTGCAGTATTATTATAGTTGTTATTGTTAATGTTAACACCATTATTATTATATAAGGGTCAATTATTGTTTCATTATCGTTATTTGTGAGGTCCATGCCATTATATTGCTGCAAATAAATTGTTTCCTACTCATATTGTCCAGTTACCCAATGATGCACTCAGCCACAACAAGGTGATTTAAGATCATACATTAAATGTTTTGCATTAGCAATATCCTGAGTTTCAGTTTCCTTATCTGTAAAACAAAGATAGTACCAGATATTCTAAAAGGTTCTTCCCAGTTCTAATTCCCGTAGTTTTATGTTAGATTCAAAAAGCCATTTTTTCTTCCTATGTTTAATTCCATGTGACCTTTCCTGAATAGGTTTCAAATGTTCAATTCCATTCTTCTGGAGTTCTGAAGACAAAGGTGAGATCTCCCAAATTAAAAATGGCTTTTTCATACATTACTCTAATTACAAATTCATTTGAATGAGCAAAATCTTCTTTTAAAATCTTTTTTTTTTGGATGATAATACAGGTAGGTGGATTTGGGAGAACTTCAGTGATGGGACATTCTCAAAAATTAATTATCAAGAGATCAGTGTCAACACAGACAGCGATGTCTAATAGAATGCACCAGGGAATCTGTTCTTGACCACACGCTATTGAATAATGTAATGCATACCTTGGAGAATGACATCCTTAGCAAATCTGCAAAGACCACAAAAGTAGGTCTATCCGACAAGTTGAATGACAGAGTCAGAATCCAAGATGGTATACACTGGCTAGGACACTGGGTCAAATCAAACAAGATGAGAAAAATCAACCTCACAAATACTATATGCCTTGTGTTTTAATTTTAGTGGATTACTATATCAATTTAGATCAATAGTGTGATTCAATTTAATTTAACAAAAATGCTAAGCAACAATTATGTGCTAGATTCTGGGGGTCTCTGCCTTATATGGTCTACTGGATATCCCCCTAAAATAGCAACAACAACAATACAAATAATGAGATATGAGGTTCCATTGGGAGCCAAGGACTTCAGAATAAGAGAGGTGATAGCTCTGCTGTGCTCAAACCTAATCAGCCCACATCTAAAGTATTGCATTCAGTTATGGGCATTATATTTGGACAGGACAATGAAAATTGGAGATTGTCCAGAAAAGGATCTCCAATATTGTAAAATTACCTTTTGGATCATATCATTTGAGATTGGTAGAGGAAATGGAACTCTATGACCTAGAGAAGATAAAAGTGAATGGACCATGATAATAGTATTCAAGTATTTGAATTAATGATTCAATTAGAAAAGAGATTAGGCTTATTTTGTTTGGCCCTGGTGGGGAAAGACAATGGAAGACAGTGTCCTGACAATGCAGAGAGGTAGAACAGAATGACCCATGATTTTCTTTCTTTTCAAAATTTTTTATTTCACAATATGTATGAATTTTTTATTATTTTAAATTATTATGAAACTAAATGTTAGTGCCTACCAATGAAAACCCAAAGAATAGAATATAATTTGGTACATTTTATGTTTTGTAAGATTTCAAATTGGAAGAAACCTTAAAGATAATCTATTCTAATCCCTTCATTATATGGTTAATGAAAATTGGGTCCAGAGAAATAAAGTGATTTCCTAAAGTCCAGAATTTAGTGACAAAACAGAGATTTACCATTGACCTTGCTTCTAAACCTAATACCCTGCTTACTATAAATTAGATAGTCAGTTCTGACTTAACTGAGAAAAAAAGAAAGTCAAGTCTTTTTTCAACTGACTTTCCCATTAGAAGACTCAAGCTAGTTTGTGTGTACAGAAAGAGCCAGTCTTAAAAAAAAATAGCAAAGCTCATTTCCATTTAGATTATGCTCTTAAATATTTTAACTTAGGCACTCAGGTATATAACACTGATAGACCTGTCTCTGAGATAGTGAGCAATAAACTGACATTTTCCTTTTATGCAGGGAAAAAATTGCTGTCTTCACAAGCGTAGGATACCATTTTGGCAAGCAATGGCCCCTTTTATTCCTTTTTTCCATTTCTAATTAAAGACTAGCAGGAAGGACTATAAAATGTAGCTGTTAGCCACTGTGCAGTTCTTCTGGAGGTATCTGCTAAGAAAAGGTTCTAAAGAAAAATACAACATAGCTGTTAGCCATTGTGATTGGCTCCTGTGTAGTTCCTCTCAACATGACAGCTGACCAAAGGCTCTAAAAAAGAATACAATTGTGTTGTTAGCCATTGTGCTATCCCACTGAGCAGTTCTTATCAAAGTTTCTAGTTAAAAAAAGATCTGAAAGTTCTAAAGGACAAAAAAGAAAAAAAAATGGGAGTGTATAGTTATTGAGATTGGCCACTGTGTAGTTCTTTTCAAAGGTTAACCAACAAAAGGTTCTAAAGAAGAGTATTAACTATTGTGTAGTGACACTGTGCCTCTTACCGATATATCCACTTATAAATAGTTCTGAAAAAGAACACAGGATACAATGAGACTCCATGTTGTAGTTCCCATTCAGGTGTCAGTTAACAACAGGTTCTAAAGAAAACAGTAGATTGGTGCAGTGTGGGCTGGAGGGGGAGGCATTTTCTCAAGTTCATTATATATTGATTGCATAGGTATATTGCTGGATCAGCACCTCGACTGGATTATATACTTAACTTTTTCATTTGTATGCACCGTTCAGTAAAAATGAAGTGTCTGATGGGTTTTTCCAAATGGATTTAGGTTTCCAATATTAGGAATTGAAGAATGGAAAGAGAAAATATTATTTCATAGTCTACAGTAATAATTATGTAGAATAAACACTTTTAATGCATCCAGATAGGTAAGACTATGTGTGTATGTATATCTAAATCCCTCATTCGTCCTGGCACATGCAGAGTAGCAATCTTGCTTCCCCATGAGAATCTGGATAGAGAGATATACTCAAGAGTGTAGACACCTGGTTACTTTAGCAGTTAAGAATATGCTCTGTGGGGCATGTAGGTGGCACAGTGATTAGAGCACCAGCCCTGAAGTCAGGAAGACCTGAGTTCAAATGTGGTCTGAGATACTTAACACTTCCTAGCTGTGTGACGCTGGGCAAGTCACTTAACCCCCAACTGCCTCAGCAAAAAAGCAAAAAAAAAATAATAACCTCTACAATTCAATAAATGAGAATGGGATCAATTTCCTTATAGTACTTTGGAGACAAGGTATGTCTCCTTGTGGCAACATACAGTGACTTAATGTATACAAGAAGTGATGTGAGAGAGATTGTCAGTGACATGCACAGTTGGTGAGGTGATGGACCTTGTAGTTAGGGCAAGAGTCAGGGGGTGGACACCCTAAGTGATGCCCCATAATTGATCAGATGTGGTGTTTTCAATATCTGTGTAAAAGAGCTTACAGAAAGCTCCTAAGGGAATTTAGGGGAGATTTATTTTAATGATTTATGGGAGGACACGTATCAGCCAGCTTCCCACAAGAATAAGACACGATTTTCTACTTGTTTATTGTCTATTTTCATTGTTGATCTCAAATACCATCAGTATGGACACAATACATTGTGGCAAGACCGATATTTTGGTTTGTAGCTGTTAGCCACTGTGCAATTCTTCTGGAGGTATCTGCTAAGAAAAGGTTCTAAAGGAAAATACAACATAACTGTTAGCCATTGTGATTGGCTCCCTGCCAATCACTTTGGTTTGATTCTAGCAAATGGACATCTTTTTTAATCTTGACTTTGACATTCGCCAATTCCACTGTCTCAGCTTTATGGCAGCAGCAAATTTGATAAATGTTTTATCCCGGTTGTTGATTAGCCAATCCCTAGGCTCCAGCCATTGGCCTTAGTGATCCAATAAAAATATAATACAAAAGATCCTTATGTTAAATAGCAAATGATTAGTGCAGGCAGTAAGTATGATCCATATTGTGGGAGGGGAGGAAGTTCAAAGAGGGCTTGAAGATATGAGCAAAGCTTGAAATTAGGACTGGTAGCTAAGTTGAGAGGGAATTCCCAATGAGGAGAATGTGAGCAAAGGGTAGAAGTGGAATGAACATGGTATGTTCAGGGGATAAGCATCTTATCAGAGATCTGATTAGAAAGTAGAGCTTTAGGAGAAACCAGAAAGAATCCTTAGAGGTCATCTAGCCCAGTAGACTAGAAACTTTTTTGATCATGTATTCCTAAAAGTTAATTTTCTTTAAAAAATTAATAGAATCATTGTCTTTACTAGTATATCTTAGGTTAATTTTCAACAGCACTTTCTCCAACAACAGAAATCCATCCCTTTTGCCTAGTGATCATTAAGCTTACCATGGAATCTACAACACAAGAAATATGATTACCAAATGATATTTACCGGATACCTCTTCCCATTCCATAAAGCAATTCAAGTTCCATTCAATAAGCATGTATTAAGCACCACATATATGCATCATTAAACTTTTCATGGAAGCTACAATACAAGAAATATAATTATCAGATGATATTTACTAGATGCCTCCCCCCAATCCATTAGCAAATAGAGTTTCATTCAATGAGCATTATTAAGCACCACATATATCCATCATTAAACTTACCAGGGGATTTACAACACAAGAAATATGATGAACAGATGATATTTACCAGATGCCTCCCCCATCCCATAAAGCAGTTAGCATTTTATTCAATAAGCATGTATCAAGCACCACATATATTAAACTTACCATGTAAAGTCAGGAGGACCTGAGTTCAAATCCGGCCTCAGACACTTAATACTTCCTAGCTGTGTGACCCTGGGCAAATCACTTAACCCCATCTACCTCAGCAAAAACCAAAACAAAACAAACAAAAAAAAAACTTACCATGACAGCTTATAACACAAGAAATATAGTTACCAAATGATATTTACCAGATGCTTCCCCCATTCCATAAAGCAATTAGAGTTTCATTCAACAAATATTTATTAAGTACCACATATATGCAAGGCACTGTGCTAAGTGCTGGTGAGATAAAAATACGAATGCAGAATAGTAACTACTCTTATGGATCTTAAATGTATGCACAGAGAAGTACATAAACAGCTAGGAAAGGGCATATCTGGGAATTGAACCCAAGTCCTCTAACTATAATTGCAAAGGTTGAAGTACAATACACCTTCTACTACCTGAAATATATATGAATGTATTATGCAGGTGTCACTTAATCTTTCCCTGCCTCAGTTTCCTTATCTACAAAACGAAGAATCAGACTCAGTGAGCTTTATGGTCCCTTCCGGCTGTAAATCTATGATTCGATGATCACATTTCTTGTCCATTATTCTAATAACAGAAAACAGGAATTGAAAATAATAATTAAAATTTATCAAAGAAATTGACTCATCAGTAACTGACCCATTTTCCCCATCTTCTCCTTCCTTTCCCTCACCATGAAGCAAAAGGCATTTCCAGATCACATCCCTTCATTTATTAAAGGCAAACATGAGGATAGGTTAGAACATCTCTTTGATGGGGTCTGGGATCATAAAATAAATACTTATCTGCCTGAGGCCTTTGTGAAATCAAATTACCACATTTTAAAACTTAGGATACAAGCTGCATAAATAAAGCCTCAGAGGAATTTTTGTCACATTAGATGGGAAAGATGGACTTGGAGCTGCATTTGTTTTACGCAAATACAGTCACAGTAGTGACTTAGGGATGTCACCGATGCCCTGGCTTTCAGGATTGTTGTCAAAGATCCAGAGGAAGGGAGAAAAACAACAAAATTCTGGGTGTCAGGAAACCAAACAAATACTAGTCAAATAATTGGCAGAAATGTTCTCCTTTAAGCTAAAGAAAAAAATAATACTAGAGGAATATTGGGACTGGAGGATCAAGGGACCTTAGAGACCACCTAATCTGACCTTTTTGTTTTATATATCGGGTGTCCCAAAAGTCTGAGTGCAGTCGACTTTTGGAACACTGATAAGAGTGTAATGGAAATAATCCCAGTTTATTTTAGCTCTAATACCTTATCTAGAAGAGAATATCTCTTAATCAATCAATGAATCAAAAGACCTTAGATGAAATAAGAAAAGATCATCAAAATGGAATATTTCACAAGAATTCAGGCCAAGGATATTTTGTCGTGGCCCATTTATAAATTATATTTGGATTAAGAAGGGAGGGAATTAGAGAAAGCAGAGCACAGTGTTTGAGCTCTATACCGTCTTTGGGAGAGGGAAGAGAAGAGTCCATAGCTTCAACCTTGGTCATGTCTACCTCTGATAAACTCTTGTCTTCAGGTGTGGGCTAAAAGATCTCCTTGGATCAAAGATAGTGTCTTCATCATTGAGCATCGAGAATAGACTGGATTCATGGCTCTAAAAGGAGTCCAGCAAAGAAAGGCCACCAGGCTTAAGGAGAGTTCAAGAAACAGCCCATGAATGGGAGGGCAGAGCTTCTAGGAGCCAAGAACTTAAGTAATCCCATGAGCTCTGGGGAAAGTGTACCAACTTTGAAAGGCTCATGTGGTCTCTGTACCAACTGCTCTTCCTGTAAATACACACTTTGGAAGGCTAAGGACTTTGAGCTGATCGTGTTGGAGGGGTGAGAAATATACCCATGGAGGCTTAAGTAAAAGCAAACTTAATCCTTCAGAGGGTACCCCTAGAATTCCTACAGAGGGCTCACCCAGTCTGGGAACCTAACTGATGAGTGAGAGGGGGAATTTGGAAGAAAAGCTTATATGGATTATATACAGTCATGAAAACTGAGCTACAGAGAAGTATTAAACCTAGGACAAGACTGATGGTCAATGTCAGCCCTGGTTGTAGAATCATCTGATCCTAGATATAGACAACTGGGCCACCTAGATGACTGTCTCCTCTTGATTTAGAGGAAGAATAATCTAGATGACAGGGCAGCTAGGTAATACAGTGTATTAAGTCCTGGGTCTGCAGTCAGGAAGATTTCTCTTCCCAAGTTCAAATCTGGCCTCAGACACTTACCTATGTGACCCTGAGCAAGTCCCTTAAACTCTCTGCCTCAGTTTCCTCATCTGGAAAATGAACTGGAGAAGAAAATGGCAAATCCATATTTTTGCCAAGAAAATCCCAAATGGGGTGACCAAGAGTTGGACATGACTGAACAACAGCAACAATGGTAGATGATAGGATGTTCCACACACTTGCTACGTGGAGCACCTATGCACGTGGAGATTAGTCCCCTAACCTCTCTGAGACTATCTTATAATATGGGGGCAGGATAATAGCTAGGCTGTCTAACCCCACAGAGTTCTAGTGAATCTCAAATTTGATTTTATGTGTAAAACATCTTGTAAACTTTAAAGTGCTATTCAAATCTCATAATTTGCTTTTCTTTTAAAGATAAACCGATGCTTTCATTAGTGGGGGAAACTCCCTCCATGAATGACCAATAGCCATCAGCCACTGCTCTGCAATCCCTTTAGGGAGTTTGTTAGTTGGGACACTAAGAAGGATCTCTCAATTAGTATGCAGCAATTGTCTTTTAGTAATGTCCGACTCTTCAAGACTGCATGGAGTTTTCTGGGCAAAGACACTGGAGTAGTTTGTCATTTCTTGCTCTACTTCATTTTACAGCTGAGAAAACTGGAATAATCAGGGTGACGTGACTTGCCCAAGATCACACAGCTAGCCAGTGCCTGAGGCCAGATTTGAAGGATCTTCTTGATTCCGATCCAGCCCCCTATCCATGGGCCACCTAGCTGCCCCTGGTATGGGCAATAGTTGAACTCAAAACAGGACTGATGGTGAATATCCTAACCACTCCACTATCTTGCCTCTGAGTCTTAAATATTGTTGTTGGTATGAATTTCTTCTAAGCTGCTTCTGAAAATAATCACCTTGTAATGATTACCCATGTTCTGCTTTATCTATTTAAACACCTTTGTCTCCCTCCATCCTTAACCTGGACTCTGCCACCGGTTCTCAGCTCTGACAAGTGAGCTTTGGGCTTATCTAGCCAGGGCCTTGGTTGTTACCCCCTATCCCTCTTCCCAACTCACCTTTATATGTTATCTTTGCCCGCTAGAATGGAAACTCCTTTGGGGGGAGATTATCTTGCTTGCTTGTATCTGCATCTCCAGGGTTTGCACACTGTCTGGCAATTGTAAGTGCTTAATAAATACTCCCCTCTCCACCCTCTCTCTTCCCCTTCTTTCTCTCTCATATTTTCCCCTCCTTTCCCTCCTCTTTATCCTTTCTCTTCTCTTAATCTCCTCCTCCCCTTCTTCCTTCTTCTTCTTCCTCCTCCTTTTTCTCCTCCTCCTCCTCCTCTTCTCCCCCTCCCTTCCTTCCTCCCTTCCTCCCTTTCTCTTTCTCTCTCTTATATTCTCACTCTCTTTTTTTCCTTCTCTCTTTCCTTTCTTTTTCCTTCTTTCCTCCCTCCTCCCTCCTTAGAATCCAGAGCTGAGCTTTGCTATGAGTTTATTTGGACTTTCATTTTACTGACATTATGGAAATTGTTCATTTTTAATGTAAAAATTAAGTAATTTATTTTAATTTTAGATACAACCTACATTAGCCATAAGAAACCAGAATTAAGCAAAGCAATCAAACTAGTAATGATAGAGGGCCCCAAATGATTTCTTCCTGAGGCTATGTTCTATTCCCGATCCACACATTCAACTCACTCCCCATGGTTTCAGGGACTCCTTGTGCATATTGAGGACACTGCGTGATCCTTAAGCACTTACATTTTAAAAAAAAAAAAACTGTACTTAATTTAAGTATTTAGGACAAAAAAGAAACTTAGACATAACCATTTCCTTAAGTAAACCAGGGTTTGACAGAATCCGAGAAGCCCAGGGTTGAAAGGAGACTTAATGGCCATCTGGTGCAAATCACAGCTATATAGACTGGGCAATCGGAGTAGAGAGATGTCCTCTCCAATGGGACGATCCATTAAACTGCACAAAAGGATCTCTGCCAACTGTGCAGAGCCTTAGAAAACCACACATTCACATTATCTTTGTTCTACTGAAGTTTTATTTAGTTAGGTATTTTTAATCTGGTTTCAACATCATGTAGGAGTGTTGCGGGCTACATATCTACAGAACAATACTGAATTTACAGCATGCATGACCCATTAATTCTCTTTAAAATCTTTGAGTTCCCTCATCAAACTATCTTCCAAGACACCTCATTCCATATTCTCAACATTTTTTTGATGTTTCCTTACATCAAACCCAAAAGAATTTTTAGAGTCACTTTCACCTAATCTTCCTAGTTCCACCACCTGCCTTAATGTAGAACAAGTCCCCTCCTTCCACTTAGGTACTATGGTGATTATTTTTGCCCCAAGTGTTGTCAAAAATCACACTTTGTCTCGTGTGCAAATACAGTAAGCATTCCATCTATGCTTTTATCAATGCAATTTATAAGAATATTATATTTATAAAATTTATAAAAATATTAAACAGCACATAGTTTCCAAGAGCCATTCACTGGTGACTTCCTGACATTGACTTCCTGATATTGGCCCTATAGCCAGACCCTCCAAATACTTCTGTATCCATCTTTCTCTACCATTAACTCAATGTTTTTTCTTATATAAGAATAAACTAGGAGATTTTGTCAAATGCTTTCCTAAAACTTTCCTCAAATTGGCAAAAACCTATCTATAGCATTTCATGGATTTACCTGTCTAGGTTTCCTTGGAGTGCAGCTGATTTGTTATAGTCTGTTTTCAATGGAGTGATGTAGATCTGTGATCAATAAGAGCTCAGGATAACTTGCATTTATAAAACCCCCACTTGGTCTCAGGCACAGTACCAAGGGCAGCCACCTCATTAGAAAGATGATTACAAATATCCCATCCTGCTTTGTTCCTGACTCTTCACCAACCAACTAGGATTTTCCCAGCTGTCTAAATCAAGCCTATTCCATGAATGAAGCCTGAGAGAGGGCCAGTGATTTGTAAGTGCTCACACAGACTTGTTTGTGTCAGAGGTCAGAGGGGAACCAGATCCCATCATGTCCCACATCTCAATGCTCACTCCATATCTAAAGTGTTTCCTCCGAGGACCAATGCAGAATTCTTCGGTATAAGTTAAGAACTGTATTTGTTTTCATGATCAGATCCAGCATTTGCTAATACTCCAGCTTGCTGCTTTTGTGGAATTGACAGACTCACTTCAGATTTCTGGGCAGGGGAGGCGGACGAGATGGCCTCTGAGACTCTTACTGCTTTGAAAACTACAATCCTAGAATTGAGCATGTTTTCATCATCATCCAGCCCCCCAACTCCCAGGGGAAAGGGATGGGAAGAAGCAAATGGATGCAGCTTCCCTGAAATGGCTTTGGGAGTCTGTAGGACTCTTATTTGTCTGCACTCTCTAACGTAGCAGACTTCCCAGGGTGGACAACACAGCTGGTCACCAAGGGTCCATTGGTTCCAGGCTTGACCTAGTGACCCAAAAAGAACAGAAAGAACCCTTGTCTATGCAGAAAGAGGCAGGCTTAGGGCATCACCTCTAATACATGAACATGGTTGCAAAGAGAAGACTTTGCCCCCCAGTTTTAGTTCAGCCTTCTCCCAGTGGACTTGGAAGGAAAACTGAATTAATGAGGCTCATTTTGTATGCAAGGGGAAGCACAGTTTGTGTTGAGCGAGAGTCTAGTACAAGCTGAAAAGGCAGTTCAAGCTCAGCCAAGTAATTAGACTTCACATCTTTCTACGCTCAAAAAAAAAAGTCTTTGGTATAAAATCTCCTAAACTAATTTCCTATGGACTGATAATACTTCCCCCCCCCAGCCTAATACCTAGTCTTTGATTGGCCCTTGTGCTTTATAAATAAAGAATAAAATCAGTGGTTGTGGTCTATTTGTCTGGGGGAGGGGAACAGGACCAGGGGAGAAGGAAGGAGTGCTTAAGAGAGGAAAAACTGACAGGCAGCATCCTTGAATGGAAATAAAAACTGATCAAAGATGGATGTCCAGAGGAAATATAATTAAGCCAATGCTTTGACATAAAGAATCCAGGTGCCGACTTTCTCAACCATGATGAATAATAGAGCTGGGGAGTGTAGAGGGGTATATATGGGGATGAGGGCAAAATACAGCACCAGGGTGGCATTTGCTCTTATGTCTTGGATCTCTCCCAATTAGAGGGAATGAAGGTAGGGGAGATGCTATTTGCTGCTACCATTATCACTACTCCAACTCTTTGTTCCCTTGTACTACTTTCTACTCTCCCAAAATATCCCTTTCAGGGGCCCATCCGGATAAAAATCAAAAATACTTTTTAGGAAACAGATTATTTCCATTATAAAATCTCAGATGCCGGAGCTGTGTCAAATCCATATAATGGTATGACTTGAAGAACTTTTGGAGAACACCGAATGTCACCACTGCTTGACCCTTCCGCTCTTGGGCCCCTCTCACTTGCCTCATACTTCCAGTGAAGCTGTTGTTATGGAAAACAAGATGGTGGCAGTGATCACATATACTGGAACCCTTCTTGCATCTCCTGTGATTAAATTGTGATGACTACATATGGGATGGGAATATGGGATGGGAACATAGGAGGAGCTTATTATACCTTTAATTAATGTAAGTAGACTGACATGGGTACCACCTTTTGAAATATCCATTAAGAACTACAGTTTTCTGTGAACCCAGAAATCCAAATTAATTCAGAGATGCTCTTTGAAAACACATCCAAATGGTAAAAGTCTGAGTACCCCTGTGGTTTACTGAAGTGTTATAATCCATATATTGTCCTTTCTTTGTTACCTACAAACACATTCCCAGAGTCTGGCTAGCATTTGGAGTTTCTGCTGGAGCAGTCAAGGAAGGAATTACCTGGGGAGTTGCCACTATAGCAAAAACAACTTTCTTTGTATTCCCCAGGACTTAGCACAGTTTTGGCAGCCGGTAAAAAGTTAATAAATGCATCTTGGCTTGTCAAAACATGTTCCAAAGTTCCATGAAGTCATTACTAAGGAAAGCCAAATTTAGAGTATGGCCTCTAACATGGAGACACTACTGAAAATTGAATTGGGAGATGGAGGTAAAGGAAGGAATATATTTACCTGGGCTAGGAGAGGGAAGAGTGTATTCCTCATGGAGTTTTCTCTTTTATTTTATTTAGTTTGATTTTAAGATAGCTTATTTTTCTTAGATTTTAATTATTTTGGCTAATGAGATGCTATGATTAGAGTACCTAGGAAGTTTTCTATTTATATCACCCATAAAATTATGGCACCCAGGATCAAAACCATGATTGCCTCACCCTAGTTATGGTTCTGTACTTTTATTCTCTGTACTATTAAGACCTTAGCTTTAAAAGGTTACTTTTAAGGGGCAGCTAGGTGGCGCAGTGGATAGAGCACCAGCCCTGAAGTCAGGAAGACCTGAATTCAAATCTGGTCTCAGACACTTAACACTTCCTAGCTGTGTGATCCTGGGCAAGTCACTTAACCCCAATTGCCTCAGCAAAAAGCAAAAAAATTAAATAAAAAAATAAAAGGTTACTTTTAAAGAGACCCATTACATCCAGGACCATCTCCAATCATCCTGATCTGTATCTTGCTACTGCTGCAGAAGAGAAAATACAGTTTCTGCCTTTGTACAGTCCTCCCTCACATCCAATTCACTAGCATGTCATGCTATCACCTCTCTGATAATATGGCCTTCTTCAAAATGCAGAACCAAATACAACAATCATACAATTATACTTTCTTTGTACCTCAATTATGTGCTTATCAAGCCAGTATTTCGAATCTTTCTCTATACTTCCTTTTTTTTCTCCAATGAGGACATTGATTGTCTCTAACCCTGCTTGATATTCCCTAACACAGTGCCCCTAAACACATATTTGACTAATTGAATTAAATATTGGCTCTTTCCATCCCAAATGTCATTCTTAGCTTCCTTATCAAACTTATTTCTTAGAGATTTGCTAAATAATTATCTTTGTTCTTGCTTTGAATCCCCGCAATATGGCCTTTGAGTTCATTTCTATCTCCTTGGAATTCTTGGGTCATCCATTAAAATGGGTAAGAGCAAACCAAGGGAGACTTAGCTTAGACATAGCTTGCCTTTGGGTTTGGAAGATGGTAAGGTTGGTTCCCATGGCAAGGTACATTATTCCAAGCCGTAGGGGATGTAAATGCAAGCTTTATCTCATTATCTAATGAAATATTCAAAATCTTCTAATAAGGAAGCTCACACTCACATTCAGCTACCCCACAAAACTGGCCAATGTTAAGATGTCTTTCCCTGGGAAGAAAAGAAGAACATCTCTTTACGTTAAAGCAGCTCTGTTATTTCTATAGCGGGAGGCGCTAATCCTTTGAGATACCTGAAGTGGGTGAAGTAATAATTTTCTATAATCTAACTCAATTTGTATAAGAGCCAAGTTTATTGAATCATATCACTCTGGAAGGCTATCCAGGCAGCCAAGCTAAACAGAAGAAAAGCAGATTAGTTGTGTTTGCATGATAAGCACCTCCTAAGCGTGTGTCTTAACTGATGTGACCTGACAGCCAAGTCTGAAAGCTTCAGTGGAAAAAATAAGAGAGAACAGGAAGCTGCTAAAATGGGTAGCATCTTGGGAACCCCTCCTTTTGCATATGGGGAGACTCTCAGAAAAAAAGAAAATCCATTTCAAGGTTCTCAGTAGGACCATATCTACTTCATCACAACAAAAATAAAGATCATAAGCCCCCACTTATGTTTTTACATTTACTAGCTAAACAAAAGACATGGTTAATTTACAACAAAGGCATTTAGTGAAATAGCATAATATGAAAAATAAATAAAATCTCCATAAACTTGAGGCACACAAAAAGTGACTGAACAACAACTAATTTCAAGAAAATCATAGGTTTGGTTAAAATTTTTTTAACACAATCCTATAGTAGTAGAAATTATTTCCTTAGTAGTCAGAGCATAATAGCAGGAAATTTGCCCACAAAAGATTTTTTAAACCTTTTTTCCCAGGCTTCTTCACACCTATCATTTTGAGACGACCTGAGAAATATACTTGACCATGTGTTAATTTATTTCCAGTAATAATGGTTAAAATAATTAATTCTTGGCAAACCTAATCAAAATGGCTGTCATTAACTTGCACTTATAAGACACACTCACTATCTCTAGTATATCCAGATCACATTATAGGAGGCAAAATATGGGTCTTTTTAGTGACTTTTGTACTCAAGACTACCTGGAAACCATTAAAAAAGTAAGTTAAATAGAGGCTGAGCGGTAACAGTGAGGGCAAAAAGCACATTCATTATGTGTGCCATTACTGCTCATATGCCCTCTTTTATAATAAAAGTCTGCTTGGTAAAGAGACATCTTTGGCCAGAATTTTGATTGCCCAATATATATGTCAAGAGCACCCGGAATCATTCATTTCTCTTGGGACAGTTAGCTTTGATATTTCCTCCTGGATGGTGAGAACCAGGAATGAGAACAAATCAAAAGGGTTTTACTGGAGTCATGGATAGAGCCCTTGGGCTTGGAAGCAAGGAGACTCATCCTCATGAGTTTAAATTTTGTTTTCAACTCTTTCTAGCTGTGTGAACCTAGACATGTCTCTTAACTTCCTCAGTTTCTTCGTGGATAAAATGAGCTGGAGAAGGAAATACAAACCACTCCGGTATCTTTGCCAAGGATACCCCAAATGGGGTCACAGAGAATCGAACATGACTGAAAGGGCTGAACAACAGCAAAAACTCCAGCTCCTGACGTTTCTTTTAGATGCTTTGTTTTATTGGTTATCTTTATGCGTTTACCTATGAGCATGTGTGTAAGGGATGTGGGGGTGTATGTGTGTGTGTGTTCACATAAGAGACAGGGATAGGGAAGCAGCATGGCATAGTGGATAGAGAGTCAGCCCCAGAATTTGAAATTTCGGGGTTTAGTCCCACCTCTTGAACATAATGCTTGTGTGACTCTGGACCAACTCCTTAATCTTTCCGTTATTCATGAAACTGTAAGACTGAACTGCAGAGCAGTTGTCCATCTACATTGGTATGAAGATATTCCTCACTGGGAATTCTCGAGATTGGGGGGCAGCTAGATGGCACAGTAGATAGAACACTGGTCCTGGGGTCAGGAGGACCTGAATTCAAATTTGGTCTCAGACACTTAACACTTCCTAGCTGTATGACCCTGGGCAAGTCACTTAACTCCAATAATGAGAGAGAGAGACAGAGACAGAGACAGAGAACGACAGAGACAGAGAGACACAGAGAGAGAATTACGTAGATCAATGAAATGAACAATTCAGATAAAATACATGTATGTACACATAAGCTAGAACTACTTGAAATAATATACATTTCCTATTTACTGTTCCTTACATGTAATGGTAAAGTTTCCACAGTGCTTTTCCTGCAATAATCCTGTGAAATTCTTGCTACAGAGATAATTATTATCCATTTTAGACATGAGGAAACTGAGACTTTGAAAAGTTAAATAACTTGTCATGGCCATGAACCTAGTAAAAGCTGCCATGAAATTTGAATCCAGTTGCATTGAGGCCATAATTATTAATTAACTGGGCTATTATTCATATATCTACATAATTCTATGCATATTTAAATATATGTGTGTGTTGATATATTTACCTTTATATATATATATATATATATGTGTGTGTGTGTGTGTGTGTGTGTGTGTGTGTGTGTGGATATACATATGGATTGCTTATCTGTTTTTCCCTCAGCCAGTGATAATCTTCCTGAAATCACAGACTATTTCCTCTATTAGAGTTTTTTGTTACCAGTGTCTACTTCAGTGCTAATCACAGAGCTGACTCTCAATAAATATTGTTAATGGATCGATTATAGAGATCCAACAATTCTGCTGCCAGTTCCATTTCAATCCTTGTGTTCCTGTATCCTAACAAGGCATCAGTGTTCAAAACAGAAGGAAAGATAACTTTTCTTCATTCATCCCTCTTTATTAACTCTTGGTTCAGAGTGGGGAGGGATGTCATTACCTCAGGAACTCTCCCCCTTGTCTACCTTTATATAATAGGACTTGAGATTTCCCAAGGTATGTTCCATGAATGAGAAAGTGATAGGGGTCATGATTAGGTTGATGAAGAGAGTTGATATTGAAAGGGATGACCAAGTATCTGGTACTAAAGCACTCAGAATCAGGACAGGGCAAGAATCAGTCGAAAGATTCTCTTCTTCTTTCCACTCCTAATGGGATATGACCCCATGATGATCAAGCTTAATAAGGTGTGAGCTTCATTGTCAGCCTTTCTAAAATAGCACAGAGGAACAATCTTCCTGAAGTCCTAGAGATTGTAAAGGAAAAGGCATGGAGAATGATTTGGTTAAAAAAAGTTTTGCTTCCCTTTGACCTTTTTAAGGAAATCAAAAGATTGGTGTGCTTTTGGCTTTTATTAACCTTCATAAAGTTTCACAGACAGGAGTTTTCCATAGCCAATCCCTATGATATTGATGATGTTCTTACTTAATATTTATTGGGCACCCACCCTAGTCAGGACATATGGAAGATACGATCCTGTTTTCTAGGTTATATATATATATATATATATATATACATGTACATATATACATACACACATATATGTATGTGTATATATACACACACATTTATATATACACATATATACACATATATGTATATATAAGCACACATATATACACATATACACACACACATATATATATATAGTCTCATACAATACACTAAAACATATAAGCATACACATCAAAGAATTACAGATTTAGATCAATATGGGTCCTCAGAAGCCAACTGGTCCAAAGTTGTCATCTTACAAAAGAGGAAACCGTGTCACAGAAAAGTGAAGTGACTAATTCAATATCTGCCAGGTGGAAAGTGATGGGGGCAGCATCTGAACCCAGGTCCTGTGATTCCAAAGCCAGGGGTTTCTCAAGCCTGTGCTTGAATACATCCAGGGATAAGGACCCTCTTCTCCAACGGTTAGGAAAATATTCCTTGAGAGAGGCCAAGTGAAGGAGAACATGGAAAGAGTGTCAAAGATCTGGGTTCAAATCCCACCTCAGAGACTTACAGCTGTGAGTCTCAGACATGTCACTTAAACACTCTGATCCAATGGCCTTTAAGGCCCCTTCCAAATACACTTTTAAAACTACGCCTCCCTGAAGAGAAGAGAAAAAAGGTACCAAGCCTTTATTAAGCACTTACTGTGTGCCACTGTGCAAAACTTTATGCATATTATCTCATATCTCACTACAAATCAGTGAAGTGCTCTTGTGATGCTCATTTTACAGTTGTGTGCACAGTACGTCAATGCTGAAAAAAACTGCTCTGGGGATGCTCATTTTACAGCTGAGGAAACCGAGGTAACAGAAATGAACTCACTTGCCCAGGTCCACCCAACTAGTATCTCAGGTCAGTTTTTAGTAGTCCCAGCCCAGGGCTCTTTGCACTCTGGCACCACCTGGTGGCCCTGTTGAAACAACATCCATCTCTACAGCTTTCACCCATGGCTCCACCCTGTGTAGCCTGTACAAGAGATTCTGGTTCTGATTTGCACTGGACCGAACCTTTCAACTTTTTGCTTAAGAAGACACAGCCTATGCTTTCAGAGAGAACTTACCACCTAAAAGGAAACGACACACAGAGAATCACAAAATCTGTATCCTGGTGGGATATCCCATCATCCCATCACATTTTGATGGCCACCTCTCAGGAGTAAAGGATTCTGGGAGAAGCCCAAAGAGCCATGAGTGATCCAACAAGGGAGAGGAAAATCCAGAAGCTTCATGGGAAGGGCAGCATCCAATGCAGCCTTGAAGGATGCCTAGAAGTCTAACAGGCAGAGAGAGAAATCAGAGACACGGGTGTTTAGGACAAGTGGGAGTTCACTCCAAGCAGAAGGAATGGGGTCAGCTACTGGGGGATTGTCTGTCTATTCCATTGTTATCATGATGGAGAAGGACCTGTGCACCCAGTAATAAGGATGCTGCTTTTTTTCCAGCATTTACCTACTGTGCACATCACCAGGACCCTGTTGCCTTTATTTGATGAGAAGATTATTGATCTAATGAGGGATTATCCCAAGTCTTGTGATTTTATAAATGAGAAAATAACACACACCCCGGGGAGACTTAGCTGTTACATTAACAATTAATAGGGAAACCTGACAATGCCAAGACTTGGAACTCATGCTTATCATGAATAATCTAGAGCTGGGAGAGTTGGTCTGAGCTCAAAGATATTTAAAGTAATTTTCCATAAACCTGCCAGCTTGAGTTTGAAAATATTTCACGTGTGACTGCTATTTTGTCTGACAGGATGGGATCAGGGGAAAAAAAAGAAGTGGGGAAAGTGAATTGCTCTTTTTATCATGCTAAATGTGGCCTTTCTATGAAGAATATTTATCTTTCTGATCAGGTAGGCTTTCTTGGGCTGAGCTTTTCATTGCATGAGGCTCAGTGTGATTGGAGAATGCTTCTGATTGCTCCCAAATAGAGAGTAAACCAGCCCTCTAGCTGTCAAACAAACAACAAGAGTTATGTTTTGGGGAATTTGATCTGTGTTCTAAATAAGGCCATTTTAGCCCATGAAGTCACAGAACGGGGCAACACTCTGCTGGTCTCCCCATCTTCTGATAGTGACTGTTCCATGAGGGTAGAATATACCATTTTCTAGGATTAGACCAGAAGATTTCTTGATTCCTGTTACCTCTACTATGATCTTCTGCTTTTCTTAGCATGGGATTTCCATGTAAATAACACACTTGCATTTATGTCAGTGATCTCTTATCAACAGTCATGTTAGCCCCAACCTTAAGTCCATCTCTCCCAGAATCTCACCAAGGATCAGTCTCACCAATGAGGGCTGATGGATTTCATTTTTGTGGAAGTCGTTTGCATTCACCTTGTTCTCATGTCTTATTAACTTTCAGAAGACCTTTGGGCAAATATTCATTATCTCTGATCACAAGAGGGATTAGGTTTGGATCTTGACATAGATCAGGGCACTTAAGGTGGATCTTCAGTTGAACTTTGAAGAATAGAAAATTTAGGCAGATTTAGGGATGAGGGAAGGATAAACTATTCAATGCATCTTATTTGGTACTATACCCTCAACAACAGAAAGAGAGCTGACTATGGGGTCAGAAGGCCAGAACTGGAATCCTACCATGGCCACATCTCAAACTACTTAAATTTTTAAGATCTCAATTGACCCATCTGAAAAATGAGAATTTGACTAAAGAATTTTGAATGTTTTCAGGCTCTAAATGGATGACTTGATATAAATATGATTTTACAGATGAAGAAAGGACAGTAGTAGTGAAGGAAAACAATCATACACAAATATCCCACTTTGTTCTAGGGTTCTTTGCATTAAATTGATAGCTACTCTTTGGGGAATCATGAATATGTTTACTTATAGGGGCTGCTTACAGATGGGTCAAACTTGCAGCTGCCACAAAAATTCCCAATGGGATCTGAACCAGATTAAAATATAATTATGAAATGTTTAACAAAGTAAAAATATAATGCAACATAGACAATGCAAACTTACGGGATTTCTGAGTCAATCTGGGATTGGGGGCTCTATTTCTATTTGAGTTTGACACTACTGATTTATACCTTGTCTCTTCCTGCCACATTTCTTTTTCCTTCATCAAAATGACACAGGCAAATGAGTTTGTCATGAAATCAGTATTTTATCCAATGTATCTCCTTTGCCTTTATTTGTTTAAAAAAGAGTAGATTTGGGATTTGAACCCAAGGATGTTAAATGAAACCCAGAGTATGGGCAGCTAGGTGATGTAGTGAATAGAGCACTTGACTTGCAATTAGGAAGACTCTTAGGGATCATGAATTCAAATCTGGTTTCAGATACTTATTAGTTGTGTTATTCTCGACAAGTCATTTGACTCTGTGTACTTTATCTCTAAAATGAGCTGGAGAATAAAATGACAAACCACTCTCGTATCTTTGCCAAGGAAATTCCCAATGGGGCCAGGAAGAGTCGGGACACAAGTGAAAGTGATTGAATAAAAAAAGAAAAGAAAATCCATGATGGTGATAAATAACAGCATGCATAGGGGGAAGTGAGGAGATCCCTGGGGAAGTGCATTAATTTAGTAAGCCTTCAATTATTCTAGTCTGTATCTTTAGAAAGTGAACA
This sequence comes from Myrmecobius fasciatus, assembly GCA_023553655.1. Lineage (NCBI taxonomy): Eukaryota > Metazoa > Chordata > Mammalia > Dasyuromorphia > Myrmecobiidae > Myrmecobius > Myrmecobius fasciatus. Next base: position 202,632 of record JAJPUD010001104.1, read on the forward strand.
TGGAGGTGAAGATTAGTCAAATCAGGCAATGCTGAAAACCCTTTTCAAGCTAACAAGTGTCCCCAGGGGGATGTGCAGAAATGAAGAAAAATATCACAACAAAATAGGTGGTATTTTGCATTTTGAAGTTAGATAGCACTCAGCTTACAGTATTTTTCATTTTTCCTTGTTATGTCTTGCAAAAATTGATTTTCTTACTTTACAGATTAGGAAATAAATGTAAACTTGAACTGGTGTGCTTCAAGGTACTATTCATGATCAGTGATTAACCTGAAGTCTTTTAGGTCAAAATAGTAGTAGGTTTTTGATGAGAGAACTAGAGTTACACTTACAGGTCACAGAATTATGATTACAGTTCTACCATCTGACCAGAAGCTCTGTCCTCAGTTTCTCTAATTATGAAATAAAAAGAGTTCTAATGAAGGCAGGACACCCAAGGGGCCAAATTTAGAGGGTCTGGATAGCATTTACAGTTATTCAATCAAATATGAATAAAAGTGCTTAGAAAAATAATTATTCAGAATAATGAAAATTGAAAGCTATTAAATGGTGTAGGCAGGGTGAATATCTGCCCTACTTCATAGCATCATCCTGATGCTGGTATCTCAGGGTCTCTCTTTTCCTCTCTCTGGACAGTCTCCTGCCCCACTACTTCACCTTAATGTGGATTTCTTACCTTTTTCTCGCAGTCTAATTTGTGGCCATTTGCTCCATGTTCACCAATTTTTAGGTCCTGCTTTGTAAATATATAGGCTGCAAAGACTTCTGCAGTGAGTCTGGTTGACATATATTGAATGACTTCATGAGCAAGTGAATGGTTGTTAGATTCCTTTCCTCTTCTGGGCTATTAAGGGGATGCCTAGTGACCTGGAAGACACAAGGGACCTATAAATTATGTTACTTAATTTTTCTCTCTCTCTTCGACAAGATTGCCCTCAGTTTAAAGGAACACATTTCATTGCATTGCTTGAAATAAGTCGTATCTGTGCAATGACATTCATTTAAAGTGTTTTTCAAGTTGTGATTCTAAAACTTTGCGTTGAATTTCCTTTTTTCTTATCTGGGTATATTTTGATGATCAACAAAAATTATTCTAAAGGATTCAGGTTGAAGACGCATAATGAAGTGATCACATGAGACATTTGAACATCCAACTGAGTATAGCCAGGATTGTCCCATTAGAGTTGTTATTGTTTCTTTTGCCCCTTTCTTTGATGGAACCTAGTTGTGATTTCATCAGTGTGAGAAACTCCTTGAAATGAAAACTCTCTCCATCAACGAAGATCAGCAACTAATCTGTAACTAGCAGCCTTAAAAATGGCAAGGATGGAAGGAGACAGATGTGTTAAGTGACTTGCCTGTGCTCACAATGTTTAATATTGTGTCTGAGGAAGGACTTGATCACTGGTCTTTTGCCCAAGACTAGAATCAATCTGGCTCTCATTGAGTGCCCAACAAAGGTCCCAGACCAAGCCCCAAATGATCATTGTTTGGGCCCTGATTGGCTCAGAGTGAATGTAAATAGTAACTGAAAGCCTGATTGTCTTCCTTTCCCAATTGATTATTTTTTCTGACTAGGTAAAAAAGGTCTTTGTCTCATTTCTTCTCTAGCCTTAATCACTGAATGGGCATCAAATTTAGATCTGGGAAAGACTTTATCTTAAAAAGGCCAAAGATGCATCCAGGGGCATCTCCAGTCTTTTTGATCTATATCTTACCATTAGACCCAAATGGATCCAGAGGAGAAAGTGAAGCTGGTGACTTTGCACAGCCTTCTTTCACTTAAATCCAATTCACTAGCATATCATGTTACCAGCTTTCTGATGACATAGAATTTCTTCTACTAATATATATATATATATACACATATGTTCTCAAAGTTGTATTTGTTGTTATATATTTTAAATCCTCCCTGATGTTCTGCTGGGCTCATGATAATGTTCTTTTTTTGTTTCATTTCATTTTGTATTGCTTTTCTGTTTTTCTTCTTTCTTGTTCTGTTTCTTCAAATAAAATAATTTTGGGGGGAAAAAGAATGAAGAACAAAACAACAATAATTCTCTGTCCATTATGCCCTTCCAGACTTGTTATGGTTTCAAACGCGACATTAAACATAATATGATGTGGGAGAGCAATTCCTGGTTCCAAATGATATGCTCACCATTCAGGCACTGAATGCTGGGATTCAGTCCTGTGAAGAATTCACATGGCCATTCTTTTTGGCATAAGGTAGGTTTATTTAGTTGAAGAGATACAATAGACATCTGGAGTTGTAAATAGGAAATAGAGTTGGGAGAGTATTTAGTTAGCAAGGAAAGGGCTTTTAACAATTAATGAAGGAAAAGACAAATTCCCTAGTGGAACTCACAATTAAGCAGGAGAAGGTTATGAGGCTGGAGTATGCCCTTAACTGGCAGGCTAAATCTTAAAAGGGATTTAGCATCCTAGAAAGTTAATTAGCTATAAAAAAGAGAAATAATAGAGGCACGGTAGGGGATGAGAGGAGAGACACCATGTAGCATAGGGGACAGGGACGGGGAAAAATACCACAAGGCAGAGTGTCCACAAAGATAGTAGATTTTGAACTGATTAATAGGGCAAATTTAATCTTGGGAGTTTGACATGACTCAGATTTCTTACTGGACGTAGCAAGGTGGTACTATCCACAACCTCCACAGACGGTGGGACTATGAGGCTAAATTTATCCCTTTTACAGTATCCTTTCCTGCTCCCCTCAGGAAGTTATTCCATAATACTCCAGTCTTTCTCTGCCAACTGCACCTAGTTACTCAGGACCTCATCCAATGTGTTTAGGATAGGATTCCCATATGGGACAGACTGTCCCATAGGTCAGAACACCCACATCCCTGAACTCACAAATCCACTGAAGTAGGAACCTAAAGGAGAAATCATGAAACATAATAAGTAACGTTTTTAAAATACCATGAATAGCCCTGAAGTCAGGAGGACCTGAGTTCAAATCTGATCTCAGACACTTAATGCTTCCTAGATGTGTGACCCTGAGAAAGTCACTTAACCCCAATTGCCTCAGCAAAAAAAATACCATGTTGTATAACAGAACTGATTTGTGATCACCTATTTATTGTGTGTGACTTAGTAAGTCAGTTTACCTCTCTGAGACTCAGTTTCCTCATCTCTAAAAATGGCAGTGATATATGAGCTATCTCAAAGAGTATTATAAAGCTGCTTTGTAAACTTTAGGATGATAAATGAGATGATATCATTTTCATTCATATAACTGCAAAAAAATTAACATTTAAACCAACATCTCTCTTCCTAAGGATATTTTTGGAATGAGAACTTATTTAATAATAATATTCAAATATGTTTAAAATAGTTCCAGAGGAGTAAATTGAGTGGAAATCTCATTTTTTTGTTCATTCTATAAATAATAGCATTTATACAGTACTTTAAGCTTTTTTAAAATATTGTGTTCCCATGTGCAAAAATGTTTGTGGCAGCCCTTTTTGTAATGGCAAGAAACTAGAAACTGAGTGGATGCCCATCAATTGGAGAATGGCTGAATAAATTATGATATATGAATGTTATGGAATATTATTGTTCTGTAAGAAATGACCAGCAGGATGATTTCAGAGAGGCCTGGAGAGACCTACATGAACTAATGCTGAGTGAAATCAGCAGAACCAGGAGATCATTATACACAGCAATGTGAAGATAGTCATATACATCCAGAGAGAGGCCTGTGTGAACTGAGTGTGGACCACAGCACAGCATTTTAACACTTTCTGTGAATATTTCCTTGCATTTTGTTTTTCTTCTTAGGTTCTTATTTTTTCTCTCTTTCTAGATCTGACTTTTCTTGTGCAGTAAGATAACTGTATAGATATGTATACATATATTGGATTTGTCATATAATTTAACATTTAGCATGTATTAGATTACCTGTCATCTAGGGGTGGGGGTGGGGGTAAGGAGGGGAAAAATTTGGAACAAAAAAAAATTTTGCAAAGGTCAATGTAGAAAAATCACTCATATGTTCTGGAAATAAAAAGCTTTAATTAAAAAATATTGTGTTCCCTCATTTAATTGTCATAACAACCCCGAGACTTAAGTTTTATAGATATTTTTACAGAGGAAAACTGAGGCTAATAAAAGAAAAGTTACTCTCCCAGAGTCACAAAACTAATCTGAGGCAGAATTTCAACCTAGAACTCCTAACTCAAAGTCCACTCTGCCATGCTACCTCTATAGTTTCAGTGAGTTTGGTTTCTTTACTTACAAATAAGCATCCATACCTTGAAAATGCCATCACCTTAATGTCCCCTGAGATTGAGAAATATTTAGGAGAAAAGATGATACACTGAAAAAGGAAAGAACAAGGAGAAAATTAGCTGAATGCTACATATTTATAATGTGCCAAACTTGGTCCGAAGAAGAAAAGAGAAAGTGTGCCTCATTCTATACTTTCCAAAGGTCAAGGACTATGTGGGCCATCAGATTCATCTGATGTATTGGTTGGTTTTGCTGAATTTATTTTAACTCTTTCTTTCTCTTTCATTCTTGGCTGCAAAAGAAGGTTCTTTGGGACAGAGTAGAAAAACAGGATATATTTGGAAATGAAGGTGATATAAAAACAAATGATTTCAATTTTTTACTTCCTTCTTTCCTTTTTCTTTCCTTCTTTTCATCTTCCTCCCTTCCTTTCTTCCTTTTTAACATTTCCTTGCTCTTTTCCTCTCCCAGTCTTTATCCTTGTCTCTATTCTTTGTGAATATAGGTGTTCTGTCTCTAGACTGTTTGCTTGTTTTGTTTTTTTTACAGCATATCCTATTTTATTTATTTATTGAAGCTTTTTTTTCAAAATATATGCAAGAATAATTTTTGCAAAACTTTGTGTTCCAATTTCCTGCCCTTCCCTCCACCTGCTCCCCTAAATGGCTAGTAATCCAATATATGTTAGCCATGATAAAAATATATGTAAATCAAATATAGGCATACATATTTATATAATTTTTTGACAAAAAGAATCATATCAAAAAGGAAGAAATGAGAAAATAAAATTCAAGCAAACAACAAAATATGTGAAAATACTATGTTGTAATCCTTACTCAGTTTCCACAGACCTCTCTCTAGGTGAAGATGGCTCTCTCTATCACAAGATCATTGGAACTGGCTGAATCTATACTGTTTACTTATGATAAACTATAGGCCCATGGAGTTATTAAGGCTTGAGTATAATGAAAATAGAGTCCATTGTTAAATAAAGACTTTTTTGTCATGTTTGCTAAACTCTGAATTTCTTTGCATTATGATTCCCTTCATAATGTTTCCTTAAAGATCTAACATCATGATGTTATAACCAAAACCTGCCATAGCCTTAGGATCTCATGCCTTCTCCCCATATTGTTAGCTACCTATTTGCAACAATGCTTCTATATAACTGCCTCTAATATTAGGTTTTTTCCAAAAAAATTAATGACATTAAGTGAGACATGTATCTATTGACAAAACTCATTTTATTGGAAGTGCACAAAATGTTTAGCTCTACACAATTTATTCTCCTATAATTGGTATGAGGTTTTCAATTACTTCAGTTAATTCATTTTGGAACGAGCTATGGCTTTCAGCTAAAAGTTTACATATACATAATTAGGAGTAGTATACTCTGATTAGGGAGAAAATGGACACACTGTACACTATGGTTTTCAACATTTCCAAATTGGTGTTTACACAAACTCTTCATAGCAATACTATTTCTTTACCCTTCTTTCAATTCTTAAAAAAAATTTAGTTATCCTATCTGGTTGATCTATGATCTTGATAGTAGGGATATTCCCTCTGGCAAAGCAAATCATAACACATCCTATGAGACTCTTTATGTCCTCCCATAAATTCAACAAAAGGACTCTACCCAGGCTGTGGAGGACCTAATTCTCACTCAATCAGTTAATCATCAAGCACCTACAAAGTATCTACTCTGTGTTAGGCAGTAAGTCAAACAACATTTATTAAGTCCCTAATAAGTGTCAGGAATTTTGCTAGACATGAAGAAGGGTAAAAGGCAATTTCTCCCCTCAAGAAGTCCTATCTAATGAGGGAAACAACATGCAAACATATATTTACAAATAAACTTTATGCAAGATAAATGGAGAATAATCAACAAAAGGCTCTCAAATTAAAAGAGGTTGAGAAAGATAGCCAGTAGAAAGGGAGATTTTAATTGGGATTTGAAGGAAACCTGAGAAGCCAAGAGGTAGTGATGAAGAAGACACACACACACACACACACACACACACACACACACACACACACACACCACAGGGAGAGAGGGAGAGAGACAGAGACAGAGACAGAGACAGAGACAGAGACAGAGAGTGAGAGAGAGAGAGAGAGAGAGAGAGACTGAAGACAAAAGACAGAAAGAATTAATGCATTCCAGGCACTGTCCCAGGTGCTGAAAATACAAATACAATGGATGAATGGAATGAATTCAATAATTCCTATTCCTAAAACCTTGATATTCTAATGCGAGAGACAGCAAGGGCATATATGTTTATACAGAATAAATTAAAAAGGAAATGAATACAATATAGTTTAATACAAAATAGTTTATGAGGGACAGCATTAGCAGTCTCTTGACATAGCATAACTTCTTGTAATACACAAACTGTCTATTGTTTTCCCCTCACTTTTACTAAATGACCAGCCCATCTTTCTTTTTTCTGACCACCTTTTTACCAACATCCTTTTCACTATTTCTCTTGTATAATGTCTGGTTGGTAATGGTTTGTATCCTGATCACACCCACTATATACCTCTCCCTTGCCCTATAAGTAATTCTCATCTATAATTTCTCCTAGACTTCAGTGTTCCATAACTTGCAGCTATACAACAGAAGACTAAATGAAAATGACCATGGAAATAAACCATATTTGATTAATTGCTACTTCTGATCTTATTCCAAGAAGACAGCTTTTGTGTGCATCTCATGCATACATCTTCTTTGCCATTTCAAGTTTAGTTAAATCAGCAGGTCAATTAGAAAGACAGGGACTTATACTTTGATTGACCTTCATTATTAATTAGATTATGCTGCTCTAGGTCTATTAATCTAGGGAAGATTAAATCAATACTTTTTACTCAAGCACAAGATATTCAAATGATAGCTGCAGTTCTTCAAATTCATCTGTCTATGCATTCCTTCAAGAAACATTTATTGCTATCTACTATGCTCATATTATTAAATTCTATAATGCTATACTGATCTTCATCACTGCCATGTGCTTATTCTCCCCTCCCCACAAGCTCAATGATTTGCATCTAAAAATCTGAGGAGACATCATGGAGAAGATAGGACCTTGAGGCACCAAAATTGGAACATAGAGGCTAGTCATTGTTCTTGTTGAGTTGTTTAGCCACGTCTAACTCTTTAGGAGCCCATTTGGGGTTTTCTTGCGAAGGTACTAGAGCGATTTATCATTTCTTTCTCCAGATCATTTTATAGAAGAACAAAGTGAGGGTCATGAAGAGTCTTCCTGATTCTGGACCGGACATTCTGTCCACTCTTACACGTAGCTGTCCCTGGAGGCCAGCTGCACAAATAGTGCAGTCAACTTAAAGAATTCTTCACTTCTCACAGGGGAGAGGGAAAGATATGAAGATGATGGGGAAAATTTGTCTACCTGCATGGTCTAGAAGTCATTTATTCAAGAAGGACAAAATTTTTAAAAACTTACTTTTTGAGGAATCTTAAGACTTGTTTTTGCCATCTCAGTTCCATTATTGTAAAAGAAATTTACTAGTTTTAAAAAATAAGAGTGACCAGTTGCATGACCAGAACATTATAAATGTAGAGGAATATATTATGGGAGAAGAAAAGTATCAGCAAGAATACTAGCCTTGGGATCACTAATACCATTTTTAATTATTTAAAGGACTGTCACTAAAGTAAAATTTGACTTGTCGTCCTTGTCTCCAGAGAGTGGAATTGGAATTAATGGATATAAGTTTCAAGAAGCAGTTTTAAGGCTGATGTAAGAAAAAGTTCTAATGATTAGAGCCAGCCTAAAGTGGACTGGGCTACTTGAAGAGCTTATGAGATTCCCCTCACAAGAACTATTCAAGAAAATCTGGTTATCCACTTGTCAAGTATAGCACAGAATGGATTCTGTAGCTGTGAGGGGCTAGATGGTCTGTGAGATCCCTCCTAGTTCTGGAAATGTGCACCTCTGTCAACTATAACAACCATTCTCAGGACATTATCCTCTTTTGCATTTTAATTAAAAAGAAAGAAAAGAATCAATAAGACTGCATCTATCCTATCATAGGCTAATGATGTTCATTAGAGCAGACAGTTCTAATTAATCAACAATTAACTAATCATCAAGTTTTTTATTAAGCACCTATTGTGTGCCAGGCCCTGTGGTATTGAATTCAATCACTGTCAGCTGTAGTTTTTTCATTCACTGAATCCAGTACCCAACAGAATACTCCCACTTGTTTCCACTTTCAGGTACCAGATGAGCCAACTTTGGCTTTTGCCCTACGGGAAAACATTGGGTCATCTCCGGTGGTCCTAATCTATATCTTGCCACTGGAAGCAGATGGCTTCAGAGGAGAAGGTGAGGCTGGTGACTTTGCACAGCCTTCTCTTACTTACATCCAAGTCACTGGCAAGTCATGACATCTTCCTAAAGCCATGGTCCTCTTCAAGAATGGAAGGCAAGCAACATCAAGGAACACCTGAGCTGAAGTAAAGCCATGGCCTGAGAGCAAGGTCATCCTTATCATCTGGAGCATGTCCCTGTTGTACTGAGTCTTCCTGACCCTGTTCTCTCAAATCCCTAATGAATTGTAGACCAGATTGTCTCCCTGGACTCTAAACTGGTCTTCTTTAACCTCTGAGGTTTGACTTCCATTCTGGTTTAATTGTGGAAACCAGCTCACATGGCAAGGGCATGGATGAGATGCTGATAAATAGTGAGGTTGAATGTTGGAGTCACTAAGTGAACAATCATGAGCCAAGATCATTAAGTGAATTTCCTGTGTCCTGCCTTCAATTCCCTTTGCTTTCCATGTCTGATAGCACCACTTAACGCCCTACTATGAGTAACTTTGAGATAGCCCTACAGGTTCATTTTCTGGAGCTTTTCTAAATCTCTGAATTAGGTTTAAATTAGGGTGATCCCTTCCACATCACAGAGTTAAAGGTCATGGCACTACTATGATTTGCATAATCTGCAAAAAAGTATTTTAGGTCCAGAGAAGGACTGATTTTTTTTCTTTTTCTTTTATGGGGTGTTTATAGTACCTTACTATAAAACTTGGTTTAAATATTTGGTTGTGTGTTATCCGCTGGCCTTTGCATGTACTCTATGGCTTCTGCAAAATTTCCCAAAATTCCCATTTAATGTTTATTCCAATCCATGATATATCGAAACCACATATGGAAAGTCATGATGTGGAAGGGTAACTGTATTCTGAGAAGACAAGCAATTGGAGACATTGTCCTTCTTTTCCTGTCTGAGTCTTTAAATGCTTTACCTAAGTCTCTTTGTCCAGCCCACTGTTTCATTTTTACATCTCTCCAAACGCTGGCCATGGCCTCACATTACCTGCTTTACCTTGACTACTCGGAGCCTTTCTCCTGCTTTTTTGTCCTTGCCCACTTTCATTCCATGTCATCCTTTCTCCCTCACCTCAACCCTCCTATCCCTGACTCTCTTCACTTGGTCCCTGCCTTTGGTGGCCCTGGCAGTCACAGAGTTAACCTTTCTGTCACTTCAGAAGTGGGACAAGCATCCACTTCCATTTGACATTTCCCTGCCATTATGTGCTGAATGTTAGTATGGGTTCAGGAAAGAAAAAAAAAACATAATTTTTTTTAAATAATCTTTTTCCTTTTTTGGAAAAAAATCCTGAACTTAGCAAACATCAAATAAAATAAGCATTTCCATTTGTTTCTGAATACCATCCAAGTAGAGTTTGCCTTTTTCTTTAAATATAAAATCAATTCAACATATAACTTTCCAATTGGGCCTCTTCCCTGTAATTCCTCCTGACTTTCTTCCTGTTCTATTCTAATGCTTTATAAGGGAACCTTATTCTTCTTTATTTTATTTTAATCTTCGTGTAATTTACGTTTATAGGCATTGCATTTAATATTTAATCTGAAAAATCAGGATCAGGCTTGAAAATTCTTATCAAATGACAGTAAATTATTCTGAAACATGTTTCTTGGTTCAGTTTCTTTTCCTTCTTAATACTGTACCTATTCAGGTGCTTGAAAATGAGGTATCTCATAGACTTAGATGGGAGGACTGAGGTGTCTTTAAGTAGAGATTTTTTGTTTTAAAATAACAGGAAACTAACGTGTTGTCTTGGATATGTTTTTCTACTGACAGCAGGAGATAAATTAGTAAGAGTTTCTAATATCTTGGCTCTGCCTGGAAATGAGATGCAATTAAGAGCACTGAAATTGTAGAGTGTAATGAGTGGAATTGGTTTCCAAGGGAGGGCAATTACCTGACTGATGTGCTTTTCACCTAATGCAAGCTCAGTTAAAGATTTTGTGATAGTACAAACTTAATAGAGAGTTAGGATAGTGTTATTGGGTGTGGAAGGTGTGTATGGGGAGGTGTGCACACTCTTGCATGTGTGTGTGTTTGTGTGTGTGTGTGTGTGTGTGTGTGTGTGTGTGTGTTGATACAGGATGAGCTTCAGGACTGACTGGGTGGGCAGAGGACAGGAAATATCATTAACTAAAGGCACTCGACAAGTATTGGAACCTAATCAGACTGAGATTTAAGTCCAGAGAGGTCAGATAAGGCCAGAAAGGAGCTAAGATCAGCAAACAACTGAGCTGCAGGAGCTGTTTAGCAAGTGAGCAATCCTATTGGTTCCAGCATGTGATGGGGCTAGCAGACTGGTGGGACAGGGGAATGATGGAGACCCAGATAACTGCATGGTCAGAAGGCACTTGACAAATCTCTTGTGCTTTGCTTGTGGACAGGATGGAGAAAAACGAGCGAAATATTAGTGAATTTCTTGCTTTGCAATATTTATCCTTAAAAAATAATGAATAATGGATTGATGTCAGTCTGGGCAGGGGGAAGCCCTAAGTTAGTTTGCCATGGATCCTACTCCTAAATATTGTTCTCTTCAGCTTGTGAGCAGCAGTTTGGATAAAGACATGGAAAATGTGTGCTTATGAAATCTGAAGCTGTTACTAATAATGTTGGATAAAATTCAGGGATCCAAAAAGATTTTTCAGGCTAGATCAATGAGCCAAATTTAACAAAATAAAGTTAAATCAGGATTAATATAAAATTCTACACAGTTTCAAAAACCAATTGTCAATGTATAGAATGTAATAGGAATAAAAATTCAAGGGGTGGAATATTACTTGAAAGCAGTTCATTTAAAAAAATTCTTGTGAATCTTATTACATTGCAAATTCAATATGTCAGCCACTGTACATGGCTGCCAATTATCCACACATGCATATATGTGTACATAATATTTAAATCTAAAGATTTATTTAAATTTAACTATTTTTTTGAAATTTAAATATTTACATATAAATATGTTTTATGTATTATGTATAATCATATATAAATATAAAATTTAAGTCCCATTAACTGAGTTATTAGGCTCAGAATTAAGGTTCAGCAGACCCCATATAGAGTATCCTGTTTATTCTGGTGTTATTTTTTTTATAGAAATTGGAGCCTATTCAGAAGATTTTCTGAGGACAACTAGAGAAGGGTGAGAAGGAATCAGAAACTAGTACATAAAAGCAATAGTTGAATCAACAGGGAATGTTTTGCCTCAAGAACTGACCACTAAGGAGTGATATCAAAGAACAAAAAAAGTCTTCAAATGTTTGAAAGGTTGGCAAAGAGAATATTAGACTGGTTCTGCTTGGCTCCAAGGGCACAGTGGGTGGAAATTGCAGGTTCCATTCAATATAAAGAAAAGCTTCCCTATGATTACAATAATCCATGTAGATTAGTTTATGAAGTTATATGCTGCCCATCAACAGAAATAATCAGGTTAGAGCTTGATGATGACTCATCACAAATATCATAGGAAGAAGGAAGGAAGGAGATTTGATTCCTCCAAGATCCCATGAGCTCTGATTCTATGCCCATTGCTTCTTGTTCTCTGTCCCAATTACACCCCATAGTCTTCAGTGCTCCCCTCCCATTATTTTGTGTACACTTTCGTATTTGTGAAACAGTGCACTGGAACAAGGGTCAACCTTGAGGTCAAGACAAGATGGATCCAAGGTCTTTTTTGTTGATTTTCAGTCATTTCAATTGTATTAGACACAGATAGTTTGCCATTTCCTTTTTCAGTTTATTTTACGGATGAGGAAACTGAGGAAAACAGGATTAAGTGACTTGCCCAGGGTAACATAACTAATTAGTATCTAAGGTCAGATTTGAACTCCAATCTTTAGATTCCCTGGAAGGATGGCAGTGCCGGTGAGAGAAATAAGGAAGTTAGGAGAAGGGGTAGAATGAAAGGAAAGGTAATAAGTTCCATTTTGATCATGGTGTACCCCGAAGGTGTCTAATAAATACTTTGTTTTGGTTGGTGATATGAAAAATCTGAGTACATGTTGGCCACTTTGTCTTTTCTTAGCTTAGTATTTCTAGAGAATGTTTGATTAGAGAATGATTTTTTTTTAAGTAGCAATGATCTATAGTTGTATCTTAGCCAAGGATCACTATGCATTTACATGGGGAAAACTCAGTTTCAAAGTAAGTGCTGATCTTTATTGTTAGAGTGAGTTTCTATACTAGGAAGGAGTTCCCTGTACCAGTGAAATCACAGGTCCAGTTTAAAAAATAGTTAAATGGACAGAAGAGGGCAGAAATCACAGAGATAATATTGCTATATGCTAAACAGATAAATTCTAAATAATATTTGATGGGAAAAGTTGTCTAAAATTTAATTGGAAAACATGTTGCTTTAAAAACTGATTAAACCTGAACATTCACATATATATTAGAGACAATTTTGAGGATCCTTCTACCAAAGAAACATAAAATTTTCTTTTTCCTTATCAGTAAAATGGAAATATAATGATAATAATAGCATCTACCTCCCAGGGTTGTTGTGAGGGTAAAGTGAGATAATGTTTGTGAAGTGCTTTGTAAACCGAAGCATCTATAGAAATATTGGCGATTATTTTTAATAAGATCTTTATTTTTAGGCGTTTGTGATTAATTATAGCCACAACTCCCACCCATCACCCTCCACCCTCTCCTCTGGCTTCCTCAGTCTGCTAAACATGTGGCTAGACTTGGATCCCAAGAAAGCCACCTGCTCTCTCTTTGCTCTCTTTACTTCCAATAAACCCCAGAGTCCCACCACTGAGGTGGCAAAAAAAGGCAATAGGATTTATCTGACTGTTCTCAGTGCCTGGCACATAGTCTCTCCTTAATAAATATTTATTGAAATAGAGTGCTTTGCTGTTTCCTTCTCCAGCTCATTTTACAGAAGGGAAACTAAGGCAAATAGGGCGAGTGACTTGTTCAGGATCACTCTGCTAGTGGGTATGTTAAGTTAGATTTGAATGCAGAAAGATTCATATTCCTGACTTTAGACTTGTCACTCTGTAGACTATGACATTCAACCATTTTTACTTATATTTACAAAATAAATGAAGAAAAACTGTTATGCTTTTGAAACAAAAGTCTCAGAAGTGAAAAAGGGAACATTAGAAGTTAAAAAATGTATGAAATCCATTGCAAGTAAAAAGGAACATGATTCTACTAATGAAATAAAGATCGTGAAACATTTATTGGGAGTTATATGAAATTGAAGTAGGATATAAAATGTTCAAATTGGCATTATATTTTGATTCTATTAAGGCTAAGTAGTACAACCAGAATTAAGTTCTCAGATAATAGCGGGAATCCCATTTTCCTTTGCATAAAAAATTATTTCCTTTTCAATCCCACTGAATGGCAATGGAAACCTCCTGGAATACTTATGTCCTTCAAGGTACAGCTCAACTATCACCTCCTACAGGAGCCTTCCTTGATCTTTGCTACCCTGCTTCTGAGATCTTCCCCTCTTGAAATTGCTTCACAAATATGTTGTCTTAACTTATCTGTGTATAGGTAATATCTCCCAGAAGAATATAAATGCCTTAAAAAAGAGGGACAATTCCAATTTTATTTCTGCTTCCCAAACACAGCGATTCATTCATTAATTCACTCATTCATTCAATCTGAGATCATTTCTTAAGGTTCTCTACATGCCAGGAACCCTGCTAGCCTCAGAATATTAAAAAAAAACAAAAGCCAAATAATCACTATTCTCAAGAACTTTGTATTCTTCTGAGGAAAAGGAACAGCATGAATCCATAAGCGAAGTCAAAGTGACTGTCGAATAATGGCAAGATGGTATTAGAATCTGGCAAATGAGAAAAGGCCACGCCAGCCAGAAAGTATCAGTTGAACTGAGTCTTAGCAAAAGCTGAGAATAAAAAAAACAGAGGGGAGTCAGGACTGAATTCCTGAAATGATGCCAAGCCCAGAAAAAGGCAAGAGATGATACATCTTTTACAGGAAACAGCAAATAGGCTAGGTTGGCTAGAATATACTGTGTGGGTACAGGGATGATGTGAAATCACTCAGGAAAAATAGACTGAAACTACATTACGGGTTTTAAACACCAAAAAGAAGAAGTTGTGTTTGATCCTGGAGGAAATAAGAGAGCCACTGCAGCTCCTTGAGAAGAGGAATGATATGGTCAGATAATCCCTTAGTGATTTATTACCTTTGTGACCCTCTGTTTTCTTACCTGTAAAATGGAGAGTTTGAACTAATGGCCTCTAAGGTCCCAGCTCTCCAGCTCTCAATCTATGATCCTGAAGAAAAATATCTTTTTTTATCACAAAATCATTTTGACAGTTGTGTGGTAGATGGCTTAGAGAGGAGAGAGAATCAGGAAACCCAATCATAGGAGGCCATGCAAGATTCCAAGCAAGAAGGTGAGAAGGGTATCTCAAAGAGTGGATTACTAGGGATGGTTTTTGTGGAGAGAGAATCAGAAAGACTTGTCAGCTAAATAGTTCTATGGAATTAGGGCTACTGAAGATCTGTCACCCTTGAGGGACTAGAAGGATGGTAGTACTGGTGACATAAATAAGGAAGTTAGGAGAAGGGGCAGAATGAAAGGAAAGGTAACAAGTTTCATTTTGAGCATTGTGTACCCAGAAGGTGTCTAATAAATAGTTTGTTTTGGTTGGTGATATATGAAAATTCTGAATACATGTTGGCCACTTTGTCTTTTCTTAGCTTAGTATTTCTAGAGAATGTTTGATTAGAGAATGATTTTTTTTAAGTAGCAATGGTCTATAGTTGTATCTTAGCCAAGGACCACTATGCATTTACATGGGGAAAACTCAGTTTCAAAGTAATTTCATTGTTAGAGTGCATTTCTATACTGGGAAGGAGTTCCCTGTACCAGTGAAATTACAGGTCCAGTTTAAAAAAATAGTTAAATGGACAAAAGGGGCAGAAATCACAGAGATAATATTGAAACAGATAAATTCTAAATAATATTTGATGGGAAAAGTTCTCTAAAATTTAATTGGAAAACATGTTGCTTTAAAAACTGATTAAACCTGAATATTCACATATATATTGGAGGCATTTTTGAAGATCCTTCTACCAAAGAAACATAAAATATTGTGCATTTTTTCACCACAATTATATTTGCCAAATATTGTAGAGAACTGAATCAATTTTCCAGATAAATCTGACAGCATGAGGGATAAGGAAGTTATGCCAAAATTATTCAATTTTGTTCACACATACTCATGTTTATTTGTCTGCATTTACACGTTGTCACTGTTTCTACTCCCCTTGTCCACTTGCCCCTGACCAATCATTGTCCTTTGCTTATTATGCACAAAAAGGCAAGTTGTCCACTCATAGGACAGTATTTCCTTCCTTTAAAAAGGAAAATGTCACTTTCTTCTCAGGATCTACCTTCTTCTCCAACAAGATCATATGTCTAGCTAACAGAAACCTAAAATCTTCTCTCCAAAACAAAATCATAAAAGTGCCAAAGGAAGGATGACTTGAGGTTCAATACCCTAAGATGCACAGGCCACAAAGGGGGCCCAGGGATTTTCTGCCATGTCCCTTTCTCTTGCTAACTTCTAGAAAAAGACAAGTGGCCATGAATATAGAAAGTCATATGTGAGTTGAGGATCATAATAGGTGGACTGATTGGGTTTTTCATTTAAATTTTTATTGGTCTAGGGAGATTAAAATAGCTCTTTGTAATAGGTAGTAAAGGCATTTAGGGGATTGAACCAAGTGAAAGTAATTGACTAAGGCACTGGACATTTTTTTTGTTAAAAGCAATAATTGTTGGTGAAATAACATCAGGAAATTATCCTTGAACCCACGTCTGCTAGGAAATTGAGAGAGAAGTCTGAAATTCTAGCCTTTATTCTTCCATTTAATAAAAAATGAATCTTGTGAGAGTTAATTTTTTTTCTGAAAAAAATACAATCTTTTTCAAAGAGTGTATACTCTCAGAAGTAACTGAAACAAGAGTAGTCTAAATGCTCTGAGAATTGGAGGTGTATGTATTAATTTTCTTTTTTTTTTTTGAAAAAAGGGAATTTCATCAGTGCAGGGAATTCCTGATGAGTAAGTTTCCTTTGCTACTCCAAATTTCTACCTGCTTCGGTTTTTATAATCTTGGAGAATTTCCTGAAGATACTAAGAAATTATGAAAATTTTCCATGGTTACAAAGCCGTATGAGTCAAGAGTTTGGACTTAGATTCAGGTCTTGTTTTCTCTATACATACATGAAGATAGATAGATATAGATAGATATTTGTATTATGATTCTAATAACATGTAAACACATATTATGAATATGTAATATGTAATTAGTATTTATCAATACAGACTTGGTGCAAAGGGCCAATTGTTTTGAGCATTATTTTTAGTGGAAATTAAATATGCCTTAAGATAGAATTGGTAAGAGCTGGAGAGGAGAGATTTCTGACATCCAGCAGATAAAATGTGCTATTCCAACCTCTCCAAAACCATAAAGGGAAAATAATAGGGGAGAAATTGACATGTAGAAATTTAATCATTCTCATTCCCAGTTTGCTACCCCAGAGACTTCAGGGAATTTCTTCTTCGTGAAATTTTAAACTCTCTTGATAGAGCTATGTCACTCCCAAAGGGAGACTTCCATCTACATTGTCTCATATATATTTTCTTTTCTTTTCTTTTTTTTGGCAAGGCAACTGGGGTTAAGTGACTTGTCCAGGGTCACGCAGCTAGGAAGTGTTGAGTGTCTGAGGCCAGATTTAAACTCAGGTCCTTCTGACTCCAGGGTTGGTACTCTGTTCATTGTGCCATCTTGCTGCCCCCTTTAAATACTTTCCTGTGTATACTTCCTCTGATTTCATTTTTTGCTATCAACTTTGATAAATGGATTTCTTTGCTATAGGTCATGTGTGTTCATTGTGGAACTGGCATCTGGTGGGAAAGGAATCAAGCTTTGGAAACAAAGGTTGAAGTTCTCCTGTCAATTAATGAACAGCAATCAGGAGCTTAGCTTTAATCTGAAATAAATTGAAATAATATTTAAGGGGGAAGATAGATATAATTC
The DNA here is from genome assembly GCA_023553655.1 of Myrmecobius fasciatus. Lineage (NCBI taxonomy): Eukaryota > Metazoa > Chordata > Mammalia > Dasyuromorphia > Myrmecobiidae > Myrmecobius > Myrmecobius fasciatus. The sequence continues at coordinate 220,278 of JAJPUD010001104.1, forward strand.
TTGCCCAGTGCCTCTTTCTCTGAGAAAAGTAGAATGATGGCCTTCAGCTTCAGTCTCCCGCTTCCCTTCTTGGCACAAATCAAAGTCTCCTTTACATAAAGGAAGGGAAAGGAATCGCTAAAGGTGATTACACATTGTGATACACATTGAGACAGATCCATGTAGACATACATAACCTACATGGGTCAATAATAGCATCCCATCTATCCATCCACCTACACCACGCCCATTACACATGCATATCTTTTGTATGAATGAAATATATTTTAATCCATAAATATATGGGAAGAGAATATGCTTTCTTATGTGAATGTGTATAAATTGGTATATTTGAATCATATATTCTAATTATATGTTGATGATACATTCATGTATCTATTAGTGAAATCTATATAGAGATTTAAAATGGGAAATGACCTCAGAAGCCATTGAGTTTATCCTCTCCTTTTGATAGAGAAGAAAACAACCTAAGAGAGATTTAATGACTAGCTTAGGGTCACACAGCTAGGAAATGTCTGAGATCAAATTGGAACTCTGCTCTTCCTTTCTTGATGAACAGCACTCTGCCCACTCTGCCAAACCATTGTCTTTAATGAACCAGAATATATACTTTGGCTATATTTCTACTACAGACTTCTTTTATCCTCCTTTTAAAAGCTCAGAGGGTTATAGATTTTTTAAAAACTTGATTTTCTATAGCATCATGACTCAGAATATAATAAGGTAGACTAGGGAAGTCATATGAATATTCTTCCCATATTAAAGATGAAGAAAATGCAACCTTACCCATCTTACAACTATTATGGCAGCTTGGATATAAGCCGTGATTTTTTCTGTGAGCCACTGATAATAATAATTTTATATATGATAATAGTATTAAATATTGTATTTATTAAATATCTTCTATAATAATACATAATAGCAATGATAATTTTTTGACTCACTGATGATAACAGCTCACAGTTCTATAATACTTTGTGAACCTCACACAACCCTATAAGGCAAGGGGTTATTTTACAATTAAGGAAAGTGAGAGAGAAGTTACATAGCTTGCTTTGAGACACAAAATTATGTCAAATGGGCATTTGAACTCAGATCTTCTTGGTTTCAAATCCAGTACTCACTCATTATGTCACTTTACCTTTTCTGATGTTGTACTATATAATTTCTATAAGTGGGAGACAACCTGATATAGTAGAGAGAGCCATCCTCTGAGCCTGATGACTTAGGTTTAAATACTTTCTCCTCTGCTGGCTATGTGATGTTTTACAAGTGATTTAACCTCTCAATGCTCTCAGCAACTTTCTTAGATCATAAGTATCAGAGTAGGTACAAATGCAAATCTGCATTAGAAGAGGGAGTATCTTCACCTGGGATTTCCTTACAGCAATAAAATCATAGGAATGGGCACAAGAAAAAATCCCATAAGTATGTCACTGTCTCTTATTATTCCAATGTTTAGAAAGAAAGACTATGAAATTATAGCTAGTAGTTATGTATTTGAACGTCCCTATGAAGATCATTAAAAGTTCTCTTTTTCCTTCTAAAAATTATCCACAATTTAATAGGGACACTTTAACTGTTTTTGCAAAAATAAAAAAAAGAAAAGAAAAAGGTTTTCAATCATGTTTACTACTCCTTCATGTTCTTTATGCCCTCTTAAAAATCTACCAGCTGTCTGGAAATGTTGCTGTCCTAGGTACTTAGTCCCCAGGGGGCCTCAGAGGTTTTATAAGGCTTGTCTCAAAGCTCAGTGATTTCATTGCCATCAGCTTAGGTTATGGATCAGAAATCACTAATCAAAAAGTAATAGAATGCAAGTTTGGAGGGTGGGAGATATGAGCTTTTGGAGTTTTATGATTTTTTTCTTTATGCCAGTGGCAAGATGTTTATAATTATTTGTGATCTTTCTTTGTGGAAAACAAAGGAGCAGCTACATATAAAGCTTTGTAAGGCAATCCCTGTAGAGGTGGAAATGTCATTAGTCTTGTCAATAATGAAGTTATGGGAATTCAAAGACTTGAGCTTAAATCTTACCCCTGACATTTATTATTTGCATGAATATGGGGAAGTCGCTCATTGGAGCTGGTCTTAAGTTTCCTCACCTGCAAAAGAAGGTAATTACAACAAATAAAGCAATAATAGTGATGAATAATAACATTTATATATTTCCAAAGCAATCCCAATAGATGTTGGACAGGAAATGACATCTGAATCTAGAAAAAGAACTATGAAGACTGAATGCAAATCAACACATGCTACAGTCACTTCTTTTTTCTCTCTCCTATGGTTTTTCCCTTTTGCCCTGATTTTTCTCTCCATGATTCATGTGTATTAATAAAAAGAAAAAAGAAAAAATTTACATATTTCTGTAAGTTTTACAAACTGCTTTGTAAAGATTATCTCATTTGCTCCTCACCACAACCCTGGAGGGTAGGTGCTGTTATTATCTCAATTTTACAGATCAGAAAATAGACATATAAAGATTATACCCTTTTCCCAGGATCATACAGCTAGTAAGTGTCTAAGGGAGTATTTTAAATTCAGGTCTTCCTGACTTCAAGTCAAGCTCTATCCACTGTGACTTCTAGCTGCCTATATTGCATAAGTTCCTCCCCAAATCAAAGTCTATGATCATATGACCTTAGGTAAATTATTTAACTTCTCTGAGCCTCCATTTTCTCATCTGTAAAATGAGGATAATTGATGTTATTGCAGATTCAAATATGATAATATGTAAAAGCTAAACTTTGTAAATCTATATTTATGAGTTGAAATTAAAATTTTGTATTATCCAATAATTAGTTCATAAATATATTGTAAAAACTTAACCAAAATTTAATCCGTGCACTAAAGTCTCAGCTGCTTCTGTCAGAGGAAGCAGTGTATGCACTTTAAGTATATGTAAAATAAGTACACAAATACAAACTCCATTTCCATGTTTCACTCCTCATCTCTGTTGGAATGGGACTGATAACAGGACTCAGCTGGACACACCGTGAGAAGTATTTTTGTCTCCCAACAGCAAATGTGATTTCACTAGTGATGAGAATTCTTGATAAGGAGACTCAATGCTGGTCAGCATCTGCTCTGCAGTATTCAGACACGGAGGGCTGCCTGGAATCCTGAGAGTACAAGTGTCTTGCTCTTGGTCACAAAGCCAAAGGCAGGACTTGAATCTGGGTCTTCTTGAGTCTAGAGATAGTTCTTGACCATTTCCTCTGCCTTCTTGCCCCTAAGCAAATCACTTAACTCTGTAAGCTTCTGTTTTCCCATCTATAAAATGAACTGGAGAAGGAAATGGCAAGCCACTCCAGGACCTTTGCAAGAAAACCTCAAATAGCATCACAAAGAGTCGGAAGTGACTAGACAGCAACAAGAAGTCTTTCTTCCATATTCCTGCATAATCATCCTACTATCTCCTACTATATTTGGATCCATGGATATCACAAGTAAGCACAAATCACAGCCAGGAAAAAAATCTGGAAAAGGGAGTTATGTTAAGATAGGCCAGAAAATGCCAGAAGTAAAATATCTGGAGAATGGCTGTGATTGAGATTCAAATTTTGGCTTTGATATTTAGTAGCTCTATCAACCTAGTCAAATAACTTTACTTCCCTGAGCCTCAGTTTCCTCATCTGTAAGTATGTGCTCTCTCTCCAATTGGATTGATGTGACGAAAGTGCTTTCTGTAAGCCTTAAAGCACTAGAAAATTGTGTGGTATGTAAGCTGTTATTAATAAAAATCTATACCCCTTTTTCTTTCTGCCTGGAAATTGAATGTGCTACTTTTGAATCAACATGGCGGCTTTCAGCATCGTCAGTAAGGAAATAAGGAAATCATTAGACATATTGATCGCCTCTATGTGTTTATAAACCGGACCAACTTTAGCTCTTCCCAGTATTATTCCTGAGGGCAAAAATCTTTGAAAGCCATTCGCTATTGAAACAAAACAAGATAATTTAGGGCCATGTCCACAATAAGACCAAACCAGCCAAATACGATGGAAAATCTTCCATCGTCTTTGTATTTATTTTTTCCCCATTTTGATCTGTTAGGATAAATGTATAAACAAATGATTAAAGGAGTCTAGTAAGAGGTGGAACACTTGCATTCTAGGTCCAACTCCACTATTTTCTTAACTTTGGACTTGGATCAGTTATACTATGTTGTTAGACCTCAGGCTCTGCAAACTGAAGATGTGGGACTATGCAATTTTTTAGTTTCCTTGCATCAAAATAATGGTGGAATTATTTAAAAAAAAACTCTCTTGGAAAGTTGGGGTAAATTCTCTGGTGTGGCCAGAGCTCACAAGCTGGGACATAGTAAGATAACCTGGTAAGGCAATGAGACGGATTGCTTGAAAAACCCTGTCAAATGATAAAGGGAAGAATCAGATATACCTTTTATTTTTTAAAATACTGATCTGGATTGGTCTTTTTTTAAGGTGGGGAAAAATACTTATTTTAGCTGATGTTAACTAAATCCCAGCTGAAATGATTGTTACCATTTGGGGAATTGGGGGCCATTTCAATGCTGCGTATTGAATTGTGGGTGTACTTTTGTTCACATAGTGATTTATGTCTCCAGAAATATAGGATTAAATGAGATATCCTAGGCCTATAGTAAATAGAGCTTCACTTGTGCTCAGGTAAATATTGAGATTTATTGACCCTAGGGGAAAAATACTAACAAAGGCAAAGTCAAGGTCAATATTTCCTTTGAGTCGCAATAAATTTTTATATTTCCTGAAACAAAAAGTTTATGCATTCTGTCTAATGACTGAACATGGCCACAGGAGGGAAGAATAATTACCAAACTAATTAGTCAAGGCTCTTTAATACTTCTATGGTGAATGATAACCATTTATTAGCTCAAGTGACCCCTTATGGTCAATGATTATAGATGCTATCACGGGAAAGTGTTTGCTGAACCTGAGTCCCTGCTATGCAATGTAAAATAAATGGGATTTCACTATATTTATGAAAAACCCAAATTCATTTTGATTCAGAATAGATAACAGAAAAAAATAGACAATAATGGCTCTCATTCATGTAAGTGCTTTAAGGTTTGGATAGTGATTTACAAATATTATCTAATTTGGTCTTCACAACAACCCTGAGAGATAGGTGCTATGATTATCCCCATTTGGCAGAAAAGGAAACTGAGGTACACAGAGGTTTTCATAGTTAGTAAGCATCTGTATTGGAATCCAGATGACTCAAAGTCCAGCATCCTATCCCCTACACCATTTCCCTCTAGCCTCTATCTTATGTGTGGTGAATCTGAACACCAGAATTATAGGTAGAACAGTAGTTTCCTAATTTTTGCTACTTGATCTGGATATCCGTTACCTACATTCTTAAACAAACTCTGAGGAATTATCAAACCTTTTATTTGTATTTCTGAATTACCAAAATAGAATTTTCTTTCTTTCTAAAACGATTTTCAGATTCTTACAAATGCAAAAGCTTAGTAAAGCAAACCATCAAGCCAAAAAAGCATTTAAAATCAATTCTCAATCTTCTCCCCTATGAAGATAAGAAAAGAGTAGTTGTTTAAAATTAATATTTGGAAATAAGATTTTTAAAAATAAGTACATGTTATTAGTAATAAAAACCAACTTAATCAAACTGCTGAGTGAATACATCTAATAAAAGAAAATCATTAAAGTGAATTGAGTGCAGTTTTAAATTAAGGTGATATTTATAAAAAAAAAAATTAACTCTGACCATAAGAGTCACTAAGCTTATCACATATCACAGATCAGGAGCCAAGAGGCTCAAACCCAGGAGACCTGCTTCCAAACTCTTGCTAGTCTGTCCCTATGGACTAATCTCTTACCCAGGCAAATCCCCAAAGTCCTCAGCTCTAAAATGGGATTTTAATCATGCTTTCTTTCCCTACCTTACAAGGCTATTGAGAAGAAAACACATTGCATATATTGCAAGTCTTGTATAGATATGGTCTGTTAGGCACCATAATGGCATATCCAACACTGGAGGGCCATAAAATTATTTTTCTATAATATATGCATTAAATGACCACATGACTCCATTACTTTCTCTGAATATGTGGCACTCAGCCAGAATCTAGACTGCGTTAATTTAATCGACTTTGTTTTGTCTCTTGGTTAACTCTCAACTGGGCAGACACTATTTTCCCCCACTGATGCTGATTTAAGTTCTGGAGAGTTTCTGTTACATCTCACATCTCTGCAGACTACCTTAGTGTTTTTAAACTAACTTTATTCATTTATCTGGAGTCTGTTTCTTTTGTGGAGTTTTTTTTTTCTTGTAGTCTTTGAGAGAGTATTTCTTCTCTTCCTCATTGAAGTTTGTTCTGAAAAGTCTAGAACCACATATGTCTTTCTCCAGAAGAGTGAAGGATGGTTCTTCTCTCTAAAGCTCTCTAACAACACTTTCCCTCACCCAAGGAGGCCATCTAATAGTGTGGTGTTATATCAATATTCCCTCTACCAATTAGAAGGGTCTCATGCTTGGCAGGCAACCTGGATTACATTATGCATATATCGGTCAAACTATGATTTTATCATTGATACCAAATTCAACTCTTTTATCACTTAGTGGGTAGGCTTTAGGAGTTGCTTTTTTTCTTTTTAGAAAATTCATTACCCTACCACCAATTTTTGAAAAGACTTTCTAAATCTACCTAGCCTGGTCTTTGGACAAAAAAAAATAAGCAAACAGTCATCTGAATTGTATTCAAAGTATTGTTGGATGCATTGATGTTTGATTTCTGCTGGAATAACCCTCAAGAAGCTGTGCAGAGGGGCAGCTAGGTGGTGCAGTGGTTAGAGCACCAGCTCTGAAGTCAGGAGGACCTGAGTTCAAATCTGCTCTCAGACACTTAACATTCCCTAGCTGTGTGACCCTGGGCAAGTCACTTAACCCCAATTGCCTCAGCAAAAAGCCAAAAAAAAAAAGCTGTGCAGGACTTCAGTAAAGGATTTATCCAGTTCTAATTGTACTAATTCATCTTGTTGAAGGAACATAGCTATCTAAATATCACACTAATTTCTTCTTCAGGATAGATCAAGGCAAACACTTTAATTCTACATATATAAAATATTTGGAATATTCATTCTAAAAATGAATGTCATTATCAGAGGGACCACAAATACTGTCAGTGAAGAATTCAGAAAATAATATTAAAGTCCTTTTGTTTTCCAAATCTAGCTTTACCTTTGGAATATTCATTCAAAAAATGAACATCCAGTTATCAAATACTGTCAGTGAAGAATTCAGGAAATAATATTAAAATCCTTTTGTTTTCCAAATTTAGCTTTATCTTATTTGAAGAAACTACCAAGTTCATTCAGTTCAATTAAAAGCATTTATTAATTGCCCTATGTATGCAAGGCCTAGGGACAAAAACATAAACAAAAAATGAAGTCATCTATGTCCTCCAGGAAGATAGAGGGGCAGGAGAAAGATAACATGTACATAAATGAGTAATTCAATGTCTAGGCAAAATTATACTCAAAAGGAGAGTGAGTATTACTAGCTGGGAGGATCAAGAAAGGTTGTATACAGAAAATGGTGACAAAAGAATCTTGGAAGATACCCAAGAATAATGAGGGAGAGGTGAGTAGAAAGCTTATTCCAAGCACCATGGACAGTGCAATGTAAGAGAATTGTAAAGGAACTGGAAGGTCTGGGCAGTAACCAGCTCAAAGGCCAGTGGGGCTGGAAGATCTATAAGGAAGAATACTATCCAATAAATCTGGAAAGATAGATGGAAGGCAGACTGCGCAGGGCTCAAAATGTCAACCAGTAGTCATTATGATAATCTTATGGGAATTTAAAAGACTAAATAATTTGGTTCTAGTCCAATCCAGCTTTGATTCCTTAAACATCCTTAGTTTCCTCTAGTTTTCAAGCCAGGATGTCTTAATGGCTTTAGAAGAGTTTAGCTGACTGTGGCTGGATTTAGACAGTACACAAATCATTGAGCTGGAAAGCAGAGGGGAAAAACCTAGCCAGTTAAATATTATTCAGCAAGTATTTATTATCTGCCTACTCTTTTCTAGGTGCAAAAAATATGAAGGCAAAAATGAAATAAGCCTTACTTACCCTGAAGCATTTTCCATTTTACTAGGAGGAGCACCAGGCACCCCAAGAAGTCAACGTAAATTGTATAAAACTAATTTGTGGACCGCTAGATGGCCAGTGATTAGAGCACTCGATCTGGAGTCAAAGAGAGGTCTTTGTTCAAATCCAACTTGCTAGCTGTGTGATCCTGGGCAAGTCATTTTATTGCTTCCTGCTTCAGTTTCCTCTTCTAATAAATGAGGATAATAATCACACTTATCTCCCAGGGTTGTTGTGAGGATAAAATAAGGTAATATTGTAAAGCACTTTGAAAACTTCATAATGCTATGTAAATGCTTGCTATTACTCTCATGGTTATTAATTTATGGTGAACCTTAGCACCTGTGGGGGGGTCAAGAAGTTCCCCATGCAGGAGATGGCACTTGAGATGAATTTTGAAGAAAGTTTTGAATTTCCTCATGGAAAAGTAAAGAGTAAAAACATACCAGGAATGAGGGGAAGAGTTTATTCAAAGTTTAAAAATAGGAAATAGATTTTCATGTCCATATAATAGCAAATGCAATAGTTGTAGGTTATAGGAAGGGAAGTAATATGAAATCTTGCTAGAAAGATAGGTTCAGGCCAGATTGGGGAAGTCTTGAAATGCCAAACAGAAGTGCTGCCCTGTGTCTCAAAAGCCATAATCCAGTGAAACTTTGGAGCAGGGAAGGCATATGATCAGAATTCTGGGTAAAGGAGAATAATTTGACAATTGTGTGAACGATGGTTTAAAGAAACTGGAAGAATGACAATCAGTCAAACAAAATGGGATGGGGACCTTACCTGGGTTGTTGATTGTGTTAATGGAGAGAGGGGGTTACAAGTAAGAAAGGTCAGGAAATTGTCAAAAGAAATAGGACATTGGGTGGGAATTCAAGGATTTTCCTGAGGCTATGAGAGTAAGTAACTGGAAGGTAAACTGGAAAGAGTGATAGCTTTTGCAGGAAAGATGGTGAACTCTAGTTGGGACATGTTAAGTTCCAGATATATATGGCACCTGCAGGTGGAGACGTCCAGCAGGCAGTTGGTGAGGTCGGGCAGAGAATCAAGGACTGCATACATACACTTGAGGAACATCTGCACAGAAATGGTGATTAAACCCTTGGACTGATCATTGACAGAGAAAGGGAGGATGGAGAAAGGAGTTTTACTTTAGTTGTGGATTGCTCATTGTCTCCACAATGTCCCATAGCCAGTCTAGGTAGTGTTAGCCCATTAATGTTGGGTTAAGCTTCTTGTGTTCAGAGCTACAACTTCCATGTTGTCTCTTTTGCATTTTCAGGGAAACAAAGTCAACCTCATCTCTTCCTCACCCCCAACCACAAACTCCTAGACTACATATACACAAGGGGTTTTAAAGATCAGCACTAACACGCTCATTTTACACATGAGAAAATTGAGATCCAGAGAGGGTGAAGTGCCCCAAAACTCATAGCTTCTGAATCACCCATCCAGTCTTGGCCCAACCCTTCCGAGACAGATTTCTGAAATTTATTTCATCCTGACTCCAGGCCCAGGGCTCTATCTACTGGACTAGTAGCTACTGTAAACAATCCTGGGTTCCAATCCCAACTCTGCCACTTAATTGCTGCTTTTCCTCAGTCAAGAACTCAACTTTCTGTGCTTTGGTTTTTTCATTGGCAAATAAAACAAGGAGATTGAATTTGATGACTCCTAGGGTCACTTCCAACTTTATAACTGGGGCCCTCTCTCTTCCATAATTGACAGTCTTTACTTGCTTTTTTCCCCATTTTTTCTTGTTGCTACAGCATATCACAAGATAATAATTCATGTTAATTTTCTATGACAAACTTCAGCCCACACATTCCTATTGTCATAGAAATGATAATCCTTTGTTATGTTAATCCACCTATCTGTTTCTTGTGAATACCCTGGAGTCTTACAATTCCCAGATTCTCCCAACTTGGTAATAACCATCTCCCTTGGTTTTCATGCAGCCCTTTTGTTTCTTAACTTCCTGGTGAATTTATCCTACTATATTGTAAGAGACGACTCCCCATCTTGGAGACATATCTTTGCTAAAGTGTGTTATGAGGGCAGTCCTTGCCTTACCTAAGTTTTGAATTTCTTTACTACTAAGAAGAGAGCTCTGCACACAGTAGGTGCTTTATAAATATGTGCTGTATTACATTGTAGTATTCAGGTTGATGACCTCTAGAGTATATGCTTCCTGGCACCTTTTTCCATTAGTGTTGACTGCCTAAGACCTATTTATTCCCCAAGAATAATATCCAAAGCCAATTCCCATGATACCTTCCCCAAATTGAAGTCAACTCTCCTATCTGTAAAGTAACTTAGCATGTCTAGCACAGTGCCTTGCACACAGTAGGTATCTAATAATGTTTTTTATTGCATCAAATTGCTCTATTTCTGCACTTTTGCACTTTGCCTTGTATTTTAATGTTTCTCTCTTACCTCCCTTTCTAGATTGTAAGCTCCCTCAGGGCAGGGACTAAGCCTTATTCCTCTTTCTAGTCTTCATGACTCTAATGACCTTATAAGTGCCTGATAAATTTGCTACTGAATGAATAAGAAAAGAAGCTGTCATAGAGAAGATCACTTTTCCTAAAATGCTCAAGATGAAAGGTTGCTGTTTCAGGGTCCAGGAAGTAATAGGGCATGTTAAATTTCTCCAGTGAAGTCTTGCAGAACATCAGGTATATCAAATGAGGGGAGAACTCATTCTGCTAGGATAAGCAGGCAAACTCAGAAAAGCCCCCAGAGGTGTGGCTCTCCCCAAAAGCGACTGAGTCACTTGGAATAGCTGGGTCATAAGAGAAACCTTTCTCTATGGACTTGAAAACCATAACGTATCAGACCATTCACACTCATGCCGAAATAAAGCTCGCAGGCTAGAAGGACTCTAAGGTAATAATACTGGTCTTCATCTTGCTGCAGATGACCCTGCACAGGAAATTCTGGATTCAGCACTCAGCACCCAGACAACTCACGTTGGCTGCCATACTTGTAATGAAGACCAATTATGATGACAGATATCTGTATTTACGCCATCAACTAGGGAAAATTATCTCAGAGAAATTTGTCTGACTTGTAAAGGAAACACAGCCTGATGGCTGATATTCTAAAAATAAAACACAAGTATTCATTTCTTTTGAGTCCCTGAAACTGCATAGATTCTTCCAAATATATCCAGGAGAAAATTCCACATTACAGTGTCTCCTCTGGACTATAGCCTGAGTATAAAAATCTCCACTATTGTTTCATTTTAGAAGTTATTAAGGTACCTGGGAAAAGTACAATGTGCATTTATTGATGCTTCCCCAGGATAAGACTACCTTCTGAAGGGGACTCTGTGGATCTTTCCTTCATTATATTGATCCTTTAACAATTTGTCATTTGATATAATTATAATCAATGGAAAGGGATTTGCCCAAATGCTATTGTATGAATAGCAATTTAAAAAACATAACTCTGGAATGATTACTCCAACAAATATATAAAGTTTTAGTGGCAAGAATGTATACATGCAGAGAACATAAAGCACACGCCAAGGAAGCAGACACACATGGGGCCAAGACAATCCATGTTGCCAATACTGGGGCCCTGAGGTCTTCCTGCTTCTCACTGTATTTTTATGTTACTCCAGCAGGTGTAGAACCTCTATCCAACTCCACTTTCCTCCCTCAGCCTTCTCTTCCCCACAGCTCATCTTTATAATGTGCTTGGACTCTTTGGGCTTGCTTTCTGCGGGGGTATAGCATCTCCTATTGTGTAAGTTACTCTGCTTCAAGATGGCATTTCCTATGGTGGAAATGCTGTCCCTCTTCTCTCCTCCTAATAAACACCAACCACAACTACTCTGTACTTAAGTGTGACCCAGATTTTGTCTCTGTAAATAACTCATCCATTTTTAAAGACCAAGTCAGTTACTCAGCAGATATGACCAATTAAGTTCAGCAGTTAGTTATTGAATGCTTTTTGGATGTATAAGGATGAAATAGGATCTAGACCCTGTCCCAGGGAGGGTGTATCAGAAATGCACATCAGTCACTAGGACAAGGGGTACAACGTGGAAAGTACAACATAGAAACATGGACAAAGCACAACGTGAAATTTAAGGAAGGAGAGATCAGGTCTAGTTGAGGGGGAGTAAGAAGTATGGACCTTAAGGAAGGGAGGGATTTCAACAGGTGGAGCCATGGGACAGGGGCTTATTGGGAAATGAGGGTGGAGATCTGTTCCAAACAAGGAGGACATGAAAAGAAAAGGAACCAAGATGAGAGAGGAAAAGGCAGGAAGAAACATTGACTCATCCGATTTGACCAAAACATGGAGAACATGAAGAAGAGTATTAGGAAATAATAAAGAGGCAGCATAGTAAAATGGCTAGAACATAGGACTTTGAGGCACAAAGAGCTGGAATAGACTCCCATCTCAGACTTTTCAGGTTGTGTGGCTCTAGGGAATTGATTTCACCTCTCTGGACTTCCAATTCCTCATCTGTCAAATGGGATGATTTCTAAGGTCCCTTCTAAGATGCTGATTGGAGGACTCAGGGCACTAAGATGCTTCTAAGCACTTTCTTCAAAACGTCCTGTGTACTAGTTCAACTATCTGGATACCCTTGAAACAATGAAGAAATTGAGGATCTGTGAAGTTATTATTAGAGTATAATTACATAGATAGAATTTAAAGCAATTTTTGAATCTTGGTTTCCTGATTCCCATGTTAGGACTCTCCCCTGTAACCAACCTCTGTGCCTCTTGAAGAAAGCTAACTTGTAGTCAGATTGGAAATTGAATGGGAAATGAAGACTTTTTCCTTTTCACATTAATAATGGAGAGATGCTAAAATTTTGTGTGAAAGATATTGTGAGCATCAATGTGCAGGATAGCTTGGGGGTAGGGAAACCAATTAGTACATTATTACAGATGTCCAGCTGTAATGTGATGAGGGCTTGAACCAGGGTGGCTACAAGAGAATTAGAAAAGGAGGAGCGAGGTGGGAGATATTTCAGTGGCCCAAATGACAGGGCTTATCAACTGATTGGAAGTGGATAATGATGGAATGGGAAGAACTCAAGGTGACTCCAAGGTTGACAAGCAGAGGAACTGGAAGAGGGAGAAGAACTGACATTTATACACTGCTTTCATGTCTGCAAAATACTTCCCATTATGTCATCTCATTTGAACCCCACAGCATCCCAGTGAAGGAGATACCACAGGTCTTATTTACTCCATATTACATATGAGGAAATTATGGCTGACAGTTTCTGTGGCTTCCATGTGGACCCATAGCTAACACACTTCAGCCTCTGACTACCTGACTTCCCAAACAGCACTCGATCTTTCTTATGCTGTGAATTTTCTTCTTCCTCATCTAGCCTTTTGCTAGTTCTAGCTAAAAACTCCCTTCCTACAGGAATCTTTTCCTATAGGAATAGATTTTCCAAATCTAGCTAGCTTATATATATATATGTATATACATACATATATATATACAAATATGCATACACACTCTTTGTATCTTCAGCACATTTTAAAGATTTTACTTATTTATTGAGAAACACTTTTCCAGACTTTATAATTTAGACATTAAAAAAATTCTGATAAACCCAAACAAAAATACTGTCCAAAAAGCTTTTTAGAAGAAAAAAATTAAGTTAAAAGGTAACAGGATCCATCACACACAGAAACCTATAAATTTTGATTGCTAAAAAAAGCTTTTGGGTTTTTAAGAATTGACCTTTCAAATCGATTCCTAACATAGTTCCTGAAGCATAGTAGGTACCCAAAAAATGTTTGTTGACTTGACATGATTTCTGGTCCATTTTACAGAGAAGGAAACTGAGACCCAAAGCTTCATTCCCCAAACCCTCCCAGAGCTCCAAACCTGGATTCTAAATCATTTGTTGACTAGTTCTATCTGGCTGTCCCTGCATGCTTCAAATTGCATGTCCAAAACTAAAGTTCCCAATGCCCCCCCAAATATCTGCTCCTACTTTAATTCTCTATTTCTTTTCCACACTCAACTATTTGACCAATGGCTTAGTAGCTAGAAGACCAGATTTGGAGTCAGGAAGATTCAGGCTTGAATTCTGTCACTGCCCTTTTCAGATGTGAATTCATAGGTGAGCTTCCATGAGACTGAGAATCATCCAGACATACAAGGAGAAAGCAGAACAAGCAGAGTTTGAGCTCATGTCTTCCAACTGCGAATCCAGAGCCTTTCCAAAGCGCCATGATGCTTCTAATGTATTATGCATCTTTTTAATGTCCTTAAAAGAAAAAAAAACATAGGCTCCATTATTCTGCTCCTTAACTAAAAATCTGGAGGGTTTTAGCAGAGGAAGACAGAAATGTCAGCAATACCTATACTAAAAGAGACCTTGGAAGACATGTAAGAATAATTGAGAAAAGAACTGAGAAGAAAAGAAATCATACAGTGTCCCTTGGAGCCCTGGTTGTTGATCACAGGGACTAGTTCTGACAGAAAAATACATCCTTGGGGAAATCCTATTAATACTAAAAAGCAAATTTTGTTACCCCTTGCACAATTTGTTTTGCTGGGTCTATAGTCAGGACTCCATTTTCTGGAATTCTGGCAGCCATCAGAGCCTAATCCACAGAAGTCACCACTATAGACCAGCTGGCAGCCAGACTCCGGCCTCCACAGGAAGACTGGAAACTTGCATCAGAAATGACACTGCAGTAGGGTGGTATTCAGCCACACTGGACTCAAAAATAGCTTCCTGTGCCCTCCCACAGGACTTTTATGGAGTTGTAGTGACCTACTCTTAGCCTGCCCTACAGCTACTGTAGAAACAAAGCTGAATGCAGGCTGACTCTAGCTTCATCCACATCCCTGGACTTCATTTTAGTCTCGTGTGCTCTTCTTATATTATATATTCCAAAGAAAAGTCATCTTAACATGATCAGCTAGAGTCAGAGAATGAGGACGATTTGGAACCATTTCTTTCTCTGAGAATGATTTGGAATCATTTATTCTTTGTTCTAAAATATCATGAAGCCAGACTCTATTTCTTTTGTAAATGAGAACATCAGCACTTCCCTCCCAATTCTTGTGTCCCTATTCCCCAGTCTTGATTTCAATACTGATGGCCACTTATTCCAAAATACGCTTCAGGATCTTCTCTGCAGACAAAGAGGTGGCTGGTTTCAGATACTCCCAGGGGTGATTGTGGGAAAGCAGGCAGGCCTCTTGCTAAACTCTTGTTAAACGTATTGATTGACACCATGGCGCTGGTACACTCATTTGTCTTCACTGACTATTGGTCTTCAAGTAGCTCTATTATTATAGCTACCAAACAAACAGATCCCCCTTCATTGGGCAGGATGCAGAGCCACAAACGATTGATTCAGCTCCTTAAAGCATTCGTTGTCGTTGACTGCGTTTTTGACAAATTAGAGAATATCTCAGTCTGGAAAGTCAGTCATTCAATAACCCTGGAAATTTCCAAAGACAGCAAATGAGGAAATGGCAAGTGAAGGGGGAGAACGCCCCAGGCACAGCATTCAACCTTAATTTGAGAAGCAGTCGAATGCACTGTTATTCTCTACAAAGTTTCCCTGGGTCTGCTTTGGGAGAAAAAGGAGCAAGCAAGGGAATTAACTCTAGCACACTGAAATGTGTACCTGTAGCTTTTGGGAAATGGGAATTTGCACCTGGGCTCCCCCCACCCAACCCCTTTTGGTTTTTATCCAGTTTACAAATGCAGGAATGAATTCGTTCAATTCAAGCCAACAATCTCTATCTATTTACCAACTGGTTCACTAACTTTGTCACCTTAGCCAAGTCATTAGCCTTAAAGAGACTAATTTCAGGAGTAATCTCAGGAGTTAGATTATGTAATCTCTGAGGTGTCTTTGGGTGCAATCCAGTAAGATTTGCAATCCAGTAAATCTTATGTTAAATCCCCTACTGTGTGTCAGACACTGGGGATACAAAAACTGAACTATTTGCTCCCAAGGTACTTCCATTTATTTCACTGAACCCTTACATTTATAAACTTATATTCTAATTGTTTTTGATTCTTCACTGGAGGATCATGTAACTCCATGAGTTCCATGTAACTGTCAAAGGGCATGTGTCCTGAGTTTTCAACAGCCAAATTGCCCAGCTACCATCCCCTGATGCATTTGTGGACTGCCCTTCCAGGTTCAACACTGGGAAGCAGTCGCCATTACCTTGGAGGCACAAAGCCTCCTACTGTCAGGAGTCCTGGAGAAATCAAGAATAAAAAGATAAATCAGAGAGGCAGATTAGTTGCAAAGCCCAGGTTTTGATTGGATCTAAAGATTCAGCTGCCTGGGAGCCATCTTTGCCACTAACTGAGATGTTTAGTGACTTGGAATTTCTCCAGAAAAAAAAACAAGTTGAGAACCACTGCTTTAGGTGCACAGAATTGAAATCCATTCAAGAGACATTTATAAGGCTCTAGGTCTCTTGAGAGCAGATGATTTTTTTTTTTCTTTTTCATAACCCAGTCCTTAGTACCATGAGCTTTGGACAGAGTAGTCACTTAATGGTTGTTAAATTGTCACTTGTTAAGTGCTTTGCAATTATAATTATTGGCTCAAAACAATAATTCAGCAAAATACTCTGCCATAAAACCTTGGCTAACCAAGATGCTCAGGGAAAGAAAAGTTTGGTTTAATGTGATTTTATGAATAACTAAAGCTCAAGGAGAAAGAAAATACTAAAAACCTCCCAGAAGGTTGAACAGACTATCTATGGCAAGTCTAACAGAGGATTTCAGGTACATCATATGGGAAGTGAACCCATAGATTGGCTAGAATCCAGATTATTGGAAGGAGGAGGAACTTGTGACAGAGGAGGAACCTGATTGATCAAAGGACTGAAGGGTGTTTCACACTTTTTTGTGATGTGTCCATGCTCCTTCCTGCCTTCATAAATATGAGAGTGGAATAAGGGGATCTTCCTGGGATAAGTGATATATTTCATCCCTGGCTGACTGCAAGAAGTCACTAAGCCCCTTTGAGCCTTCTCAGCTTCCTCATATGATCTGAGGATAATAATAGCACCTGCTCCTTGAGTGATTTGGATAAAGTGAGGTAAGGTTTGGAAAGTGCCTTATAAACATTAAACAAATGTGAATAAATATGATTTCATGAAATAAAAATATTTGAGCTTAGTGACTATCTGATCCTGATCCTACCACCCATTTTATGTTTATAGATATACCACTGAGGCAAAGAAATGAAATGAGATTTAATTTGGTATCCCACAAATTTAGTCAGTAATTATAGACTCAAAATTAGCTTCCTGTACTCTCAAGCAGGACCTTTATGGGGCAGTAGTGATCCCGGCCTTCTCTGCACAAGAGCACTGGTTCTCATTCGATCTCCTTTTGAATGGTGGGATTGTGGCTTGAGAACTGGACTGCACTCCCTCCCAATGACTGCCTGTGGAACTCCTCCTCTTTATTCCAAGAGGGGAGAATCTACCCTTTGAATTCATCCCTAATCTCATGGCTGTAAATATTCACACTTTTGACGTCATTTAATCCAACAGCATTATTTTACAGATAAGTAAACTAAGGCAAAGTGAGATGGAGTGACTCCCTATGGGACTTTGGCCAAGTGCCTTTGACTCTCTTGATCTCAGTTTCCTCCTTTGTAAAATGAGGAGTTTGGACTATATGGCGCAGATAGTAAAGGGCAGTGTCAGAATTTGAACTCTGTTCTTTAAATCCAGAATGTTTTGCCTTGTACCACTGCCACCAGGGGAGTCCTTGCTGAGGAATCAAAGGAGCTAGGTTCAAATTGCGATGCTCACCACTTATTCCCTATGTAACTCGGGGCAAATCCCTTCATCTCTTTATTCCTCAGTTTCTTGCTGGGTAAAAAGAGGGAATCAGCCCCTAAGGTGCTTTGCAGCTCTAGAACTTCAATTCTAAGAAATGGCTTCCATTTATGGGGGGGGGGGTTCCTAGGGAAAGGGGAGGAAGGATAGGCTGAAAGCCTATTTCTGCTCTTGTATTGGTTGAAAAGGCAGGGTTTCTTTTTCCTGGTCCATTTCTACTTTTGTATTCTGGAGCCCTCTCTTCTGGGGGAGGTGAGAAAACTGGGGTTTATGTCTCCTAACAAGGCCTGCTGCAAATATGCCCCTCCTTCCCTTTTCCATCAACACCCTCAGTCAGCCCAGAGCAATTTCATTTCCCTGGCCTGCCTGGCCCAGGAGACCACAAGTGAATCAAACCTGCCTGAGTTTGATCTTAGACATAATGAAAATTCACACGCCCGTATCACCTGAGGTTAATCAAATGATTTCCCCAAAATATCCACTTTCAGGCAGTGTGGGCAGAGGTGTCAGAAAGATCGGGTTGGCAAACAGAGCAGGGGTGCCCACCATCTCCTCTACTCTTCTGTGCACCGAGGCTTTCTTAGCAGGGAAGGAGCTTGGCAAGGAAGGAGCCTCCCCAAAAGATGGCTAGGTTTTCACTGGGAGGTGAACCAAGTCTCCCTTGTTTTCCCTTGTATGAGAGTGGGCAGAGAAGGAACCTTGGAGTTCATGGCTGATATAAACCTTTGTGACATGCAAGAACTACAAAAAAAACAGTAATTACCATTCCACTTATCAGTATTTATATTTTTGAGTTACTGAAAATGATATGTTTAACCTTAGAATCTATAAAGACAGCCTCTTGATCACAATAGGGAATTTTAGGGAATAAGGTATTGCCTGAGAGAAATCATACAGCAAGACCAGAGAGAGAGAGAGAGAGACAGAGAGAGAGAGAGAGAGAGAGAGAGACAGACAGAGACAGAGACAGAGACAGAGACAGAGAGAGAGACAGAGACAGAGAGAGACAGAAACAGAGAGAGAGAGACAGAGAGCGAGAGAGAGATGGATGAATAGATAGATAAATAGATAGATGGATGTGTGATAGATGAATAGATAAAGGAATAGATGAATGGATGGATAGATGAATAGATAGATAAAGGAATAGAGGGATGAATAGATAAATAAATAGATGGATGTGTGAATGGATGAATAGGTAGATAAAGGAATAGATGGATGGATGAATGAATAGATACATAAAGGAATAGATGGATGGATGGATGGATAGATGGATGAATAGATAGATAAAGGAATAGAGGGATGAATAGATAAATAAGGGAATAGATAGATGGATGGATAAATGGATAGAGAGATAGATAAAGTTATCAGGCCCAAGGAAATGTCATAAACCTGGGCTCTCTCAAATTTGATATTCAGTGGTACAATGGACAGAGAGCTCTGGGCCTGGAATCAAAAAGACCTGAGTTCAAATTTGGCCTCAGACACTTACTAGCTGTGTGACACTAGGCTAGCCACAGCCTCTTTCTGTCTCAGTTCCCTCAGCTGTGAAAGGAAAGTTATCATGATATTTGCCTCATAAGGCTGTGAGCATCAAATGAGATGATATTTGAAAAGCTCTTAGCTCTGTGCCTGGCATATAGTAAATACTTAATAAATATTTGTTTCCTTCCCCTTCAACTCCCCATTTCCCCTTATTAGATACCAAGATAGCTGAGCAATCGGGGAAAATCTGAACCTAGCTCTGACATGGAGCTCCTTACGTGATGTTGACCAAATCCCTTTGCCTCTTAGCCATATCTTCTTGTTCCCTAAAATTCAGCAATTTACCAATATAGATTCAGGTCTGAGTTCTAAGAATGATCACATGATCTAGATAGTTCTCTAAAAGGAGCTCTTATATCCAGATAGAGATGTAGTATCTAAAAGGGAAGGCAAGGTATAAAGGGTGGAGTAAGGATATCGATAATAATAATAATAATAATAATACTTGGCATTTAAACAGCACTTTAGGATTGCAATGTGTTTTATAGACCTCAGTCATAAATAGAAAGATCCACAACCACAAAATAAATGAAGGTGAATATTTTGAAATTATTAAGAACAAACTTAAGAAATCTAAATGTCAAATTTCATCAATTTATTGATTGGTTTTTGTGGAGAGGGGGGTTTCTTTTCCTATTTTACTTTTCTTTTTTCAATTAATTAATTAATTAGTCTCCAGTCAGAAATATATTAGAAATACTGGCTGTAAAGATTTTTTTCCCAGCTTTGTACTTCCCTTTTAATCTTGTTTCTGTTGGTTTTGTTTGTGCAAAAACCTTTTAATTTAATGTAATCAAAGTTGTCCATTTTACTTTTCATAATGTTCTCTAGTTCTTCTTTGGTCATAAATTCCTCCCTTCTCCAAAGAAATGGTAGTTAAATTATCCCTTATTCTCCTACTTTATTTATAGTATCATGCTTTATGCCCAAATCATATGCCCATTTTACTTAATTTTAGCATGGGATGTGAAATATAAGTCTATGCTGAGTTTCTGACATTATTTTCTAGTTTTCCCAGCAATTTTTGTCATATAGTGAGTTCTTATCCCAGAAATTAGAGTTTGGGGGTACTGCTAAGCCATCATCCTTTGTATTTTTTTAAATTAATTCCCTTGATATTCTTGACCTTTTGTTCTTCTGGATGAATTTTGTTATTATTTTTTCTAGTTCTATAAAATAAAGTTTTGGTAGTTTGGTAAGGCACCAAACAAGTAGACCAATTTAGGCAGAATTGTCATTTTTATTATATTAGCTCGGCCACGCCATGAACAATTGATATTTTTCCAATTATTTAGATCTGACTTCATTTGTGTGAGAAGCGTTTTGTGATTGTGTTCATATAGTTTTTGGGTTTGTCTTGGCAGGTAGACCCCCAAATATTTTATTGTGTCTACAATGATTTTAAATGAAATTTAAATGAAATCTATCTCTTGCTCATGGGCTTTGTGAAATGCTGATGATTAGTGAGGGTGTATTTTATATCCTGCAATTTTGCTAAAGCTGTGAATTGTTCCAGTAGGTTTTGGGATGATTTTATAGGATATTTTTCTTTTTAAAATAAGTTTTTATTATAAGAGCTGGCCCTCTGGGAGAGAAAAGGAAGGATATTTTAGGTGGACAGTTAAATCCTGCAGGAGGCACAAGGGTTGACCAAGGATCATAAGGTATAGAGGACTTCTGAAATAAGAAAGTCTGCTGCCTCCACATCAGGGCTGTGGAGTTAAGTCCCAGTGGCCCTGTCCCAGTTATGGCTCCAGTTACAGTGAAATTCAGCATAGTTAAGACCTTTTGCCATGTGACCGAGTACCACAAATTAAAATTTCTAGGTTGAAGGCATGATTCAAAAATCACTCTAACACATATTGGAGACTTGTAATTTGACAGAAAATATTTAATTCAATACAAGTTTGAGTGTCTGCATGTATAAAGTAGTGAGGATATAAAAAGTACGCAAGGAGCAAGGGACCTTCCTCAGCATTAACCATGCCTGCCAACTGTCAGGTTGGCCCAAGACAGCCAGAATCCCACTCTGCTCTGGTCCTTGAATGCCCTCCTTCTTTGCCAGAGTCCATCTACCCTGTCATTGCTCCCCAAGGTCCTCTGGACTCTTGTATTTTCTCTGCCCAAGTACTGTTTGGCCTTTATGCCATGAAATAAATGACAACATGAACCCTCTTTTATCTGCTGTCTCCATCCCCCTTCCCCCCCTCAAAAATAGAATGTGACCTTCTAAAAAGCAGGGATTTGCCTCGGTTTCTCTTTGTATTCTATTCTTAGCAAGATAATTGTCACTTAATAAATCCCTTTCCAATTCTATTCCATACCCTTCCTCAAGGAGCTTAAAACCTACTGAGGGCAATAAGGAGGATGATTCATCAAAGTATTAATTCCTGGCCCAGAAGCACCCTGAATAACAAGGTCTCCTTCAGCAGGTGTCACAATAAACATGGAGGTCTAAAACTCATTGCAACATTCATCATTCAATTCCAGCACTGTCAGCACTGACACATGGTCCTCAATCCCCACCAGCCAGTTATGTCACAAAGAATTAATTTTGCTCCCCTCCCTACTCTTCCCTATTGGGCTTATTTGGCTACAAAAGCTTTTTTTTTAAGAACTACTGATGCCATCTTTTGTAGCCTCAATACAGCCAATTGATGAATTTGTTTTGCTTGACTGTGTGTTTGTGATGGGGGTTAGGTTTTTTTATTCCCTTTGGGAATGGGGACAATGTGGAGAGAAAAGAAATTTTTATCAACTGAAAAAGAATATTAAAAATTGTTTAAAAGGAGGAAGAGGGTGAGATAGCCCTATAACTTTCTGATCCTGCTTTAATGTAGGCGAGGTCAGTACAGGCTCTGTTTGCCAAGACTTAGCCAATGTGCAATTAGTACAGACTTGAATCCCTCAGGTCTTCTCTCCTCATTAATGGGGTCCTTTCCCCCTTAAAATAATTCAAGACAGAAACAATTCTGTGAGAGCTTGGGTAGAGGAGCTTTTGTGATTTCCTCTGCTTTATTCCAGGTACTAGTTTGTCTGTTTCTTAATTAGGAAACAAAAGATTACACCCTAATGATGGTTTTGTTTTCTTTTCAGGGAATTTGGAGAAGCCTAGATTTAATTCTCTGTTTTGTTAGTGGAATCTAATGAATAGAAAGGAAAGCAAGAGAAAAAAACTTTTAAGGTCAATGTACTACTAGCTAATGGCACAGTGTCAAAATATCTGCAATAGATAGAGTAAGGGTCAGAGTTAGAGTCAGGAAGTCTCATCTCCCCAAGTTCAAATCCAGCCTCCGACATTTACTGGCTGTGTGACTGTGAGCAAGTCTCTTAACCCTCCTATCTTCAGTTTCCTCATCTGTAAAATGAGCTAGAGAAGGAAATGGCAAACCACTCCACTATCTTTGCCAAGAAAACTCCAGATAAGGTCACAAAGTCATATGAGACTGAAACAACTAAACAACAATAATCACAAAACAATATTTTGATCCTCACATGATCCATAACATATGTGATAAATAATACTTAATTTGGAATTAGATGCTCTGGTTTTGAAAATCTTTACCATAAGCTCAATCTCTCTTAGTCTTCATGAGCTTCACTTTTCTCATCTGTGAAATGGGGGTGACAATTCTGACCATTTCACAGGCCTGGTGTGAGGAAGATGTGTCATAAATTTCCAAGTGCTACTGAAAGGTGAATTGTTTATGATGCTCCCCTTTTTCACCTAGCCAGACATCTGTGTACCTTGCCCCTGCTGCAGGGACATCCCCATAAGACACTAAGAAGTTAAATCCTTTGGAGATTTTTGTGTTTGTTTCATTTTTGCATGTGATATTTTCAGAGAGAGAGAAGACAGTCTGATATGAGGAAATTCTGTAAAACTGCAAGTAGTAAGTCATTAGAGATCACCTAATCCTGTCCTACCTATTTTAACACTAATTTTTCTATAGAAAAAGCAACCTGAGCACCAGCCCTGAAATCAGGAGGACCTGAGTTCAAATCTGGCCTCAGACACATAACACTTCCTAGTTGTGTGACCCTGAGCAAGTCACTTAACCCCAATTGCCTCAGAAAAAAAGAAGAAGAAAGAAATAACATGAATTCTGCCCTGCTATTTTTTTTTCTTTTTGTTACTGAATGGGTCCCATCTTCCTGGCTATCTTATAGCTCTTTCCTTCCTCTTGCTCCCTCTTTCTCCTTATCCTCAGTTCCTCCTCATCCCAATGGCCAGCGGTCGGCTGCATTTCAATATATGCAGGATAAGTGGACTTTTCCAGATCGCTCTACTTCCCACTCTTAAAGAGAGCAAAATAGACACCTGTTTCCACCACCAGAGCCTCTCATTGAATATTTAACTTCAGTTGCAACTGGACAACAGGATTAAAATAAAAGATGGGAAGTTATTCTGTCTAGCTTAATCAAAATGTGAAAACAATTAGTGTTATGGTTCACTCTACAAGAATATGTGCTGAGGCATAAGTGCAATTAAAACATAACATTAATTCAACTATTATGAATTATTATGAATCTGAGCAATGAGTATTTTCAGGAAAGGGCCCTGGAGATCTAAAATAAGATTCAGAATGGACTTTTTATTCAAGATGAGATTTATTTTGTTGAGAACTCAAGGAGAAATGATCAAACTCTCCTAGCCTGTCTAAAGCTCCCAATGAAATCTGCTTTATCTAAAAATTAGTTTTAAAACCAGATGCCAGGACAAAACCTTGTAGATTTACTTTTCTTTGACGCAGCAAATTCTAGTTTCCTTAGTGCTTCTGTGACCTAGTAACTTATTCTTCCTGTGACCAGAAGGTTCCTTTACTTCTCTGCAATAGAACTCTTCATCAGTTGAAATGGAGAGACTGCATTCTGGAGAGCAATTTGGAGCTATGCTCAAAAAGTTATCAAACTATGCATACCCTTTGACCCAGCAGTGTTTCTATTGGGCTTATATCCCAAAGAAATCATAAGAGAAGGAAGGGGCCCCACATGTGCAAGAATGTTTGGGGCAGCCCTTTTTGTAGTGGCTAGAAACTGGAAACAGAATGGATGCCCATCAATTGGAGAGTGGCTGAATAAATTATGGTATATGAATGTTATGGAATATTATTGCTCTGTAAGAAACGACCAACAGGATGATTTCAGAGAGGCCTGGAGAGACTTGCATGAACTAATGCTCAGTGAAGTGAGCAGAACCAAGAGATCATTATACACGGCAACAACAATACTATATGAGGATCAGTTCTAATGGACATCACTCTCTTCAATAATGAAATGCTTCAAACCAGTTCCAATTGTTCGGTGAAGAGAGCCATATACACCCAGAGAGAGGGATGTGAAATGTGGACCACAACATAACATTTTCATGTTCTCTATTGATGTTTGCTTGCATTGTATTTCCTTTATCAGATTATTCTTCCTTGTAGGTATGATTTCTCCTGCACAAAAAATGATGCAATAACTATACATATATTCGATTTCTTAAGTATTCTAACATAATTATCATGTAGTGCATATCCTGCCATCTAGGGGAGGGGTGGGGAGTAGGGGGGGAAATTTGTAACAGAAAGCTTTGTAAGGGTTAATGTTTAGGAATTACCCATACATAAGTTTTGCAAATAAAAAGTATTAATAATAAAAAATAAAAAAAAGAAATGGAGAGACTGAACAAGTACAAGATGGCAGATGTCTGATTAGGAAACCATTTGTAAGAAAAGGGTCTGAGAAGTAAACCACCAACTCGACATGAGTCAACAATATTCTGGTCCAAAAAGCTTATGTGATCTCTGTTTGCCTTAAGAGAGACATAGACTCCAGGAATAAGGAGGTGATCATCTCACTGCTCTGTGATGTGGTCAGAGTACTTCTAGAATACTGTATTCCATTCTGGATGCCATGTATTAGGAAGGATGCTGATGGGCTAGAGAGCATTCAGAAGAAAATTATTGAAAAGAGTCATAAGGATCATGCAATGTGCCCATTTATAAAAGAGCTGGAGCTGTTTAGTTTGGAGAAGGAAGAAGAGAGAGAACTTCAAGCTGTCTTCATGAAGGACTTTTCTGGAGCAGAGAAATTAGATATATTCTGGTTGATCCCAGAGGGCAATGCATGGGAGTTTCAAAAGAGGCATATGTAATGATGTCAGATCAAATTTCTTTTTTTTATTAAAGCTTTTTATTTGTATAACATACATATGGGTAGTTCCCCAGCATTGATCTTTACAAAGCTTTCCATTACAACTTTTACCCCCAGTCCCCTCCCCTCCCCTAGATGGCAGGAAGTCCACTACATGTTAATAATGTAATAATAATTGACAAGTTGTGTAAGAAAAATCCTATCTACAAGAAAAAAAAGAAAACCAGAGAAAGGCAACACAATGTAAGCAAACATCAATAGAGAGCATGAAAATGTTACGTTGTGGTCCATATTTCATATCCCTCTCTCTGGGTGTATATGGTTTTCTTCAGTGAACAATTGGAACTGGTTTGAGACATTTCTTTGTTGCAGAGAGCCATGGACCTCAGAATTGATCGTCATATAGTATTGTTGTTGCCGTGTATAATGATCTCCTGGTTCTGCTCGTTTCACTCAGCATCAGTTCATGCAAATCTCTCCAGGCCTCTCTGAAATCGTCCTGCTGGTCGTTTCTTACAGAACAATAATATTCCATAACATTCATATACCATAATTTATTCAGCCACTCTCCAATTGATGGGCATCCCTTCAGTTTCCAGTTTCTAGCCACTACAAAAAGGGCTGCCACGAACATTCTTGCACATGTGGGGCCCTTTCCCTCCTCTAATATCTCTTTGGGATATATAGGCCCAATAGAAACACTGCTGGGTCAAAGGGTATGCACAGTTTTGATAACTTTTTGAGCATAGCTCCAAATTGCATTCCAGAATGGTTGGATCCGTTCACAGTTCCACCAACAATGTATTAGTGTCCCAGTTTTCCCACATCCCCTCCAACATTCATCGTTATCTTTTTCTGTCATTTTAGCCAATCTGACAGGTGTGTAATGGTACCTCAGAGTTGTCCTAATTTGCATTTCTCTGATCAATAGTGATTTGGAGCAACTTTTCATATGACTAGAGACGGTTTTAATTTCATCATCTGAAAATTGTCTGTTCATATCCCTTGACCACTTATCTATTGAAGTGTGGCTTGAATTCTTATATATATGAGACAATTCTCTATATATTTTAGAAATGAGGCCTTTATCAGAACCATTAAATGTAAAGATGATTTCCCAGTTTGATGCTTCCCTCCTAATCTTGTCTGCATTTGTTTTATTTGTACAGAAACTTTTTAACTTAAGATAATCAAAATTATCCATCTGGTGTTCAATTAGGAGTTCCAGATCTTCCTTGGACATAAATTTATTCCATCTCCACAGGTCTGAGAGGTAAACTATATTACGTTCCTCTAACTTGCTTACAAAATCACTCTTTATATCTTATCTTGGTATGTGGTGTTAGGTATGTCTCAAGCCCTAATTTCTTCCACACTAGTTTCCAATTTTCCCAGCAGTTTTTGCTGAATAGTGAATACTTATCCCAAAAGCTGGGGTCTTTGGGTTTATCAAACACTAAATTGTTAAGGTTATTGCCTAGATTGTCCTGATAACCTATCCTGTGCCACTGATTGACTGCTCTATTTCTTAGCCAGTACCATGGTTTTGATGACTGCTGCTTTATAATATAGTTTTAGATCTGGTACAGCAAGGCCACCTTCATCTGCCTTTTTTTCATTAATCCCCTTGAAATTCTTGGCCTTTTGTTCTTCCAAATGAACTTTGCTACTATTTTTTCTAGATCTGTAAAATAATTTCTTGGGAGTTTGATTGGTATGGCACTAAATAAGTAGATTAGTTTGGGTAGTATTGTCATTTTTATTATGTTCGCTCTGCCTACCCATGAGCACTTAATGTTTTTCCAATTGATTAGGTCTGATTTTATTTGTGTGGAAAGTGTTTTGTAGTTTAGTTCGTATAGTTCCTGACTGTTCCTTGGCAGATAGATTCCCAAATATTTTATCCTATCATATGTTATTTGGAATGGAATTTCTTTTTGTATCTCTTGCTGCTGAACTTTGTTGGTAATATATAAAAATGCTGATGATTTATGTGGATTCATTTTGAATCCTGCAACTTTGCTAAAGTTGTGAATTGTTTCTAGTAGTTTTTTAGTTGAGTCTCTAGGGTTCTCTAAGTATACCATCATGTCATCTGCAAAGAGTGATAATTTGGTCTCTTATTATCTTAAGTTAAAAAGTTTCTGTAGAAACAAAACAAATGCAGACAAGATTAGGAGGGAAGCATCAAATTGGGAAATCATCTTTACATTTAATGGTTCTGATAAAGGCCTCATTTCTAAAATTTATAGAGAATTGTCTCATATATATAAGAATTCAAGCCACTCTTCAATAGATAAGTGGTCAAGGGATATGAACAGACAATTTTCAGATGATGAAATTAAAACCATCTCTAGTCATAGGAAAAGTTGCTCCAAATCACTATGGATCAGAGAAATGCAAATTAAGACAACTCTGAGATACCACTACACACCTGTCAGATTGGCTAAAATGACAGGAAAAGATAACGATGAATGTTGGAGGGGATGTGGGAAAACTGGGACACTAATACATTGTTGGTGGAACTATGAACAGATCCAACCATTCTGGAGAGCAATTTGGAGCTATGCTCAAAAAGTTGTCAAACTGTGCATACCCTTTGACCCAGCAGGGTTTCTACTGGGCCTATATCCCAAAGAGATCTTAGAGGAGGGAAAGGGCCCCACATGTGCAAGAATGTTTGTGGCAGCCCTTTTTGTGGTGGCTAGAAACTGGAAACTGAAGGGATGCCCATCAATTGGAGAGTGTCTGAATAAATTATGGTATATGAATGTTATGGAATATTATTGTTCTGTAAGAAACGACCAGCAGGACGATTTCAGAGAGGCCTGGAGAGACTTGCATGAACTGATGCTGAGTGAAACAAGCAGAACCAGGAGATCATCATACACAGCAACAACAGTATTACATGAGGATCAATTCTGATGGACATGGCTCTCTGCAACAAAGAATTGTCTCAAACCAGTTCCAATTGTCCACTGAAGAAAACCATTTACACCCAGAGAGAGGGAAATGAATTATGGACCACAACATAACATTTTCATGATCTCTATTGACATTTGTTTGCATTGTGTTGCCTTTCTCTGATTCTTTTTTTTTCTTGTCGATAGGATTTTTCTTGCATAACTTCTCAAGCATTTCAACATTATTAACATGTAGTGGACTTCCTGCCATCTAGGGGAGGGGAGGGGACTGGGGGTAAAATTTGTAATGGAAAGCTTTGTAAAGATCAATGTTGGGGAACTACCCATACATATGTTATACAAATAAAAAGCTTTAATAAAAAAAATAGTAATGGTGACAGTGGGCAGCCTTGTTTCACTCCTGATCTTATTGGGAATGGTTTTAGTTTGTCTCCATTACATATGATGGTTGCTGATGGTTTTAAATAGATGCTACTGATCATTTTAAGGAAAAGCCCATTTATTCCTATACTCTCGAGTGTTTTTAATAGGAAAGGGTGTTGGATTTTATCAAAGGCTTTTTCTGCATCTATTGAGATAATGATATGGTTTTTGTTAGTTTGGTTATTAATATAATTAATTATGCTGATAGTTTTCCTAATATTGAACCAGCCCTGCATCCCTGGTATAAATCCTACTTGGTCATAGTGTACTATCCTGGGGATGACTTTCTGTAATCTCATTGCTAATATCTTATTTAAAATTTTTGCATCAATATTCATTAGGGAAATTGGTCTATAGTTTTCTTTGTCTGTTTTCACCCTACCTGGTTTAGCTATCAGCACCATATCGGTCTCGTAGAAGGATTCTGGCAGTATACCTTCTGTCCCTATTTTCTCAAATAGTTTGTGTAGTATTGGAATTAATTGTTCTTTGAATGTTTGGTAGAATTCACATGTAAATCCATCTGGCCCTGGAGATTTTTTCTTAGGGAGTTGGTTAATAGCTTGTTCTATTTCTTTTTCCGATATGAAAAATTGAGAGAAGATTGGAGGAGGACCCAGAGAGTCACGTTTTCACTCTGCCATCTTGGCTCTGCCCTCAAATTTCTTAACAATTGGAACTATTCCAAAGTGGAATGGGCTGCCTTGAGATAGAGTGGTTTGCCCCTCACTGAAAGTCTTCAAACAAAGGCTGAATGAGCAGGGTTTGACATTCTTTCAAACTCTGAGAGTCTACAATGCATAATGTAAGGTTATTGCACTGAACGATTCCTTCTAGACCCAGCATTCTGTGAGTTTATAAATGTAGAATTGGAAGGGACGTTGAGACCAACATATCCTTTCCCCACATTTTACCAAAGAGGAAGCTGAGACCTGGAAGGATAAGTAACTTCCCCAAGATACATAGTTTCTGAGGTAGGATTTGAACTCTGGTCTTCCTGACTCCAAGTTCAGAAAACTGAATCACCTAGTTGCCCCTTCTACCAATGTCCACCCTTCAGTCTTCCATAGGGGGTCGTCTCATCTTACTGGTAGCCTTCCTCATGATGTTGCTAGAAGAATAGCCATCATTTTTCTTCCTATGCACTCCACAGTTAGGATAAGTTCTTCTTTGGCCCTAAGTTAGTTGCCAAGGGAAAGAGGTAAAGATCCATCGGCTATTACACACCAAGCTTCTGCTTACCAATAAACTTACTGGGTTACTGGGAGTCATTCAAGTGTGTAAATAAGTGAATTAGGAAAAAGGAAAGCATTCTCTGTTTATGATTGCAATGCTTTCCTTAAACTAACAATGGAAAAACACAAAACAGATTAAGGAATGAATTTTTAAAACCTGCATAATGGAAAGAATTCTTCCCAATCAAACCATAATACAGAGGTGAGCAAACTATATATTATACATTCAAATTGCATGTACCAATAAATAATCCTCAAAGGAAATAAGCAATAATTTCCAAAGATTCAATTGACATTCCAAATTAGATCTTCATAAGCAGATCGGCCAATTAACTTTGCCAACAACTCATTCTATTCAGATATTCTCACTTGCATCCTAAAAATTTTGTTTATATAATTGCTTTAGAACCGTAGGGAAAGTAAACTCATTTCTATCTTTATAGTGAATAATTGTCTTGTTCAAAGGGCAGTGATTCTCTCTTATGAATATGAAAAAGATGCAAAAAACCATAACTGATAATTCTTTACACTGTAAGGGAAAATTGCTTCAGATTGCCAAAAAGAAAAAAAAATAAAGGTTAGGAAGATCAATCAGAAATAGGCTAATACTTTTATCTAGAGAAATAGCCTGGAATAAGGGGGAGGTGATGAGGGAAAATGGGTATAAGATTTTTTCTATTTCTAAGAAGTCTTCCATAGAACTATGTTTGAGTATCTAAAAATGAACTTAGACATCTGGGTATTTTTATTCACAGTCATTTGATTAAATTTTTAGCCATGTTTATTAAACGTATTCTCTATATCATGCTAGGCACCAAGTCAAAAATGAAACAGATCCTGTGCTCTAAGAGTTTACTTTCCTTTTTACTGGAGAAAAAGCAAAGCTTTGTAATTGCATTAAAATTTTCCCAATTCCCTCATTGGATTGTGAGCTTCTTAAGATCAAGGTGAGAGGGGATGCAGGTATCATTATTATTCCCATTTTATAAGTGAGGAAACTGAGGCAAGCAGTGGCTTGTTTGGGATCATTTGTTTAGGTCATCTTCCTAAATCTAGTTTATTTCAGAAGTGTTTATTTCAGAAATGAATACATTAGTCAGAAGCCAAATACCCTGGGAAGGCTTCAAGTGGGAAAGGGGCATTAAATTCACTTCTGAAGGCTAAGTGGGTGCAAGGGAAGATTGAGGGAGATCATTCCAAGATGAGTTTAGGCAATATGGAGTCATTTTACAAGGATGGTTTTTTTGTGTGTTAACTCAGGATCTCACCTCCTATCACCTTGGTCATTCCCTTAAGCTCCTAATTAGAAGTATCACTTCATAAAGGAAATAATAATAAAGCCATTGCCTGTGGAAGAAATTTCCTTCTGTCCCTATTCATAAATTCCAATTTGCTTCTCTGCCCTTCTGTGCCAAAGATGAATTGTTTTGACATGAGTGCCTTTGACCCAAATATACATAATGCTTTCTTTTAAAAAAAATCAAATTTCAGGTGATTAGTTTCTCACTTTTTTTCCATATCCCTATTGCCCAAGAAAAGTCTCTAGTTATTTTGTTTTGAATCTTTAAAAAAATAACCTTGTGAAGTATGAAATTTTTACAGTAGTAAATAACTTAGATGGGCTTTTAAAAATAAAATGCTTGTGGAAAATCAGGGAGACCAGCGTGACTGGAGTGAAGTCTGTGTTAGTGAGTTGTAGAGAGGCTGGTGGGGAGGTTTGTAGCGAACTTGAAAGTCAGCCAGATGTATTTCGAGTTGATTTTTCAGGCACCGATAAGATAAGCCATTGCCCGCATGCAATGGGTGTGAGCAAGCTGCAATACATTTCCAGCATGGAATAAATGAAAGAAGCCAAATAAAGCATTTTGTAAATGAAATATATGAGTGAAAAAGATAGGCAGGTCATATAGAATGGATGAGGGATAAATAAATCTCATAGAGTATCATCACTGGTGTCCTCTCAATGTCAAAGTTGCAAAAGAGAAGGGGCACTGGGTGAGCTACCCATCTAAAACTTAGAAAAACGAACGGGCAAAAAGAAGAGAAAATCTGGCTAAGCCGACGTGGATGAGTTGAGATGTGCATCCTTGAAGGGACAGTCCTTCCACCTTGATGAGATCTCAAATCCATTTGAATACTCAGGGAACAACAGGGAACTTTCAGAAGATTTCATTCTGTGCGAGAGGAAAGAAAACAAAACTTAAGGAAATCAGCAATGGGACTTTCAAAATAATCCAAAAGACTTGGATCAGGACATCAGCTCTGGATATAGAAAGGAAAGGATTAAGATGAGAATGAAATCTTGAAGATAAAAATATCTGAAATCTAGGGGACTTAGGAGACTGGCAGCTTATGGGAGAGGGAATAGAGATAGTTGAGTCAAAGATGATGTCAAGCTTTGGAGTCTTAGGCAACTCTTTCAAATGTTGTGGGCCATTGATGGAGAGCTCAAGGGAAGTACCTGGAAGCACCTGTGGCGACCGCAGAATATTCAAGTAGAAATGTCATACACAAAATATTTGAGGGACCCTCTCCAGAAAAGAATACTTTTAAAGCCTTGGAAACTTGTACTTCTGGATCATGTGAGGGATAGTGTGTATTTGAAAAGGAGAGAAAGCTATTTGGTCTAATAAGTATCAGCCCCCAACTCACTGCCTGTGACTCCAGATTCTGACTGGGTCACTGCCTCATGCTAGATCCTGAAATACATCACTTCTCTTCAGTGTTTGGCTTCTGTTTCCTTATCTACTAAAGGGAAAGATGAAGAGTTGGCTGATTTTAGACCTTGGAAACCAGTGAATTTTCTCTTCTCACCACTTTAGCTGATAATTGTTACTTACAAAATTCCTGATGCCCATTAATCTTAGATTATCTTTCCAGTAAAATGGATTACTGTAGCTAAAGGTAAGGGGAGAATGATGGAGGATTCCTTGATTGTCACTTAACCCTGATTACAACTTATGCTCATTGATAATGGAACCACAAGAGTCTAGACTCCCATTTCTGTGTCCTGATAACTATTAAAGTCTTGTTTTAGAAGGAGTTGTGCCATTCCAAGAGCTGACATTTCTGTAGCTGGTGTTTATTTAACTATGCATCTCTACGTATATCTCAGCAGTCCTTCAGTTTTGTTTATTCTTATATTCAAATCCATTAATTCCCCACAGTGTAGAAATCTCTGCTTATCCAATGGACCCACTTAATTTGTAAAAGGGACAGTTAACCAGTAATTTTAGCTAATAGTTCTCAGCAGAAGGTAAAAAGGCAATATAGGGGCATAATAGAAATAAGAATACATATTATACAGACACACATGTATATGTACCCTGTGTTTATATACAGCTTTATCTATCTTTATATTTCTATATGTAGATATTTGTGTATATACATATATACACATTCATATACACATATGTGCATATTGTGTTCATGTGTGTTTGTGTGTTCTCATATACATGTATATGTATACACATATGTGTGTGTAGTAGCAGCAGGGGAAACAGCTTGTCAGATTCCAAGAGCTCCTTAAGCAATGAAAAGAGGGAAGAGCTCCACTGGGGTTTCATCCTCATTATTACATGTCTGTAATAATCTCATGGAGGTAATGCTTATATTTGCTTGTCTTTGGTGTTGGAGAAACTTAAGACTCCAGAATTCCTATTTCCCCAAATTAAGATAAAAGATTCAGTAGGATGTGTTATGTATGTATATATTGTTTTGAAAAAAAATATTCTTATATTGATATATAAGATTATAATAAAAATGGAATCATTCCAGTGTGGGATGATAGATGGCATTTGGAAACCAAGGTGGAGGTTGAAGTAAAAGACAAGTAGAATGATGATCACCACTTCGTATTGCCATTTCCTCCTCATCACTTTTGGCCTGAGTTCATTTTAACAAGTTAACTTAAGTTGTCTGGCTCTGGAATTATTTTTAAAATGAATTTATTGTCATAGCTATTTTACTATAAGGTAGAAGTATGCATATTTATACTTCTGTAAAATAAAGTTTTATGGTGTATTCTTTTTTTAAATCACTATATTTAAACTAGAAACTAGAAACAGCAAACCTTCGAAAATAAATGAGAAAACTGAGTCTCAGAGAGATTGTGTGATAGAGTGGAAAAGAACACTCAATTGATCCTGGCTTTGCTATCCTGTGTGGCTGTGAACAATACACTCAACTTCTCTGTGACATATTTCATCCTTTAATTTGATAATTAAATTTATATTGTAATTTAATTATATTGCTTATAATTTAAAATTAAATAATGACGGGATGGAACTAGATAACTTTTAAGTCCCTTTTAGCTCTAAATATATAGAACTAGATAACTTAGACTTCCTAAACAACAACAACAACAACAAAAAAAAAAACAGGAAATAGAAGGGTTAATTGACTTGCTCATAATGGCACAGTTAGAAAGTGTCAAGAGTTCAATTTCAAACATAAGGCTCACCTGAGTTCAAGCCCAACTTTGTCCCACATTGCCCCATAAGTAATAGGTCAACAAACGTTCACTAACCACTTAAAATGTTCCAGACATTATGCTAAGTTCTGGGGATATAAAGTAAAATAAAAACATGGTCCCTAAGTCCAAGGAGCTTACATTGTCCCAGGGGTAGCTCCTGTATACATATAGCAATACATACAAGACAAACTCTGAGCTGATGGGAGCCTTAGAGGAGAAGGCATTAGCAGACAATTTGATTTCTACTATTTACTTCTGCCTAGGTCTAAGCTATTTCCATCGTAATATATGCAAAGCACTTTGTAAACTGTAAGGTTCCACATAAATGTCAGCTCAAGATGGTAGTAACAGTAAATTATATGACACAACTAGATTGGATTTTGTTTATTCATGCTCACCACTAGCTTGACTACAGAGAGCAAGGATACCACAGCTGAGGAACCAGCTAAGTGCTTGCGGAGCATTTATTAAGTACCTACTGTATACCAGGCACTGGGGAACAGAGGCAAATGGGCAGTAAATAGTCCTTGACTTTAAAGAGTTTATATTTTTATAACTTGCTCAGTCACAGCTTATTACTGGAGATTCTCTTGCTACGAATCATCTCTTTGTAAAATCCTCTTTATTTTTAAACAGATAACAGATGTCATTAGGTGGGATATCCTTGGGAATCGGGAGAACATGATGCACTTATATGAACTCACTGTGGCCCCTTTGACAGGCCTTTGAACTTGGTGCAGCAATTGTTGTTGTCATTTCCATGTTACAGACAAAGAAATTTAGGTCCAGAGGGGCTAATTTGATGCAGATGAATGAATGAACATTTACTGAGTACTCACACAGCCTCTTCATCTCCCTCAGAGTACCAGTCATCAAATTAATTAGCCTCCATTAGAGTATGTAGCATATTGTAGAATAAAGAATATTGGTCCCGTAATAAATACATAAAATTACCAGTTGCTATTCACTTTCTCAAGTAGGTAGGTCCATTTAAACCTCCAGTAGAGATTTCAACATTCTGAGAAAAGAGCAAATTTGGATAAGAGAATGAACAAGCTTGAAGCGCAACTGATGCACTTTGAACTTGGCCTAAGGAAAAGAGATGTCTAAAAGAATCATTTTTATATTTCAGGTTAATTTTTAAATTAATATTCAATAATAATTTTAGAGTTAATTTTCTTAAATAAAACATCTCTTTCTTAAATAAAACATCTTTGTCCAAAACCATTGGTAAAATAGGTAGAGAATCATATAATGTTAAAACCATTAAGAAGACTTAGAAATTGTCTAGTTTAATCCCTAATTGCCCAATTTACAGATGAGGAAACTGAAGTCACCCTAGATTACTAGAGCATTTTATTTTTATTACCTTTTAATTATTTAATTTGGGGGGAAGGGATGGAAGTCTTTCTAAAAATCAATCATTTCCATTTCCTGCTTTCTTAAACAGTGCATATTGAGCAAAATTCAGTCTTTTCTTGATGCCCTAGGATCATCATTATGGGCACCAATCATTACTATATTTTCTTATTAATAGATATGATTCAGCTATTTCCCAGTTCTTGTGTCTGATTTTATCCCCTTCTTTGTCCTTTTTTATTTTCTAACAACAGTAAAATGATAGTTGGCATCCTGGTGTAGCCCCTCCTCCCCCCTTGTAATAGGTCACTTCTAATCTGCTGTGGACTGAAAAATTAAATTGCCAACTCAACAACAATAACTTCAGTTGTCTCAGTCATGTCTGACTCTTCATGACCCCTTTTGGGGTTTTCTTAGCAAGAATACTGAAGTGGCTTCTCCAGCCTTTTCTTCTCTAGCTCATTTTACAGATGAGGAAACTGAGGCAAACAAGGTTTAGTGACTTGTTCAGGGTCACCCAGGTAATATGTATCTGAGACTAGATTTGAACTTCATCCTGGGGAAAATCCTATCCTCAGATCTCCAGGACAAGGTCAAACTTTCTGGCAACATTGTCACCTTTCCAAACACAGAGATAGCAATGATTGTCTGAGATATCGCCCTCAAATACAAGGAATGACATTCAGAGACTCTTACTAAATGAAAAGTTGCCCAATTATTCATTGGCAAAATCCTCCTTCAGAATTGATGACATCCAAAGGTCCATGACAACACATAGCATGGAAAATTTAGAGATGTGGCCCTCCTTTGGGAACAATGGAAGGATTAACCTTCCACTTTGATTGTGTAAGAAAACCTGCTCTTTGCAGCATTTGTGCCTCTTGCTTGAGGGAAGAGTCACATGAAATCCCATGAGGAAACATCAATCTACTGCCTACCCTAGTTTATATCTTCACTAAGTGTTTGACAAAAAGTAGGTGCTTAATAAGTGTTTGCAGCATGAATAAGTGCTATTCCATCAGTCAACAGATACTCATTAAGCACCTACTATTTACCAGACACTGTGCTAAGTTCTGGAGATTTTTTTAAGAGGGCAAAAATAGTTTCTTAAGGAACTCTGAGTTTAATGCAAATAGCTGTGTACAAAGGGATGCATTCAAGATTCTTTGAAAGGAACCATGAGTATATGGAACTCCTCAAAGTGGCAGATAAATCTACCAGTGCTGGCCAATCCCCTTTCCAGTTCATTTCCATAGAGTTCTCCAGAGTGCTGACTGGTCTGTCCAGAATTCTCTAACTCATTGTCAAGAGGACTTAAACCTGACTCTTCTGCCTTTGAGGCTGGATCCCTTTGCATCCCCTACCACATGATTTCTCAGAATTTAAGATCATAGATTTAGAATTAGAGGAGGACATAAAGATAAACTGAACCTCAGAGGTGCAAGAAGACTTGGCGAAGATCCAACTGTGCACTGGAAGGTACTGTGGGCCTTGTGAGGATGAGACTCAAGACAGATAATTGCGACAGATCAGAGAGAAGATACAGAATTATCCAAGGAGTAAAAAGATAGCACAGAATTTGAAATCAAGTTCAGACTGTGATCATGGCAGACCTCTTTAAGCACCCGCTGTGTGTCAAGCATTGCCCTAAGCTCTGAAGATGCAAAAAAAATGAAAAGCACTTCCCATATCCTCCCCATGTGACAGCCCTTTTATATCTCTAGATCCCCTTAAGGGCTTCCATTCCTTTTTTATATTAAAGCTTTTATTAGCTTTTTTAGCTATTTTAAAGTTATTTTCAAAACAAATGCATGAATAATTTTTCAATGTAGACTCTTATGAAAAGTTGTGTTCCAAATTTTCCCCTCCCTTTCCCCCACCCCCTCCCCTAGATGGCAAGTAATCTAATATATGTTAAACATGTGCAATTCTACATATAATTCCACAATACATATTTCCACATTTATCAGGCTGCACAAGAAAAATCAGATCAAAAAGGAAAAAGTGAGAAAGTAAAAATTCAAGCAAACACAAAAGGAGTGAAAATGCTATTGTGTTCCACACTCAGCTCCCACAGTCCTCTCTCTGGGTGTATATGGCTTTCTTCACTGAACAATTGGAACTGGTTTGAAACATTTCATTGTTGCAGAGAGCCATGTCCATCAGAATTGATCATTATATAGTATTGTTGCCGCGTATAATGATCTCCTGGTTCTGCTCATTTCACTCAGCATCAGTTCATGCAAGTCTCTCCAGGCCTCTCTGAAATCGTCCTGCTGGTCGTTTCTTACAGAGCAATAATATTCCATGACATTCATATACCATCATTTATTCAGCCATTCTCCAATTGATGGGCATCCCTTCAGTTTCCAGTTTCTTGCCACTACAAAAAGGGCTGCCACAAACATTCTTGCACATGTGGGTCCTTTTCCCTCCTTTAAGATCTCTTTGGGCTATAGAGAGCTTCCATTCTAATGAAGAAGACATCGTATACAAAATATGTATGTACAAGATACACATGTGACAAAAATTTGTTCATTATTATATATGTAAACAGTTTAGACAAAAACTGCAAATAAATAGTGTTCTGGCCCCAAAATTGAAAAGGACAAACAGAATGGACTGGAATGAATTTGGAAAACTGTGCATAGCGTTCAATTATCTTAAACTACTCCCTGCAGCAAAAAACTCATATATTTTTAAAACACCAATAATCTCCTGGAAACACTGTGCAGCTCTGACTCATGGATCACCAAAATCACTGGAAATCAGAATTATGGGTGACTGAAAGGTCAGCGGATATGCTCGTTGTGAGTGCAACCAGGGGACAGTGGCTGAACAGTGATGATTTACTTGTAAGAAGTGCCAGTAAAAATATCTCCCACAAAATGAACACTAAGGAAATGAGTTAGAATGGTTGTATAACAAGAGTGAGAGAAAACAGATGTAAACCTGAGATCTGTACTGGTACCTTATCTAGCACCTCCTATGAGTTAATTCCCCAAATTTGCAATTCATTTTCAGGTGTACTCCCCAAGAAGATAAATGCATCTCTATTCTAGACTAGTATTGTGATTACTTTTAACATTATATAAATCATGAGCCCCTCACTAGGGTGCTTCATGTTAACAGTCAGACAGTGAACATAATCACTTCCTAGAAAAGGCATTTACCCAGATGTCATAGAAAAAAACACCA
The DNA here is from genome assembly GCA_023553655.1 of Myrmecobius fasciatus. Taxonomy (NCBI): domain Eukaryota; kingdom Metazoa; phylum Chordata; class Mammalia; order Dasyuromorphia; family Myrmecobiidae; genus Myrmecobius; species Myrmecobius fasciatus. The sequence goes on from JAJPUD010001104.1 coordinate 259,514, forward strand.
AGTGATCAAACAACAACAACCAAAACAATCCCCTCAGCTACAAAATAACTGAGGCATACTCTCTCCCAAATACATAGTGTCTATGGAAAGAGTGGTACACCCTAAGGGGCCAAAAGCCATTCACAACTCCTGGTATTGTAGTGCCTGGACATCTTTTCTGCCTTGATTGAGTTCTCATGAAGTTCTCTTCAGGTAGAGTGCCTTTTCAGACAGGCTGCTTGGCTGTGTTCCCAGGATCTGCTCTTTCTCAAAGCCAACTCTCTTCTTGGCTGGCACAAGTCTTGTTCCTTACAACTACATCCTCCCTTAAGTGATGGCCCTTCTGTATCCTTGTCTCTCCAGAACGCCGGTTTCTGTTCCATGCTGGATGTAGATTTCTCCCCAGATAAGTAATTTCCCTTCTCAGCTTATGTAGCCAATGAAAGAAAATCCCTTTCCCCACTCCTGGCTTATGGCATCCCTCAGAACTAAACTCTGCCTCCCTGGGTCTCAGCTGTTTATATCCCTGCTTATTCAAGGAGGTTGTTGCTTTTAATTCCTAATCAGAGAAACGTATTCATTTCCCTCAAAGGCCTCAAGATACATAGATAGGTAAATGGATCAATATTTACATATATAAATATAGATAGCTTTATGTAAATATATATACATATATGTATAAATATACATATATGTGTAAATATAGCTTTACATATAGATATGGCCTTATAATTAATTTAGCCCCTCATTAATACTTTGTCATTATCCCCTGGGATTTCTGCATTGGGCAATTGGTCAAAGATCAGCTGTCTGACATATATAATGACAAGATCTAGAAGAACCTTCCCCCATCGATTTGGGTGAATTCTCTATAGAAGATATATGGGAGGCCATGGACTTGTGTCAATAGGATGAAGAGTAGATGAAGTACAATCTCACAAGGATGGAGGGGATACACGTGTAGATAAGATCATGCAATTAAGAAAATATTCACTGAATTATCTTTATTGTTGTTCAGTCATTCCCAACTCTTCATGACCCTGTGGACTAGAGCACTCGAATACAGTCCATGATATTTTCTTGGCAAAACTACTGGATTGTTTGCCATTTCTTTCCCCCATGGATTAAAGGAAACAGAAGTTAAGTGTCTAGAAAATGTCAGAGTCAAATCTGAACTTAGGTCTTTGTGATTCCAAGCACAATGCTCCATCCACTGAGCCTCTAGCTGCGTCTCTGATTATATTTATATTTATATAATTATATACATAATTATATTTAAAGTGTGCCTTTATAAAGTCATTGATTTGAAGGAGGAAAGAACTTTAGAGTCAGAGAGACTCTTGAGTTTACCTAGGAGGAAAACTAAGGATCAGTAAGTGAGGTGTGCTCTACAAGAAAAGAGGCATTTGAAGAGGGAGAGGTAAGGAGTGACTGCACTCCAGGCATTGTGAAGGATGGCTTGTGAGAAGGAAGGGAGGAGAGAGAAAAGGAAGGAAGAAAAGAAGGAAAGAAGGAAGGAAGGAAAAAAAGGAAGGAAGGAAGAAGAGAGGGAGGAAAGAAGGAAGAAGGGAAGAATGGAAGAAAGAGAAAAGAAAGAAGTAAGGAAGAAAAAGAAAGAGAAAGGGAGTGAGGGAAAGAAGAAAGAAAGATAGAAAGAAAAAAGAAGGAAAAAAGAAAGGAAGAAAGGAAGAAAAAAGAGGAAAGGAGAGAAGAAGAAAGAAAGAAAAGGGAAGGAAGAAAAAGAAAGAGGAAAGGAGGGAGGAAGGAAGAGAAAGATAGAGAAAAAAGGACGGAAAGAAGAGAGAAAGGAAAGGAGGGAAGAAGGAAGGAAGGAAGGAAAAAAGGAAGGAAGGAAGAAGGGAGGGAGGAAAGAAGGAAGAGTGGAAAGAGGGAAGAAACAGAAAGAAAAAAGAAGGGAAAAAGTAAGGAATGAAGGAAGAAAAAGAAAGAGATAGGGAAGAGGAAGAAAGAAAGAAAGAGAGAGAAAAGGAAGGAAGAAAAAGAAAGAAGGAAGAGAGGGAAGGGAGAAAGATAGAAAGAAAAAGAAGGAAGAAAGAAAGCAATGAAGGAAGAAAAAGAAAGGGAAAAGGAGGGAAGAAGAAAGAAAGAAAGAGAAAAGGAAGGAAGGAAAAAAAGAAAGAGAAAAGGAGGTAGGAAGGAAAGAAGAGAAAGAAAGAGAGAAAAAGAAGGAAAGAAGAGAGGAGGGAAGAGAGAGGAGGGAAGAGAAAGGGAAGGAGAGAAGAAAGATCATAGGAGTGTTAATATCATCCCAAATGTACCTGAGAAGTTACTAGTTTTTTGTAGCCGATGCTCATGTCCAGTTCAGTAAATCCAAGCACACACTTGTTCCAGTCATAGTTAAAATCAAATGAATAGAATCTGGAGAGCTCCATTTGCCCACGCTCTATTTGCATTTCCAGCCACTAATTCTAATGATCTTTGCTCCTGAGACTACACAATGCTACCAATTCTTATTCTGAGCTGGATTGAAGATGGGCTTCTTTCTGTGCAAAAAGGAGATGGGCTTTGCAATGATCACACACACGGACACACACACATAAATGGACACACACAATTAATCACAAGAGCTCTGAACCCAGGGGTCAGATTGGCACTGAACCCAATAGTAGTCTCTGTCCATGGACATTTGGAGAACTGGCCTCTTCGTTTCCAGCTGAAGTAGCTTCAGAGTGGAGTCTCCTTCCCCAGGAGACATAAAGCCCCAAACGTTTGAAAAGCACTTATCTTGTATAAAAAATTCCTACAAAACTAAGAATGAGCACAGCTTCCAAAAGCTTCTATGAGCTATATCAGTGTCATGACCAAGTTTGGTCTCAGTGAAAGGAAGAAAGAACGACACCTCCTGCCTTCCTTTGGGATAATGGAGGATTCTGGCTGTCCAATCTTACAGACATTGATGGACACAGTAGATTTATTGGGGGTTTTTTGTTTGCTGAACTGCTTTCCTCCATCTTGTTTGTCTCAGTGGATGGAAAAGTAGAGAGAGATTTGGAAATAAAGGTAATATAAAAATAGAACTTACCAATAATTTTAAAAAAACTTTGTCATACTGAGCCTTCCAACTTGTAACATAGAAAAATTGCAAAGTAAAATTAACTAGATATATCACAAATGATATATCTAGCATTCCACATCTATATCCTGGTAAGAACACGGAACCTGAATTCAGGAACACCTGAGCTCCTCCCCAGCCTCCAGACATCATTAGATGTGTGTCCCTGGGCAAGTCACTTAATATCTGTCTGCTTTGGTTTCCTTATGTATAAAATAAAAAATGATAACATCTACTTTCCCACATCATTGTAAGGCTCAAATTCAATATTATTTGTAAATTTATGCTTTGCAAACCTTAAAGTACTGTATAAATGCTAGCTGGTTAGCTCTTTTCTTTCTTTTCTTTTTTTTTTTTTACTGAAAGAAGAATTACATGTTCTCATCCCTTTTCTAGGGTCAAGTTCAGTATTCATAATACATAAAGGTTGCCTTATACATTTTCATTACCATTCCTAGAATTCTGAAGTTAACTCCTTCTGCTTTTAAATAGAATTCTCTTAAGAAATGACATCTTGTGATCTTGTGATGAAAAGAGCCATCTATACTCAGAGAGAGAACTGTGGGGACTGAATGTGCATCTCAACATAGCATTTTCACTCTTTTTGTTGTGGTTCACTTGCATTTTGTTTTCTTTCTCATTTTTTTCCTTTTTGATCTGATTTTTCTTGTACAGCAAGATAATTGCATAAATATGTATACATATATTGGATTTGACATATATTTTAATATGTTTAACATATATTGGATTGCTTGCCATCTAGGGGAGGGGATAAGGTAAAGAGAGGAAAATTTGGAACGTAAGGTGTTGCAAGGGTCAATGTTAAAAATTACCCATTCATATGTTTTGAAAATAAAAAAGCTTTAATAAAATAATCAAAATAAATATGACAGAATTAAAATGATAAATGGGACTTGAGTGATGAGATATGAGAAGACATTATCAAACTACCCCTTTGTGTTGGTAGGAGGTCTATTATTACACATTGCACATGTATTCAGACTTTTTTCAATGTATTGATCAGTTGTGCTGACTTTGTTTTTCCCTCTCTAAAAGATACACTATTTGTCATAGTGGATGTCTCTCAGAGAGGGGGAGAAAGTGGAAGACATAGGATACTATTGTGATATGAGCAATAGAAAATGTCAATAAAAATAATTTTTAAAATTCAAAAAAAGAAATAACATCTTGGTTTTCTAATTACTAATTCAATGTGAATTATTAAATATGATGATGATGATGATATTTGATCTATATCATTTTAAGACTTGTAGAATGGTTTACATGAATTGTCTCATTTGATCTTCACAAGTAGCCAAGGAGCTAAGGATCATGGTTATGCCCATTTTACAAATGGGAATGATGACAGGGAAGTTAAATGGTTTTATCTTGTCCTACTTGTTAACAGACAAAATATCACTCTCTCCCCTAGGTATCATTTATGTCAATTCAAACAACCAGTTAAACCCTTTTAACTCAAATGGCTCTTTATTGGCCATTTGCTGAAGTGGTCAGAGCAGTGATTTCAAAGACAGGGATTCTCTCATCAGTAATAGCACCTTGCCAAGAACTATGTACATAGTCAGTAATTCAGAAGTATTTGTTGAAATGTTTAATTGATAAAATCGGTCTACTTATCTTATCTGCTGAATTTGACCTTTTTCCACCTTCATTAAAAAATGGTGACATGAGAGGAAGGGCATAGAATTTGTGGGCCAAAGTCAGAAATTTGAATTCCAATTTTGCTTCTAACTAGCTGTATGACAATGGGAGAACTGCTTAACCCATGGGAGTCTTCATTTCCTCCTGTGTTTAAGGAAAATGTTTTGTAATCCTTGAGACACCTTACTTGCTTGGGGAAAAAAAAACTGTGACCTATTTTATCCCCATGACTAGATGAAGTAACTCAGAGTTTTTATTATCTGGCTAATTGAACTCCTTCCTTAAGGCATTAATTTTCTCTAATGTGGACAGATCACAGAAGACAGTCTCTTCTGGCCAAATGAATATTTCTTACAGAAAAATGTATTTTCATTTTACTTACTACCGCCAGCTCTCCAAAATGGTTATGCTTGAGTCAGCCTTACATAGAAAACCTAGGGTTTCCAAAGAGAAGTCATCAGAACAAAGAAGCCTTAAGACCTTCACCTTGAGGAGAAATTATCAGGCACCCAGACAGATCTAAATTTGTTTTTCTCTTGATTTTCACAAATTTCTATTTGCATTTTAAAATATTCATTCTTTTTTGCCCTATCTCCTTCAGCTGTGGTCCATTCCACTTTGTGGTATTATAAACAAATCATAAAGTGAGCCAAGTAGAAATCTGATTCATTGGCCTCTTTTTGTGAAGAAAAGAAAATGGATGTCTGAGAACAGAAAAAAAATGGGGCGATGTTAGAAAGATGTCAATTGGACTTCCTAGCTTCATCTATGCAGTTAATATTCAATAAGAATTTCCCATGTGCATGATTCTGAGGGGATATGAAGATAGCCTCTCCTTCACAAAACTTTTCTCCATATTTCTTCTCCAAGATAACATTTGGGGGGGCAGCTAGATGGCACAATAGATAGAGCACCATCCCTGAAGTCAAGAGGACCTGAATTCAAATCCGGTCTCAGACACTTAATACTTCCTAGCTGTATGACCTTGGGCAAGTCACTTAAACCCACAGGGGGAAAAAAAGATAGCATTTGTATGTATCTACTATGTACTTCTGGAATATGTGGACAATGTAAATTCCTTGAGGGCAGGGATTATTTTGCTTTGTCTTTGTATCCTAGCACAAATGGGCAATTGATAAATGCTTGTTGACCCAATGACTCAATTCCTCCAATTGTAAGTAGCCTTTCCTCTCACAAATTACTCTGTTTGTATTTTGTAAATATATTTTTACTGATTTTGTGTGTATCTGTTGCCCACCCACCTCCATTAGAATGGAAGTTCTTTGAGAGCAAGAACTGTCCTTTCCATCCCCCCACCAATGTCTTTAGTGTCTAATATTTAGATCGAACCAGATGGCAAGTTTGGGTAAAACTACTCTATTAGACTTAAAAGCTGGCACAAGACCTCTAGTGTATGCTAAAAATACACTCTGAATAAACAACCTGAATATGTTGAATGGCAAATTCTGAGAGATTGGGCAACACAGAGTAGAATAATGTCCTAATATCCAAAAACACATTTTGCCAGTGGAAATCCAAACAAAGCCCTTGCCAGCCATGACAAAGGGCAATTGATACTACTCCTTTCTTGTGGGCTATTAAGCATCTTTCATTGTTACCCCAGTAAATCTGTTTCACAACACTTTCCATCTCAATGAGCAGCCCTAACACCTATGAGTTTGTTGAGAATATACAATCCATTCTCATTAAAACCTGTCAAGGTTGATTTCAGGTTAGATTTTTCCAAGATATCCAGGTAAAAAACACAGGAGCAAGTCTCGAAGCCTGAACCAAGATAATTAGTGATGTCCATTGTTTAGCCTTGGGGGAGTAGTCTTTTTCTATTTGGATGATAGATGGTTTCCATTTAAGAAAACAAAGTCCACGACAGTGATGATATTTGCTTGTAAATATGCTTTTGAGAGCTCAGAATAAAATGGTTTTTAAAAAAAAAACTATTCAATAAAAATTTAGAGAGGCAACTTAAAGATAATGTGGTCATCACTTTATGAACAGAAGAAAAGAGAGGTAAAAGGAACACAAAAGGAGGGAAGCTGATAGCTATTGAAGGAGCCATGATATCGATTGGACAAATAAAAGGCAAGAAATAAGCAAGCATAGACAGAAGAAGAAATACATAAAGTTTGGTGAAAAGGAAAAGTACTAGAAGATCAAAGGACCAGATAGGAGATGGTATGGAATACAGCAAGAGCTTAATCACCAGTGGCCAAAAAAAGCAGCTGACCCACTATTAATTAATGATGTGTAAAAAGTGATAAAGATAAAGCAAGGAGATAACATGGCTATTAATGTGACTTGCCCTGAATTTGGGGTCAGAGGACCTAGGTTCAAATTAAACCTGTAAAATACCTGGTATGACTTTTGGCCAATCACTTAATCTCTCTGGGTCTAAGTTTTCTATTCTGTAAAATAAAAGATGAAAGAATGAAATATCTCAATGAAAGATGTCTAGTTTTGAAATTTTGTCTATATTTCAATCTATGTTTTTTAAACAAATTATACTAACATATTGATCACAACAAAATTGGCTGATATTATATAGTCATTAATAAAAATTTATAAAGCACTTTAAATCCATCATCTCTTTTTTGTCTCCTAACAATCCTCAAAGTAGTTATTATAAGTATTTCTCTCCCCATTTTAGAGATAAAGAAATTGAGGTTTGATATTTACCCAGGGTCACACAGTAAGTATCTGAAATAAGATTAGAACTCACCATTTTTTTATTGCAAATGGAATGCTCCATCTGTTATACCTCAAGAGATTGGATAAGAATCCATTTTAATTGCATTAATATATTTCTAAGTACTGGGTTTTTAAAAAGATCTTATTGAGGAAGAATGACTTTTAATAGTAAAAAACATGAAAATAAAAAAAAAGAAACCAAGGGACTAAGGAAGCAAACAATTGGTTTTTCTTAGCAAATGACAATATGTAATGGAAGAATTCACTGTTCCTAGTGGAGACACCTCTCCCCAATTAATTCAGAGAATTGAGCAGCAGCTTGAAAGACACTTTGGTGATGGATAACACACCAAAAAAAAGAAGCTTATTAATATAGGCAGGAAGCTAGAGAAGACATCTAGGAAAAGACAGAAAGATCAAACTCAATCCATATTACAATAACAAGTCTACCCAAATTTAGCTACTACATAAAATAAATGAGGCAATTGATTCTGATGGCATCTAATTACCATCACTGAGCTCATCACAAAGCCCAGATAAACTACAGTGTTTATTAAGACTACTGCTAGATGTGATTTCTGAGCTATCCCAGGGATCTTTGAAAGATGGTAAAGAAAAGGAGTACTAAGACCTAAAGAGGGGCAAACATAGTCCCAATTTAAAAAATAGAAAGAAAGAAAGAATGCACAGTCTTCAAAACAAAAACTATCGAGCTTGTTTTGGATTGCTGCCAAATTCAAGAACATGTTAATAAAGGGATGGTGTGTGAGCATTTAGAAAGTGAAGCAGCGACCCTTTATCAAGAACAGATCATCCATGCCAGTTGACTTCATTTGCTTTGTGTGAGTGTGGCAGGATCACTAGACTAGTAGATAAGGAAAAAAACCTTTAAGCACGATATACCTGGATTGCAGCCATATGAGAACTGCATAAAAGAGTTGGAGACGCCTAAGTTGGAGAAGAGAACAGAACTGGGAATAAGAGTTGACATCAAGTGTTTGGACAACTTTCCCATTCGAAAAAAATTAAACTCGTTCTGTAAGAAGTATAAAGTTATGAAAAGGTAAATTGAATTTTGACACAAGAACGAGTGATTTTTGACAATAAGGGCCACTGAAAACAACCTCAGAAGTTAGTAGGGACTCCAACAATGAAGGTCTTCAAGCAGACCTACAGGAAATTTCTGTCTGGGTATGAAGTCTCTCTCTAAATCTCATAATGGGATTCTGTGAAACTTTTTGTTCTAGAGTGATGCTGTTAATAAATGATGACCAAAATGGTCATCTTGGAATTATAAAACAGCATATTCACAGGGCAGCATGGTATAGAAAATAACACATCAGACGTGGAGTCAAGGAGATTTGAATTCAAACCCTGCCTCAGATACTTACTACCCCTGGATTCTTGAGCAAGTCATGACTTTTCTGGGTCTTATCTTGGTCTTCTCTGAAATAAGGGATTGGAGTCAATGACCTCAGAGAGGAGGCCTAGCTTTAATCATTGTTTCTTTAATTTTATATATCACCAAGTAATTACTGATAAACTGGAGAATCTGGATTATTTTAAAGATTTTTACATGTACTTATTTGTAGACTTTGTCTATCTTGTATTATTTGAATTTAGATTTAGTCCTGATAAAGTGATAAGCATAAAGACCAGGTAGCTTAAATTTAAATTCCTGATCATGGACCATCCTCTAGTTCTAGAAATATTAGCCATTGGACTTATAAAACTCCATGGAGAGAGAGGCCCAGGGCAGCACACCACTTCTCTAAAAGTGATTCCAAGGAACAGGACAGACACTCAGAGGGTGAACATATTTCATATTCTCTCATTCTCTCTCTCCCTCCCTCCCTCCTTCCTTCTTCTCTTTTTCTCTCTCTCCATGTATATATATATATATATATGTATATATAACATTTATATGTTTTATATAGTTATATATTTATATAAACACAGATGTGTTTTTAAAATTTATATGTGTGTAAAGTACAATATTTTATGACTTCATTTTTAACAAAACTTAAAGCCCTTATAAATTACTTTTTTAAAAATCCAATAGTGTGTTGGAGAGACAGCATAACATGGTAGATAGGACACTCTTGGGGTCAGGAAGGTTTGGAACTCTTATGGATGAGCAGGGTTAGCCCAGTTCTTGGTTTAAAATCTCTCTCCTGAATCAGCACTCTGAAAATCTGACTCTGGATTCAGTTGATTTGGGTACTTGCTTTAAAGCATGGCACTCATAAGTGAAAAAATCACCCCATATGTATGTGCAGAGCTAAATGGAAGAAGTGCTTCATGGGTTGTGCTTGCTAAATCATAACACTAATTTTTCAATCCCATCTACTAAAAATGTTTTTTTTAAATCTGACTAGTAAAATTTCATCTCTGAATTCTACTGGTTGTTCTTGCAAACTAATAAAAATGTGTTGCATTTTTACACTTTAATACATGAGTTCAAGACACACTGAAACCTCACTTTGAAGATTTTGAAATTTTTGAAGTTTAATTTTTAAAATTTCTAAGTTAAAAAACCCAGAAATTCATTTTTATGTTTTTAAATATACAGATATGACATGTTTTTTTAATAATTGGCAAACATCACTTAAAGCTCAGTTTTTTAATGTCTTGCTATTGGTGATGGTTTTATGCTATCATTAACTAAATTCTCAAGACATCACATTCACTCAAGGCAAGGTTCTGTGGGTAACAATAGTAGATATAAATCCACATTTTTCATCATCTTGATAATCTCAAATTCACTGGACAATTTATTTTCAACTCTGATGAAATTGTCATTTTTTTGCTTTATAATCTGATCAGGCAAAGAATTTGTACTAAGGAGATAAGAAATGTTAGCCCTGCCTTTTCTTGTCATTTTCAGTCAGTGATTTTGTTGTATAAATCTTTTTAAATCACTTGTTTATTTTGTGAAGGTTAGTTTAGTTGAAATTGGGCAGTATAATCTATAATTCCACTTACTGGGCCTGCTCAAATGTCACAGTGCTGCTACAATAGGCTGAAAGGAAGATACCCCTTACAAACTCTCCATAATATGGAAAGCTAATTCTTTCTGCAAGATACCTCATGTAATTTCTATGATATGTGCCCATCTAACACAGGAACCAGAAGAAAACATGGTTGCAATTCATATATGAAAAGTTATAAAAGTATAATATCTTCATTTTATACAAAACTCATATAAATAGACATTCTAAGATTTTCTTCCCCCAACTGATCACTTTACATGATCCTTGTTATAGGAGTACTCCAATCCATCCCTTGGGTCAGATTATTGTGATCAAGCCAGTGAAGAAACACTATGATCAATGACTAGGGCACTGGATTTGGAGGCAGAGGACCTGGGTGGCAATCCCAACTCTGACACGGACTACTTGGGAACTGTGCTGGTTGTAGAGAATACAAATATACTGGAGGAAGCCATACTGCTGCAGTCATAGGCAAGTCGTTTAACTTCTTAGTACCTCAGACAGCTCCCTAAAAGCATAGTTGAAGAGAAGGTACTACCTCCATAGATAAGAAGAGCTTATTTACCAGGAATTCTCTGCACAAATGAATCACAGGTATAGTGTGTATTTGTATATTAATGGAATGGAATAGGATAGACATATACTTAGTATACTTATATATAAACTTATTTATGTTGTATATGATATGCAATACATATTTAATAATATATAATATACACACATACACATATATTACATATATATGTATACACACATTATGTTTTCCCTGACAGACTATGAACTCCTTAGGGACAGAAATTGCTTACTTATGCATCCCATCCCTGAGCACCTTTTCTAGCTTAATGCTTAATCAATATTTGTTGATGTGTATCTATCTATCTATCTATCTATATATATATGTGTGTGTGTGTGTGTGTGTGTGTGTGTGTGTATACACATATATAGGGAGAGATACACATTCTGCCTTACAGTGTTATAGAAAGCTCAGATGAGATAGTCTATGTAAAATACATTCTAAATATCAGTCAATCAGAGAGGATTCCTCACTCCCCCCATTTTATTTAGAATTTTATTTTCTCACAATTACATGCAAAAACAATTTTCAACATTGATCTTTAAAAGTGAATTCCAAATACTCTCCTTCCCTCTCCATCCCTCTCATTGAGAAAGCAAACTATTCTACAAACATTTAAGGGCTTATCATGACTAGGCTAGGTCCTAGGGATACAAAGGAATACAAAGAAAGGCAAAAACCAGTCCATGTTCTCAAAGGAGTCCCAATCTAATGGGGAGAAATCATGCAAACAACATGTACCCAAGAAGTATGTGCAAAGTCAATAGAAGGTTATCTCAAAGGCAGTGGGTGGTCTTGGGAAAGATCATACATAGAAGGTGGATTTGAGCTGAGTGTAAAGGAAGCAAAGAAGAAATCTAAATGATGGTTTTAAGGGGGAGAGAGCATTTCAGGTTTAGAGGGAAGTCACTGAACCAAAGGGTTCAAGAAAGGGAGGACCAGCTGAATTGGAAAGTATGTAAAGTATGGTGAAGTATAAAAAGACTGGATGCATGGGAAGGGATGGGTTGGCAAAAGCTTTAAATGCCAAATAAATGATTTTATATTTGATCCTTTAGATAGTGGAAAATGCTGGAGTCTGTGGAGGAAGGGGAGGGGAAGGAGGATCAGAACTTCCCCTTAGAAAAATCCCTTTGAGAGCTGCTGACATGGAGAGTGAAAGACTTGAGAAAAGGAGCCTGTCCCCAGAAGGAAATTGCAATAGTATGGGTATGAGATATATATTTGCACATTTGTTCTTAGAAATATACATAACTATATTTTCTAAAGAAAAACACAAATAATAATTGACATTTATATAGTGCCTTAAAGCTTACAGAGTGTTTTACATAAACTATTTCATTTGAGCCTCCCAGCAATCCAGAGAGGCAGGTATTACTTCTTGATAATACTGTTCGTGAGCGCTTCTCCATTGGAAACAGGCTACAGTAACCATTATTAGAAAAAATAATAGCCAATTAAAATTCCAAATATCTTTAAAATCACAGGACAGAATCCTAGCCTTGCCATTAAGTTCAAAAGTTTAATTTGATGTCTTTCTGTGGAAGGTGTAAGAAAGCTGTAGGCAGTTACTTATACAATGAGCCATGTGCAAGAATTAAAATAACATGAAATATTCAGGTGGCTGAGTGTCTCTTCAATTGAGATATAAATAAAATTATGTGGAATAGAGATGGCAGAACTCTTAAGATAAAAGGGAACAAAGGAGTAGGACACAAACACATAATTTTGTCAAAAAAAAATGGGACCTGGGTTCTACCTTATTGGCGTTAGTAAATCTTAGTTAAACACATAGCAGGGATTTATGCTTAGGTTGGTAAGTAAAATGAAGCATTTGTGAATCACAAAGCAGGGGTCTCGGGGCATCCTTTCTAAAGTGATTTATCCAATGAGCTGGAAAGGGAATGCTTTAAAGGTTTGTTTTATTCAAATGACTTTTACCTTAAAACAAAAAAATAGATGCTCCATCCACCTTCCCCACTAAGAGATCTATCATCCCTGCCAATGTACACACAGTACAAACATGTGGAATTAATGGAGAAGAATATAGATAATTTGTTCCATGGTTTAAAATAGAGTCCTTTGGGGCCTCATACACCAGTTCTCTTATGCTTGATGTCAAATTTAGTGTTAGAAACCAGGAACTCAACACAACGGGAGGGATTTTTAAATTCAGCCATTGCCCTCAGAGAAATTTGCCTCCAATTAAAATGGGGAGAAGGAAGGAAATGAAATGCTTGTGTTTGTATGCATGCACACAAATATTCAGATAGTCTGAATGTCTTTTCAATTGAGATATAAATAAAATTATGAGTAACAAATTGGCAGAACTCTTAAAATAAAAGGAATAGGCTAGAACTCTTAGAATAAAAAAATAGGCTAGAACTCTTAGGATAAAAGGTACATTCAACAAATATTTATTAAGCAGCTATGGAGTGTGTGACTTTGACAGGTGAAGGAGACCCAAAAGACAATAATGAAACAGTCCCTAGTTTCAGTGAACTTACATTACTGGAGATAAGACAAACCCAGCAGAGGGAGAGAAAGCATGGTACTAAGAGAAGTAAATTTCAAGAGCGTTTGAGGATGTTGAGAATATTAAAAACTAAGGAATCTGGGAAGGGTTCAGAAGGATGTAGCACATAGCTGAGATTTGTCCAAAAGTACTGAGGTGGGAGATAGAAACTGAAATCTAGAAAAAATTAGTGTTTTGTCTTGGCTAAATTGGAGAGTGGAAGAAGAGGAGTGCCATAAAATCAGGGCTGGGAAAGTCCCTGGGCTGTGGGCTATTGTAAATAAAAATGGATCAAAGCTGGCAAAAGACAAGAATGGTCACTGTTGGAGAGACTAGAACATACTAATATATTGTTGCTACTTGTTTGTTGTTTGTTTTTGGTTCTTGAAGAGGACCATAATAATCCAAAGGTGATACAATGACATGCAAATGAAGCGGATTTAGGTGAGGGAGTCACTAGTCTCACTCTCTCCTCTGGAGCAAGTTGGCTCCAGTGGCAACATATAGATCAGGATAAGTGGAGATGGCCTGGATGCAGTGGGAGATTTTGGCCTTTTTAAATTTATGTCTTTGCCAAGTGTCAGTTTATCTGGGGCAACACCCATTCAGTGATTCAGGTTAGGTAAAAAATGAGGTCAAAATGGAGGGAGAGAGGAAGGAAAGGAGGAAGAATAGAGGAAGGAAGGAAGAAGGGAGGAAAGAAAAGAAGGAGAAGGGAAGGATGGATGGAGGGAGGGAGGGAGAGAGGGAAAGAAGGAAGGGAGAGAAAAAGAGAGGGAGGGTCAGTATGGAATGCTTCAATTGTTGCTTCCATATGCCCTTAGCGTTTGTTTTCTTTGGTTTCCCCAATTCTGAAGGTAAGGTTTTGCCTTCTCTTGCCAATCATCCATATCATTTTCCCCCATGCCAACTTTCCTACCCAACTTTCCACTTTCTCTCTTTGTGTCAGCTTCTCCATTAGAACAGAAGTCCCTTGGGGAGAGTGACTGCCTGCTCACTTGTATTTCTATCCTCAGTGCTTGGCAAGGTGCCTGGACCATATGAAGTGCTGGACCACATAAATGCTCTCTCTTTCTACCTATCCATCTATACCTCTAAAACCAGAACCCATTGGGTTAAGATGGTGATATAAAAGACATATAAGAAGAAATTAATTTAAAAGAGGAGTAATGCTTCAAAAAATAAATAATGGGAAAACTACTTTCAGTTCTATTTCTTTTGTTTGTTTTATGTTCAGATCTGTGATTTCATCCATATAGTAAAACGCCTTCCCTTGCCACAATTACTCTGTCATCGCTATATGTCAAAGGCAAAATCTGAACCCACTTCTCCTGACCCCCAAATCCTTCTGTATCCATTTGCATAGTTCACCATCCTGCCTCTTCAGGGGGGAGGTTAGATTAATTGAGGAGGGGCAGCTGATGAAAAGCACATTTTAGATCAAAAGTACACTGGTGGAGAACATAACCTGTCAACCTATTTTATGAAAACATACAGAAACTCTACAGAAACCATATCAAAGAAAAGTAATGTCAAAGAAGAGACACACGTGAAAGAAATCAGGATCCTCTGAGCTTCAAAACTTGGCCAAGGGTATTGCCCCAGGCTTAAATGAGATAGGATCTCTGGGCTGAGACCGGTTTTGAATTCATAATTTGCTTCTCGGGCTGTAAGAAGAATGTGGCAAATGAATACAACTGATGAAATGAGATTTTTTTAGTTCTAAAGACAACATGATGAAGCACACAGGGTAGCAGGGGACTTTTTTCTAGCCTTGGTGCCAACCTCACTTAGCTGGGCAACCTTGGGCAAGGCCCTTCAGTCCTTCTGAGATTTCTTTGGGAACCTGAGCTCTTGAAGGAGAAGGATGGACCAGAGCATCCTAAAGTCTCTTCAAGTTCTGATGACACATGATCCCCATTTCCTCCAGACACCCCAAATGGGCTTTGGCAGATGTTTTGCCCCCCCTGTCCCCCATCCAGGACTCCTTTAAGTTGAGACCCATGCTGATTCTCCCAGAGAAGAAGAAAAAAGCAAACAACCAGATGCTAATGTTTTCTAGGTTCAATTTGGACTCATTTAACTGTCAACAGTTGGGAGCTCTTTGATGATGCAGATTTCCAAGGAAATGACATGGTCCCTTCTCAGTTCATACCCATACTATTGCAATTTCCTTCTGGAGACAGGCTCCCTTTCTCAAGTCTTTCACTCTTCACTCTAGCAGCTCTCAAAGGGATTTTCCTAAGGGGAAGTTCTGATCCTGTTTCCCCTCTCTCTCCTCCACAGACTCCAGCATTTTCCACTATCTAAAGGATCAAATATAAAATCATTTATTTGCCATTTATGGCTTTTGGCAACCCATCCCTTCCCATGTGTCCAGTCTTTTTATACTTCGCTACTCTTGACGTACTTTCCAATTCAGCTGTTCCTCTCCCAGCACCTCCCTTTCTTGAACACTTTGTTTAGGTTAAAAAGTCAAAGTTCTCTCTTTGGGGGGCAACACTGTGAGCATGAGAAGAGCTGGCATTGAAACATATCTCTGTTCTCATCGAGATCAGAGCCCATTGCATGAGTGTCTAAGTAAGAGGCAGCTTTTGTTCAATTCACTTGGGAGTAAAGCTTTGAGGTGGTGGTAGGTTGGAGGGGATTTTTTTTTTTGTTTGTTTCTTTTTTCCCTTCCAGGATGATGGCTCTTTGGAGAGCAATGAATCTTTCATGCATGGAGTTTTTAATATTTCAGCCATGAGATTAGCACCGTTGTGTTGCCAGTCTCGTTTAAATTGTTTGCCAAGGGCCTGAATTAAAACAATTTATGATAATGCAAAGTCACTATAGCAGGAAGGAGATGACAGATAACTTTTAGTGGATTTCAGAATAATTGTCTGTTGGACATAATGATTTCAAAGTCACAACTTGATGCATCTGTTAAGGAAAATACTTAGTGATGTGCTAATTACATTCAGGAGTTTGTTTTTTTAAGAGTTAAAATTAGTTATATCCTGGGCAGGGACTTCGGCTCCCTTTGTTCAAATGAATAATGCAAAGGTTTGTTTAAATTCATGTGGTCCTATTTATAAGAGAACACCTGGGTAGCTTTATTTCAAGCTTGGAATGAAACATGAAATTGTTAAGTTGAGAACAAGATATTTAAATTTGCTCATTTACATTTTGAAAATGATGGGTGATTAGAAAATAAAATAGAGTAGGCTTTCAGAAAGGACACACACGCTGGAAGTTTGCAAGATGGGGGTGGCCAGCAGTTGGGAGTGAGCAGTGACTCAGAGGATGGCAGAGAAATGGTGGATGAATGAGAGGTAATCTGGGCTCTGCCCACTAGGGGCTTCCACCCACTTCCTGGGATAATAGGATGGTGTTTTAAGAGCTGGCAGATACCACCCATTACCCCTGATTCTAATCCCCTCCTTTTATCAGAGTCCAGGGAGGTTAAATCGTTCACCCAGACTCACACAACTAGACAGCAGCATCTGAGGCAAGACTTGAATCCAACTCTTCCTCACTCCAAATCCGGTGTTATACCAACGTGTCAGAGGGTATGATAAGAAGGCTGCAGGAAGAATTGGGGAGGCTTAGATAATTGGCACCCCCCTATTGGACAGCGAGGGGAAAAGGAATCCGAGGAGAAGCCCAAGTCTCTGTCGAGTAGAGTTATAGTGGAGACCCCAAGAATATGGCATTATTGAGCTTGGACCTTCTGGGGTTGATTAAAGACCCCAAGGCTTTGGCTTTCCTTCCCCAGGACCTTGGCCCATGGGAGCAGGCCCAGGGACTCCATTCCCCTTCTTTCTTTGCCTTCTTTTCAGCTCCTTTATCTCCCCCACTCTAATGTGCTAGGGATGAAGAATGGCAGATGCCACATGTCTCTTTCCTTTTTGGTGGCAGTGGCCACGGACCCTTCTCTCCCACACATATGGGCAGCATAACCCACAGAATCCTGATGGTCAAAGAGCCACAGCCTCATGTGAGCACTTCCTGGCAGACTTACACTGGACATAGAGTTCTTGGGCAGACTTACACTGGGACATAGAGCTACGCAAAGTAGGAAGGCTCACGGGTTAGATTTTTGTACCAGTCTGACAGTGCTCTAATGCTGACCCGCTGATGGTCTGCCTGACTCAACATAGGAATATTACTGCTTTATTTCTCAAATAATTGAAATTAAATACTTCTTCTGCCCCCACCTTACATTCTGAATCCTTAAAAATGAGTTTCGAGTCCCTCTCCCCCACCACAAAATAAAAGAAAAAAGAGAAAAGAGTTAGGGAAATATGTTTTTAATGAACAAAAGCAAATGAAATGAGGTTCAGAATACAGACCAGCAGGTCAGCTTTAAAAGTAACATTTTTAAAAGTACCATTAAATTTCTTAAAGTTTTTTTTTTCAATAGGTACTTTGAAAAACCAAGCAGTACTAATAAAGATTCTCCATTTCACATATAATCACTTCTTTCTTTTCTATTTTGGATTTGGGAATGTTTTGTTTTTGTTCTTTAAATTCAGGATTTAAAAAAATAAAATTTATTTTATAAAATGAATGCTTTTTATTTCTTTTTTTTTTTGAAAATTTTATTTTATTTGCCTAACATATGTGTGGGTAATTCTTCAACATTAACCCTTACATAGTTTTCTGTTACAAATTTTTCCCCCCAACTCCCCACCCCTCCCCTAGATGGCAGGATATCCACTACATGTTAATTATGTTAAAATACTGGCAAATCGAATATATGTATACAGATTTGCACACTTATCATTGTTGTGCAAGAAAAATCGTATCTACACAAAAGACATATCAGATAAAAGAAACACAATGCAAGCAAACATCAATAGAGAACATGAAAATGTTACGTTGTGGTCCACATTTCACATCCCCCTCTCTGGGTGTCTATGGCTTTCTTCAGTGAACAATTGGAAGTGGTTTGAAATATTTCATTGTTGAAGGGAGTCATGTGCATCAGAATTGATCGTCATATAGTATTGTTGTTGCCATGTGTAATGATCTCCTGGTTCTGCTCATTTCACTCAGCATCAGTTCATGCAAGTCCCTCCAGGCCTCTCTGAAATCATGCTGCTGGTCGTTTCTTACAGAACAATAATATTCCATAACATTCATATACCATAATTTGTTCAGCCACTCTCCAATTGATGGGCATCCATTCAGTTTCCAATTTCTAGCCACTACAAAAAGTGCTGCCCCAAACATTCTTGCACATGTGGGGCCCCTTCCTTCCTTCATAATTTCTTTGGGATACAGGCCCAATAGAAATGCTGCTGGGTCAAAGGGCATGCACAGTTTGACAACCCTTTGAGAATGCTTTTTATTTCATAAATTTCCATAAACAAAGAATTGATCTTCAAGTGAACAGGGAGCACGTGCCTCTCCGAAGTAGCTGGGCTGATCCTCAGAATAAAAACATAGCCTGCTACCAGGTTAGCCCTCCAAGCTTTTCCAACATGGCAGGTACTTTTCCTTTGCCAGCACAGCCTTCAAGATCCAGGTGAATCTGAGCCCCCATTTATATGCCATAGTACTTACATTCACCACAGATCTGGAATGCTTTTAGAATTATGATCCTGGTAGGAATAGTTTAATTATTGAAATCTTTTTGGAGTCATTGTTAACTAACACTTAGAAGCTTCAGACAACTTATAATAATAAATTATCCTCTTAAATGCAAAGTGTCAAGGCAGAGTTGAGAATAACCTAGATTAATTACTCACCACAGCCATTAAAACATTTCCTAGAGATAATTGCCCTATTCCTGGCCTGATCTACTGCTTTGTCTCCACTTAGCCAAGTTCAAGGCTGGGACCAGCTTGAGAAGCTCCTGTGACTGCAAGAAGCTGTCCATCCTGACCTCACAGTTCTGTACTTGTTCATATTTTTCATTATAATCACTGACTAGTTGTTTCTTATACAAATAGCTTGTCTCCCCACTTAGATCAAAGAATTAAAGGGGAAGAGAGAGGATGGACCTTAGGGACTGTTAAGTTTATCTCATTGTACAGATGGAAGAAAGAGGAAGGAAGGAAGGAAGGAAGGAAGGAAGGAAGGAAGGAAGGAAGGAAGGAAGGAAGGAAGGAAGGAAGGAAGGAAGGAAGGAAGGAAGGAAGGAAGGAAGGAAGGAAGGAAGGAGAGAGGGAGGAAGGGAGGAAAGGAAAGAAGGAAAGGAAAAAAGGAAGGAAGGAAAGAAGGAAGGAAGGAAGGAAGGGAGGGAGGAAGGAAGGAGGAAAGGGAGGAAGGAAGGAGGAAAGGAAGGAAGGAAGGAGGAAAGGAAGGAAGGGAGGAAAAGAGGGAAGGAAGGAAGGAAGGGAGGGAGGAAGAAAGGAGGGAAGGAAGGAAGGAAAGAAGGAAGGAAGGAAGGAAGGAAAGAAGGAAGGAAAACCAGCCAGCTTCACAGAGCCCATTGCTATAAGGATTTGGATAAGCAATAGCAGGATCATTTCTAAGAAGGTGCAGTTAAGTTCCCTCGAAATTGGTAACCTTGTGACAAAGCCCAGAATGCCTACCCCTAATTTCATCTCTGTCCATCAGTGACCCTCCATTAGACTAAAATACCACCTAGAAATATCATTTGTGAGAGAAGGGGAAGAATTCCTTCTCTCAATATTAGAAAGGCTCTCTTTCTTTAATTCATTATCACATAACCCATGGCAAAACCACAAATGGGGGCTCCGATTGTTGCCTGTTTCCCATTCCAGTTTGGCAGGGCAGTGATATGATCAGTTGCAAACGCATACAATTTCCTTCCCAAGGCTGCTGCTTCCCCCCAATATGGCCCGGCTTCGCCTATTTTGTAATCATCGGCATAGATATAAACATGGCAAACAGTGTTTATTGTTTGCACGCAAGTGACTGGGAGTTTGAGGCTTTTACTGCGCCTCGTTCCCAGGGCAATCTCCTGAATGTAATAGGCAATCAGTGGCTGATTTATCGGACCCATTATTGAGGAAGAACTAAGAAAAATCTCAGTGTCTTCTGCTGTACTCACGTGCACGTTGCTAATGAAAACAGTGAATTATTTGAGCTCTTTTATGATCTTATATTCTCTAACCACTTCCAGGAGCTGGAAACCCATCTTCCTTGCAGCCTTTGCTAGGTACCCAGGTGTTCAGTGGTGGGAGAGAACACTGTCTGAAAACTCACTGGGAAGGCAGCCTTCCAGGGAATGGAGAGTTAGGGGTCGCTGATTTTCCCATCAGAACTTGGGTTCAAGCTTTGTCTCTGGTTCACGTGGTCGTGTGACCCCAAACAAATCAGCCTCCCAGTAAGGGACCCTCAGCAAGCCTCCAAGATGGCAGGAATTCCTCCACTAATGTCAAGTCTGGTCCCCCCAAAATATAGGTAAAGAATTGTTGGGGGCAGCTAGGTGGCACAGTGAATAGAGCACCAGCCCTGATGTCAGGAGGACCTGAGTTCAAATCTGGTCTCAGACACTTAACACTTCCTAGCTGTGTGACCCTGGGCAAGTCACTTAAGCTCAATTGCCTCAGCAAAAAAAAAAAAAAAAAAAAGAAAGAATTGCTAATAATGGAGGTTTACAGTGGGGAGATCCAACCAGCAGCTCTGAGTTCCCAAGGGGAGATCCACTTTATTTGCAATGAGTAAGATGTGATGTAGAATGCTGCAAGTCATGGCCGGAAGCAAGGGGGTGGGTGCAGAGAGCCCTGGACCTCAAGTCAGGAAGAGCTGAGTTCAAATCGTGCCTCTGACATTTACTTGCTGTGTGACTGTGACCAAATCCTCAGGTGTGGTCCTGACCAAATTACTGTAAAAAATAAGCAAGGTAGATAAGCTGACTTTTATGTTCCTTTTCGGATCTAAAACTTGTGATGCTCTGATTTGCTTCCCCTCCCTCACTAGCTGCACGCGCCTTAGCTTCCGGTATTTTTTCACTATTTGTCCCATACACTCTGGGGAAATGGGTCTGATCAGCAGTTGCCATGGAAATAGGAAAGGTTTAAGACACTTGTAAGGCCCAAATAAAAAGCCCAAACCAAAAGACATGCCATTTAAAAGCACTTCCTTTTCTCCTTTGTGTCTTCAGACCCATGACAACTGTGTGACTCTCTATAAAACTAAAAGTTACAGGGCTCTTAATGACTTAATTAACAGAGTTTCTTCTCTCTTCCTTGACATTCCTTAGTCTAATGAAATCACAGGTTGGATTCTTTTGAAGGAGAGGAGAGAGAAGAGAAGGGGAGGAGAAGAGAGGGAAGAGGAAGGGAGAAAAAAGGGGAAGGGAGGGGAGGAGAAAGGAAGGAAGAGAGGGAAGGAGAGAGGGAGAGAGGAAGGAAGAAAAAGAAAAAAGAAAGAAAGAAGGGAAAGAGAGAAAAAGATAAATAGATAAGTAGAAAGATGGAGGGAGAGGGAGGAAGGAAGAAAAAGAAAGAAAAGAAAGAAAGAAGGGAGCGAGAGAAAGATAGATAAATAAATAGACAGATGGAGAAAGGAAGGAAGGAAGAGAAAGGAAGAAAGAAAATGTAAGCCTCTTGTATCCTTCAGAAAAAAAACATATCCTCAGTGTTTGCCATAGAGTCTTTTATACATTAATAATAATAATAGCTAATATTTATATAGCAAGTTAAGGTTTGAAAAGTACTTATATATGTAAATATATATAATAATACTTTTCTTAATAGTAGGGTTATTGTGATAATAAGATGACATTTTATGTGTACATGTATATATATATGTATTTGCTATATATTTGTATATGTATTATACATTTATGCACATTATACAATTACATACATATGCATAAATTGGATCATATATGGACATATATGTATATATTATATATGTGTATATATATACAAAGTCTCTTTTTTTAAAATCACAATATCCCTATGAGATAAGTGAGCTAAATGCTCTTATTAGCCCATTTTACAAATGAGGAAATTACAAGTGAAAGAAGCTAAGCTACTTGGCCAAGGTGACATAACTCAGAAATGTTGGAGGCAGGATCAAAACCAATTCTTCCCATTTCTAACTCCAGCCTCTTTCAACTATTCCTTAATGCTTCTACCACCTGATCTTTAAAGTTCCCATTATTGCCATTTACAAAGGAGAAAACTAGCTAATTTTAATTTTCCTCATCTATTATGTAATATGTAAATTATATATTTATATAATGTATGTGTATATACAGAGAGAAGGATTACCTGAGCTTCCATCTCCATATTTTTGATACTATAGGAGTTGAATTGAATAAACCGTCCCTATATTCTTCTCTTTAGAGTAACAGACCCCTGGCCATGCTCTCATGGTTAGCCCATCAGCCTTTACCTGACTTGAGTGCCCATCCTTGGCTTCCTGGACATAATCTGTCCTACTGCCTCTTGAGCCCCAGTCACGACAATTCCCTCACTCTTCATTCCCTGCTCCCCAGGATTTGCCTTGCACCAAATACCCTGCCAAAACCAACTTATATAAGCTGTAGCTTCTGCAGAAAGGGAGGGGAAAGACCCAGCTTAAATACATATGAACACACCCTACCACAATTTTAACTTTTATGACTTTGTTTAAGTTTGTCAAAGTTCTTATTACAAAATAAGAAAAGCATCTTCCCAGGACTTAGGAGGAATTAACTGTTATCAGCTTTAAGTATCCAAGTCTAAGTATAGATATAAACAGTGGAAACTAATGCACGTATTGTATTAAGGCAATTCACAGAAGATTAAATTAGAACCATGCATCTCACTGAAGCCAACAGGCACAAACTCATTTACCTCTTGACACAAATTATTAAACATTATCTTTGGCTGTGACCTGATCCACAGGCTGTCATGGATCAAGGGAGATTATCCATGTTGCTGCAGTGATGAATGAGGCATTCTTGTTCAGAAGAAAACGAGAAAAGCCCGGTATAGCCCTGACATGCAATTAGAAGCATTCTGATGTAAAGGCTGTAGATGTAAAAAGAAAAAAAAAAAGGATGTCATACCAGGAATCGCTCTTTAAAAAGAAGATGAATTTAAAGGTTATCCAGTTCTGTTGGAGTAGGGAGGGAGAGTTTTAGGAGTACAGTCATTATTTTTTCAAGGAGAGAAAAGCAATCATCGTGTGCTAGTTCACCAATAAGAAGAAGCCTCTTTAACCACAAATTGACAGGTCTTTCCTACTAATAATGGGAGGATTTTGCTTCCCCTATACTCTCTCTTCCCAAATCCTAGGTTTCCTGTAATTTAATTTACTTGTATTTATTTTAATATTAATGTTTAATTATTGGGTATTTAACCAAGAAAAGCCAAAGACAGGTCCCATACAAACCCCTCTCATCACCATCAAAAAAGCTAAATAATCAAAACATACAATAGCTATCACTTTTGTGAGAAAGAACCAGAAAGAAATCAATCAATGTACACTTATTAAACACTTAATTTGTCTGAGGCAAAATGCTAAGTACTGGAAATACAAGGACAGAAATGAACTGATAGCTGCCCTCAAGGAAATTAAGAAATAATATGTACTCAGAGAAATATAGGAAGGATCATAGGAACTGATATGGAAAAGAAGTGGATTCACTAGATAAACAATAACTACAACAATATAAACAAACTAAAAGGTAGTGAACTCTGATTAATGAGTAAATGATCAGTATGGAGCAGTATATTTAATTTAAGTGTTCTAGTTATAAATTCTTTAATGTTACTTAAGCATTAAGTAATTGTAGAATAATGTGAGTACTATATTGCTACTTTAGGAGTTCACAATACTTTTTAAATGAAATTGGTTTACAGACCAAAAAAGGAGGGGAAATACTTATCTAGAAGATAAATTCTCTTCTTTCCTAAATATTCTTCCTTCCTATTGATACCAAAGTTGGGAAATCTTGAGGTAGAATATTGTATATGTTATTAGAAACAGTGGGTGTATTGGTTGGTTTTGCATAGCAGCTTTTCTTCATTACATGGGAGAATTGTGGAGAGGGTAGAGCATCTCAGGAAATGACTGTGGTACAGAGACAAAATGTATCAATGGGTTTGTTTTAAAATTAACAGCTATTAAAATAGAAAAGAGATTATTTACTTCCAAACAGATAGAACAGGGAACTTTTTCTTTCAAAAATCTTTTGTTTCTAAAACATCCAACATATCCTCTTAGGTGACAAGTCATAATTTATTGTATGTAATGTGCCATATTAGCCAAGAAGCTAAGGAATATTTCATAATTACAACCTTGACACAGCAAAAAAAATGCTGCCATAAAAGGTAAAATGTGGGTGAGAGAAAAAAAGGTATTGTACGTGACTAAGGTGTTTAAGCATTGGGGATCTTTGGTATGAAAAATCTCTGCCTAGTCTTTGTCTCCAATGACTTTTATTATTGGTTCTGATCATAAACTGAAAAAGTGATATGATATCCTATTAGTATAATAGTTGCAGTTAATAGTAATATCCTATTAGTATAATATCCTAAAATCATTCATGTTAATTGACTTATAAAAGAAAGAAGATAGGTTAAGATGTAGACCTAGAAATCATCTTTATCAAGGTGATAATTGAACCCAAACAAATTGATTGGGTTCACTAAGAGCGTGGGTGTAGCAAGGCATACTGGGAACATCCAAAACAGAACTTTATGGATCACTCTTAAAAAGGGAGAAGGTGTGTGATTGATCGTCTGTCTAAGAGGTATAAGGACCAGTCATATATGTAGGCAGAAAAGCAGGAAAGGAGGTGTCACCAGGAGAAAGGGTGGTCAGAGGGATCAAAGCTGATGATAGATCAAGAAGGAAGAGACCTGAAAAATATATTTATTATTGCAGATAGTATTGTTTCAGTTATAAGATCATTAATGGCCATGGAAAGATCAACTATGGTAGAGTAGTGGGGTAAGAAACCAGATTGTAAGAGATTAAGAAGTAGGTAGGAAAGAAGAAGAAAGCAACTTGAATATATGTTTTTTCCTAGAAATTCTGGTGTGAAAGGAGAAAAAAAAATAGTAGGATAGTTTTAATGAGTGAAAGCATCAGGTGAAGGTATTTTAAGGATGATGAAAACAAAATGGAGTCTGGGCAAGTTTTTAGGTGTTGGGAAAGAAGTCAGTTGATAAAGCAAACAAGTGCTCAGTGATATATATTACCAGGTGAGACAAATGAATGAGATCATAAGTAGTAGGGATGGTAATCACAAAGACTTGAGCCATTTTGTCTTCAGAAACTACAACTAGATAGTACAGTGCATAGAGTGTTGGACTGAAATCTCAAAAAACCTGAGTTCAAATCCTCCCTCAGACATTTACTCCCTAGACAAGTCACTTAACCTCTCAGCTTCAGTTTCCTTATCTATTAAATGAGGATAATAATGGCACCTACCTTTTAGGGATGGTGTAAGGATCACATTGAATAACATAGGTAATGTACTTTGCAAATATTAAAACACTATGTAAATATTAGCTATTATTATTCAAGGCAACAGGGCCTGGGAGGGACATGTAGGAGTGTTAAGGTACGGAATGAGAAGTGAAGACCAGAATGGATTTCTCAGTAAAGGGTGAAGTTCTCTACTAGGAAGAAGATGGTATCAACCTGAAGGGAGAATGGAAGACGTGGAGCAGTCACCATGGGGAAAATGATGGAGACCCAAGGGATAAAGGATTGCATTGGAACATTAAAGACCTAGTAGAGCTCAGATAACATACATTTAAAATAGACCTAGTCTTCATGATTTCATGACTTCCTTCAGGCATTTAGCAGGATATTCGTAGGACCTAAGAAGCCAAAAGATAAGGGGTAGGCTCACTTAGATTTGGTAAGGATAAATGATTAAGGAATCCAAGGGTAAAAGATGGTATAAAGTAGAACTGGTTAACTCTGGTCAATCTTGCCAAGGGGAAATATGAGGCTAGAGCAGAGCTGAAGCAACTGGGAGGGTAAAAAGAAAACCAAGTAGAAAAGTATCATAGATTAAGAGCTAGAAGAGACCTCAAAGTTCATCTAGACTAATGGTGTTTTCAAACTCAAATAGAAACACATACATTGACTTAGAAAACCATAAATTAACATTATGTTCTATTATATTTTTTAAAATTATTTTAAAAATGTTTTCTAATTACATGTTATTCTGATTTCAGGAAACAGGAGTTTTTAGGTCCATATGGACCTGGTAAACTCCCTCAATTTACACATAAAGAAAACAGGAAGGAAACTAGGGAGGTCATAGTCATAAACATGGAAATTCATAAAAGTGAGATGTGAATCCTCTGACTATAGAGTCAGTGCTCTTTCTACCAATACCCCAACAAATTTGGGAAAAGTTAAACAGAGGGAAATATGGAAAGAGAAAACTAGATCCAAAAAAGAAAAGTTAGAGTTAGGGATTATGGAGAGAGAACAGTTATAAGTAATGGTGAGATTAAAAGTGTAATCATTGTCATCTGTGACTCAATGGTGAACTCTAGTAAATATGGACTCCTTTTAGGTCTTAGTTCTAATAATCACAGTAAGGTTGGACAGATCTAACTTTTGTAGCTTCAAAGAATCTTGAAGGATTTTAACACACTCACAGAAGACATCTTATTGACCATGTTTTGATCTATCAAGTCTTTATTTGGGGTAAGAGAGGAGAATAATCAACAAACAAAAACTATCCAAAATGCTGCAGAATTTTGCATTCTCTATACCTTCTAGTCAATTGTATGAGTGTGAAGATGTAGCCATCTGCAGGTAACCAGCTACAAAACTCTGCCTATTCTCATATATTCTTCAAAAATATCTTCAATATATACATAGACCTTTCTCAAAAAGATGCTATAATTTTTAAAAACAGTAAGCATATAGGTCAATAAATCCTGATGATTCATTGGATGACCTTTTTGAATAATGATGCTGTCCATAATTTTCCCTCCATTTTTTGGGCATCTTTATCTCTTAGAGGGATAGGAACTAGTCCTGTGCTCTCATGAACAGGAAACTCCCAGGGAAGCAAGTCCCCATGACCAACACAAGCCAACCACTCCTCTGCAAACCCAAGAGCTTTCAAGAGCATTGCTGATATGCAAAATGGGTTTAAGGAGGTTACACAGTTGATCAAGTACTCTTTTTCTTAGCCAGTACCAAATGGTTTTGATAACTACTGCTTTATAATATAGTTTGAGGTCTGGCACAGCTAGGCCATCTTCATTTACATTTTTTTCATTAATTCCCTTGAAATTCTTCCCTTGTTCTTCCAGGTGAATTTTGCTATTATTTTTTCTAGCTCTATAAAGTAATTTCTTGGCAATTTGATTGGTATGGCACTGATTAAGTAGATTAATTTAGGTATTGTCATTTTTTATTATATTCGTTCAACCTACTCATGAGCACTTGATATTCCTCCAATTATTGAGATCTGACTTTATTTGTGTGGAAAGTGTTTTGTAATTGTGTTTATATAGTTCCTAACTGTGTCTTGGCAGGTAAATTCTTAAATATTTTATATTATCTAGCTACTTAAATGGAATTTCTTTTTTTATTTCTTGCTGCTGGACTTTATTGGTAACATATAGAAATGCTGATGATTTTTGTGGATAAATTTTGTATTCTACAATTTTGCTGGGTATGGGTCAGTGACAGGATTTGAACCCAGGTCACTATGGCTTCAAAGGCATTTCTCTAGATACCATCCCATGCTCCCCCTCTTCACATTATTTCAAATTGCTTCTTGAGTATCTTAAAAACAAACATCTGCAGAATAGATTTTTCCTGTGCTTACATGGTCAGGCTCAACTCTTCTTCCCATCTTCCTCTTCTGGAGAGCCATTGTCACTTCTTCATAGAGTATAAATATCATTCTTTTGATGTCACTGCTACGAACAGAACATTTAGAAATTCTGGGAAATCTGTTCCATTTTGTTTCTACTTGTTCTTCTCCTTGACTTCGATCCAGTTGGTAAAATCTCTAAGGACAGCTGGTAAGTCCCACTTTAGCCTGATGATCAAAGCATTCACAGGTGATCACTAGGGCTTTACTTCCCACCTTTCACACCTTGAATTCCTGCAGGAAATAGGAAAGCAGTCTTAAATGAAAAAAAAAAACAATAACATGTTTATTTGTTTTTTTAGTTTTGTGAAATGCTTTCCTTACAACAACTTAGTGAGTTAGAACAAAAATTAAAAATTCTCCCTATTTTACAGATAAGAAAACTGAGGCTTAAAGAAATGAAGTGATTTTTAGGAGTCATGTTTCCACTCTGATGTTTGGACTCCAAGGTCAGAACTCTTTGCCCAGTATTTCTTAAAAGCTCCTAAAATTCCAGACTCAGGCTCGTTTCTAGCAGACATAGATACCGCCTTTCTGAATGTCAGTATTAGCCTCCCTATCTGGTGAACTTGAATGATACCCATATTATAACAGGAGATATTTTTAAATGAAGCATATGATAATGCATCCCTTTCCAAGAATTGTCTGGACGTCAGCACATTTTCTTTTCATGTTTTTTGGAATTCATGAGAAGTGCTCTTACCCACAGGAATTTTCCTACCTGCTACTTGAAATAAAGTAATTAAGGAGTAGTCTCTCCTAGGATCACAGTGAGGGAACTTTAAAAACCCTGAAAATTGGTTTCAGATTCAGCCACCAAATTTCGTTTCTCTTCTAGTCTATCCCTACTCAGCTACTGTACAATCTATTTCAATGAAGTCAGTAGAATGCTGAGATGTCCTTGGAAATTCATCCAGGAGAAATGGCTACTGCTGCTAATTTTAGAAGCTTTTTAAAGAAGAAATATTTTTTAAATTTATTTTGCAAAGAATTTTCATTGTAAATTAAAGAGAACGGTAACCTTTTAAGTAGAAATTGACAGGGGAGAAGGAGAGCAAAATCTTACTTTTCGAACTAGCAAGACCAAGGTCAGGGAGAGAAAGTGGGCACTGGGATTGATCAAATAAGTGAATTGAAAATGTGGTTTATTTCTGAATTAAGTTTGATTGTAGTATTTGAATGTTTACTGAGTTCTCAGAAAATGGATACTAAAGATGTGGAATCTGATGATTTGTGAATATAGAAAACCCAATAATGTCATAACCATATTTTACTTCAATAGACTTCCATAAAGACAAAAGCCTCAGTGCAGACTTTCTTTCCCCCTTTCCTCACCAATACACCTGAAATTGGGCTTGGGACAAATAGTATAAAACATACCCTTTACTAAGATAGGGAATACAGAGTGAATGAAGAGGACATGCAATCCTCCATCTTGCCATTTGATCTGTTTATCCTTTTTTTAAAAAATGCTTTATTTTTAATTTATGGGATAAAACAAGAATTTTTCACAACATAGTATAATAAAAAACTTGATTGCACATGAAACTGCAAATCTGTTCTGTTCAATTTGATATTTCTTTTAAATATATAATAAAATTATCATGTAATTTTTCCTTTTTTTTCTTCTTCCCCCCATCCCACTCTAGAGATCCACATTAACATATGTAATGCAAAAATATCCTATAGACACTCCTATTCTTCAGTCTATTAATGGGTTATTCTGGCTAATTTGGTGATACACTCAATTATTTCTATGCTACTAGAATACGAATGCTATCAGTATTTTTTAAATTTCAGGCCCTTGACCAAGGCTTTTATCACCTCACCATAGTTATGCTCTAGAAAAGCTGATAGGAATCCAGGCTGTGTCTAGACATTCAAAACTCTTGCAGCATTTTTGCTTTAGAAGCAGCATTTTGTCATGGAAAAACACTCGCTTTTGGCAAACGAGGACCGGAATCCGGTGTCTGCCTTTTTAAATCTTAGTTTCTCCACTGTCAAAACTTGTCATAATATTTATTGTATCTACACACAGGGTTGCTTTAAAGAAAATGTAAGAAGTTATAATTTTCTGAAGTGAAACCTGCCATAATAGGTAGTGTTTGGGGAGGAGGAAGGCAGGAAGGCAGGAAGATCTGAGTTCAACAACATCTCTGGTACTTGTTGGCTGTGTGAGCCCGAGTAAAGCATTCCCTTTTCAGGGATTTAACCAGAGATACGTGATAAACAGATAAGAATAAAAAGAAAGATATGCATAAAGTTAAAAAATGGAGGACATTAATAGGTACTATCTGTTCCTCAAACTATGGTCCATCTTTCAACTATTAATCTAACGGAAAAATAGCAAAGTTATAAAACTAAAATTCAAGAGAACTCCTCCAAAATACCCATGCATGTACACTCTCCTTCCTTCCTTAACCCCATCTCTCTCTCTGTCTATCTCCCTCTCTGTCTCTGAGTCTCCTTCTGTCTCTTGTCTCTTACTGTCTCTGTCTTTCTGTCTCTCTTTGTCTCTTTCTCTTTGTCACTCTCTCCCTATTTTTGTCTCTGTCTGTCTCTCTGTCTTTGTCTCTTTTTCTTTGTTTCTCTCTCTATCTTTGTCTCTTTCTGTCTCTCTATTTCTCTCTGTGTGTCTCTCTGTCTCTGTCTCTGCCTCTTTGTCTCTCTCTCTGTCTCCCTGTCTCTTTCTATCTCTATATCTCTGTCTTTGTCTCTCTCCCTCTTTTCCCTGTCTGTCTGTCTCTCTCTGTCTCTTTTCCCTGTCTCTCTCCATATAGATATTTAAATTACTTGAATTTTAGTAAAGATATCAAAAGGAAAGAGAATGGGAGTGACCCCACATTAAAACAAATCAAATAACCGTTATTTTGGGGTCTTCAGGAAACATGCTAATTTAGAAGCATTTCTTACAGAATTCTGTTTCAGAGACTGTCTGAGTCCTTGTGTTGTTGGAGTTGCTGGTGCAGCTGCTGTTTCTGTTGGTCAGTGAAAGGACTCATTTTCTAAAAAGAACTCACGAAACGGCCAAGCTCTCCCGGCTTCTAGTTGCTCACCATAACAGCTCTTTTTTTTTCCCCTTTCTCTCCCTTCCTTCCTTCTGCCTTTCTTCTTTCTTTTCTTAACTTTCTCTTTGTTCTTCCCTCTCCTCGAAGATTGGCTTTTCCCTTTAATTTTCCTGAGTATACTTTTCTCTGGCATTAGTGAGAGAGGCTTTCTTAGGGCAGCACCCCAATTTTCTGCACAATGAGTTAGGGCCCCTGTTCCCCCAAGACTGTAAGCGTAATGAATCTGGAAAAAACCAGTTATTTATGCCAAGCAGTCCCATTTATCTAGTGGAAATTGCTGAGAAAGGCTCTTTCTCTCCTGTGCTGTGGGATTCCTCTCAGTAACAACCCCAGTTATTTATTGCACTCTCCCCGAAAGCAGCTAAGCAGAGGGCCATGCATTTTAACCATAACCTCCCATCAACGAGCAGAATTCTGGACTGACGACTTGGCGACACGCTTTCTTACTCTCGTGAGGAGGATGCTGAACACAGTGGGGACCACCAACCCAGAAGGAGCAGGGCTGTCCTAATTCCTAAAGAAAGCCAGCCTCGGTACCTTCCTGGAGCCCCATAGGCAGAGTTTTGCCTGAGCTCCATCTATGATGGATGGGGAGAAGGGCGGCTCTTGCTGCTCCTCATCACAGACCACTATGGGGACAGGGGCTTTCTTTCTGCCAAGAAAGCACTTTATTTACATGTAGGTTGCAGGTGTAGGTGAGTCGAGGAAGAGACAAAGGAAATATGGTTTGGGTAAACATTTACATTTTAATTTTCTCTTAATTTCACGAGGCCCATTATGTGTTTTCCAAGGCGTATAACAGCTCTAAGTTAACAATGCAGCAATGCATCGTTAGCCGGTTCACCAGCTGTTTGTCTTCTAGTACCTATTAGGGAAGGAAGGCCCTCAACTTTCTCTACCTGGCAAGGAAAGGAAAGATGTGAGTTCCCGTTTAATAACTAAGACTAACCCATCAAAACCCAGAGCAATAATAGAAAGGCTCTGACACATGACTTTGATAAAATGCTGCCTTGTAACTCCTCAGTGTAACGGGCTGCAGATGAGCCAAAGGAACTTCCAGTCCTGCCGTCCTCCTGGAAAAACTCAGGAATAAAGATGCTCAGCAGAAGGTTAACCCAAAGAATTGAACTAGCGATGCGGTTGGAAAGGACGGGCTTGAAGATGTCCTTGGGAATTCCAAAGCCTGGAGGGACCAGCGGAGATTTCAGTGGAAATTGGCAATATAAAAATCTGTAGTAAACTAAATTGGAAAAGGGATGAGATGTGTTTTGGAGATATTAACTCAAGCAAAGGCTGGTGCAGATGGTGATGTGGGCATAAAAGTTTCATGATGGGCACAGAGAGAAAAAGACAGAGAGAGACAGACAGACAAAAAGAGACAGAGAGATTAAGAGAGACAGACAGAGAGACAGATAGAGAGATTGACAGAGAAAGAGACAGAGAGACAGAGACAGACAGAGAGACAGAGACAGAGAGAGAAAGAGAGGCAGAGAGAGACAGAGAGAGAGACAGACAGACAAAGAGAAAGAGAGAGAGGCAGAAAGACAAAGACAGAGAGAAGACATAGAGAGAAAGAGACAGAGAAAGAGAGAGACTGACAGACTGACAGAGAGAGAGAGAGAGATACTGACAGAGAGAGAGAGAGACAGAGAGAGAAAGAAAGAGATACAGAGAGACAGAGAGAAAGAGACAGACAGACAGACAGATTGACAGAGAGATAGAGAGGCAGAAAGAGAGAGGTGGGGAGGGAGAGAGAGAAAGAGAGAGAGAGAGAGAGAGAGAGAGAGAGAGAGAGAGAGAGAGAGAGAGAGAGAGATAGAAATATTTTTTTAAGAAAAAACATTATAGTTGGTTATGAGAGCTGAATGAAGATAAGATTACTCCAATGCTTTCCCTTTATATGATTAATATACCTCTCTGGCAGGAGTTACTAAAATGTATTTTCATAGATCCACTGTATCCAATCTTATGAAAAGATAACAAATTTCACTGCTCTCTGATAGATTTATGGATATTTCTAGAGGTCAGACTTCAGTCTCTGATGAGGGGAAGAGATAAAATACATATAAGAAAAAACATGAATTGTTGTTAATGAATTAATAATGATACTATTTATATAGCACATAGAGGTTTATAAAGGACTTTACAAATATTATATCATTTGATTCTCACAACAAACTTGGGAAGCAGATATTATTGTTAACATTTTTATTTTACAAATAAGGAAACTGAGAAAGATAAAGTGATTTGCACAGAATCGCACAGCTAATAAGTATCTGAGAGCAGATTTGAACTCATCTCCATGACTGCCAGCCTGGCACTCTATCTTCTGTGCCAATTGGATGGCTCATAGTCTTGTTCATACTTCAGTTTCTCAAAGAGCTGCAATATAATTGATATGGGTGTTCTCTGCCCTAATGTCACTTCTGACTCCTCCAAACCTATCAAGGGATGGAGTTCTAGACTTGGATTCAGAAAGATCTGGGTCCAATCTATGTCTGTGATGCTTTCTGACTGTGTAATCATGGGTAAATCATGCAACTTCTCTGAGATTCTGTTTCCCCTTTTGCATGACAGAGATAATTATACCACCTTGCAGAAATGTTGTGAAACTTAAATGAGACCGTGTATGTAACATGTTTCACAGATTCTAAAGGCTATATTCACATCAGTCATCATTAATCAAAAAAATAACAAACATTAATCAAAACAGTGTTAAACACTATATAGTTACTAGGGATAACAACATATATGCCAAATAAATACAAAAAGGAAGAAAGAAAAGATGGAAGATTACAAGGTCTTTCACAGAATCATCATTGGAACAATAGGATCATGGAAAAAGTAAAAGCCATCTACTCCAGCCCCCACATTTGAGAGATAAGGAAACTGGGGCCCAGATAGATGTGGTGTCTTGCCCAGGGTCACCCTGGTTTTAAGGACTTAAGAGGTAAATTTTGAGCCTGGGTCGTTCTGCAGACCTGTATCCCACTGCCTGGTGACAAGCCTTTATGAAACAAATTTCTTCACACTAGTTACATTGGTTCTCTAGCCCTAATCCAGGGTTAAAGCTTTCCCAGGTTGTTTGGTGAGCTGGAGCTTATTAGCAGAGCCAACCAGGTCACTTCTATCAGGGATACCATCATGCTTTAGTCTCTTCTATAAGGGTTATCACCATGCTTTAGTGGAGGAATCATGGATCATTTCTTACTTAATAAAAAATTAATGGAAACAAATGTAGTGTTTTTATCCTCTTTTAAAAGTAATTGAAAGGGACTTCTGATCCCAAATAATTGGGCAATCAAACAGGATTAAACTTTCCCCAATGTCCTGGGCAATTTGGCTTCTTTGATCATGGAGGAAGGAGTGAGTATCTTCCATGTCCCAAACTAGGAAACTCAGAGGATTTCAAAGGGGAAAATCAGAACTAATAAAGCTAAAAGCAGCTATAAGAAGGTTTTAAGATATGTAGAGCACATCCTTTTCAAGAGCTGAAGGTTTCCTATTTCAATTTTATGGGGATAAAGCTTTAGCACAATAAGCTTGCCACAGAAAATATGGTACAGAGGACAGAGAACTGAATTTTAAGTTACAGGAGCACGGTTCATCCCCACCTCTCTCACGTAGTACCTGTTTAACTGGAGACAAATGATTTAAATTCTCTGTGACTTGGATTTCTCATCTGTAAAATGAGAGAAT
Organism: Myrmecobius fasciatus; assembly: GCA_023553655.1. Classification (NCBI taxonomy): domain Eukaryota; kingdom Metazoa; phylum Chordata; class Mammalia; order Dasyuromorphia; family Myrmecobiidae; genus Myrmecobius; species Myrmecobius fasciatus. The sequence continues at coordinate 294,541 of JAJPUD010001104.1, forward strand.
TGGACTCAGTAACCTCTAAGGCCCCTTAATGCTCCAGTCTAATGATCCTACATTCATCTGGCATTCCAGTTGCTCCCTGGTGCTTTGGCATCTTTCTTTGGTGTGTTGGATGGGCATTTTTCTCAATTCTTTTATATTTGTTTCCATTTGTTTTTAGAAGGAAAGGAAAAAGGAAAGGAAAGGAAAGGAAAGGAAAGGAAAGGAAAGGAAAGGAAAGGAAAGGAAAGGAAAGGAAAGGAAAGGAAAGGAAAGGAAAGGAAAGGAAAGGAAAGGAAAGGAAAGGAAAGGAAAGGAAAGGAAAGGAAAGGAAAGGAAGGAAAGGAAAAAGGAAAGGAAAAAGGAAAAGAGAGGAGAAAAAAGGAAAGAGGAAAGGAAGAGGAAAGGAAAGGAAAGGGGAAAGGAAAGGAAGGGGAAAAGAAAGGGGAAAGGAAAGGAAAGGAAAGGGAAGGGAAGCAGAAAAGAAAGGAGAGGAAAGGAGAGGAGAAGAGAGGAGAGGAGAGGAGAGGGGAGGAGAGGAGAGGAGAGGAGAGGAGAGGAGAGGAGAGGAGAGGAGAAAGGAATTATGTCTTATTTAGGCCAGCAACTATAAGCCTGAGGCTCGAAATGCTGAAGCTTCAAGCTCTACTGGGCACTATCTCAGCATCATTTCCATGGACTTTGATTCTTTCAAAATGCCATTCTATTGGCATTTATCCACCCAGAGACTCCTATTGAAACAATCATTGTTATGGAGTTCCTAAGGGTAGGAATTGCATTAACTACCAATTTTATCCAGCTTCTAACTTGCTAGAGATATTTGATAATGCTGTAAACTTTGACAAAGAATTCCCTGTCTCTGCCGTTTGAAAGATCCCTTGAATCCAGGAAACAGTCAGGTCCTGTTCTGGTTTCTCATTGACTTACTCAGTCAACTTCTATATTTTTCAAAATTGCAATGGCAATGAAGAAATTGGCCCAAGAAAACATTGTGTGTTTCCCTTGTTGTGAAAACAGTGATCAGACTTGAATAGCCCAGGAGTCCTATACAATTCAGTTCCATAAACTTTTATTAGGTTTCTGTTATGTGCAAGACACTGCTAAGTCCTGAGGATGAAAATAAAAGTGGCTCGTTCTTGGTGCACTGGATAGAATCCTGGGCCTGGAGTCAGGAAGAACTGAATTCAAATCCAGTCACAGACACTTATTAGCTGTGTGATCCTATGTAAGTCACTCACCCTTTTGCCTGCCTCAGTTTCCTTAACTGTAAAATGGAGATAATGACAGCATTAACCTCTCAGAAATGTTGTGAGGATCCTTTCTTCCTTCCAGTTCTGGTTTCATTGAGTGGTGGGAATATTAAAGGGAAGGAGGGAAGTACAAGAGATGCATAGATACATGTAATCCAAGGTACCAAATCACAGGGAAATAGTGAAACCGAGGCAACATGCTCTGGGGATATTTGAGGAAGGAGAGAACATTTTCATTTGGGGATAGCAGATAATGATAGAAGTGGGGCCTTAACTGAATATTGAAGGAAAAAAGAATTCTGAAAGGATGAGGAGAAAGTAAGATGTTCACTACAGTGTGTGGAAGATGATAAGTCTGGTCAGAAATCAGCTAATAATCAAGGTTTGCTAGAACATAGCCAGCGAAGGGAAGGAATCTGAAATAAGGTTGGAGCCAAGTTGTGGATGGCCTTAACTGACAGGCTAAGGACTTTGTATTTTATCCTGGAGGAAATTGGGGACCAAGAAAGGTTTATTTTTTGGAGAGGAGACCACTTTAACTTTCTAAGCTCTTTGTATGTAGTCCAAAGTCTTGATCATCAGGCCAAAATGTTGCCCATGAAGTAGAGAAGTAAAAGACTGACTTTGAACAAACTGACTTCAGAGTATTCACATTTTTCTATACAATTTCATCCAGGTTGAGTTATTAAAATCTTTAAGTTTAGGGATAGCTAGGTGGTGCAGTGGATAGAGCACCAGCCCTGAAGTCAGGAGGACCTGAGTTCAAATCTACCCTCAGACACTTAACACTTCCTGGCTGTGTGACCCTGGGCAAGCCATTTAACCTCAATTGCCTCAGCAAAAAGCAAAAAAAAAATTTAATCAAGTTTGGGATTTAAACAAAGCTCTACTAGGAACCAAAAAGTGAAGTCATGGGGATGATAGTGCCCAGGAATTGAGATATCATCAAGTTGCAAACCAAAATTAGAACAACAAAAATTCTTGGGCTTACACGTGATGTTACAAACCAAGGGAGACATGAACATTTCTAAATATAATCAAGATTAAATAAAATGAGACACTTGGGGGTGGCCCTAGCAACTGGAAGGAGGGAGAATAAGAAAAACTTCACATGGAAAGTGATGCTTGTGCTGAGCTGTGAGAGGCAGCCAGGAAGAAGGAGGACATTTCTGATGTCGGGGTCAGCCTGTGCAAAGTCATGGAGAGCCATCAGTAAGCCATTTTGATTGGACCGGTGAGTGAGCAAAAAGGTGTTATGGATAATCAAACTGAAAAGGTCATTGGAGCCAGTTTCTGTAAAACCTTAAATGCCGAACAGAAGAATTTGTCTCGGGACAGAGATACAGAGCAGGTAATAAGTAGCCTACAGACAACCAGGGGCCTGGTGACACCAAAAGTCCAAAATAACAAGACTTAATGAATAAACGAGTATACTCAAACTTGGGCGTCCAAATGGACGTCAACCTTTTTAGAGAACAGGTGCTTTCTCCCAATCACTCACACAAGTGTTCTTCAAAGTATTTTGGATTGCCTTCAAATTGTCTTCCATTCTTTTTTTCATATCATCCAATATGATATTTAATATCACATCTAATATGATAAATCTTTGTTCTTTCATTGAATACTCCAAAAAATGCATTTCTGAAATGTCTACTTTATATGAAGACATTGGTTCTAGGCATCGGGAACACAGGAACAAAACTGGAACGGGGCCTGCCTGCAAAAGGCTTCCATTCTCCTGGGAGCTAACATTCTGCTTTGGCAATAGGCAGCCCTCAGAGGAAGCATTCAAGATTAGATCTGGTTTGAACTCCTTAGGAGCAAAGACTATGGTGTTCTCCATCTTCATCCTAAGCACCCAGAACTTGAGACAAAGAGGTGTTTCGTGTAGAGTTGTCTGAGTCGTATTGAGTTAAAGTAGGTGAATAATCAGACTGAGTAATACTGATTGGTGGTAGAAATTCAGTAAGACTATATATGCCTTGCTTTTGTGAAGTAAGTGACTCAGTGGTGGGGAAAATGAGGACAGGTCAGGAAGCTAGGTAGACTGAAGTCTAGGGTTTTTCTCTTTAAGTAAGAAGGGGTTAGAAAAGTAGGCTGGGGCTGTCTTATGCTGTGCCAGGGATGCCAAGGCAATGCATTTGTATAAATGCTGAATCTGAGAGAGCTGAGTTATCTTGATATGATCAAGGCAACAGCTTAAGAAGATTAACCGTGGTCCTCTGTACTACATCTTCACTTCATTTCCTGCCCAAACTCCAGAATGTTTTATTAAGGAAGAGTTTATGATCATTTAGAAAGGAAATCTGCATTCTTGAAAATCAGTCTGGTTTCATCAAGAACTCATGCCAGATGAACTGCATTTCCTTTTCCCCACAATAATCAGACTGTTAGAAAAACATATCGCTGCAGGCAAAATATACTTGGATTTGACAATGATAATTGGCAAAATTCTTAAGATACCTTTAGGACAAGATAGCGGTATTGACAATCTGATAATAGAGACTCAGGTGGGTTCCAAACTGGTTAAATGGTCTGATTTTAAAAGTCGTGATGAAGGGATTGAGGTCCTGGTGATGCCAGTCAACTTCTTAGTTAATGTTTTGGATGAAGGCATAGATGGCCTGCCTTCTAAACTTTCAGATATCAAAAAGCTGGGAATGATAGCTGAGCCATCTGAAAACTTAGGATCCAAAAATAGTTCTTAACAGGTTAGAAAACAATTTAAATCTAATACATATCTTCAATAGAGTAAATGTAAAATCCCACTTTGGTTCAAAAATCAATTGTACAAGCCCAACATGCTAGATAACATTCTATCGAAAACAATCAAATTCAGGTTCAATATGAATCAGCAGTGGTTGTAGCAGCCCAAAATGCTGAACTGAAATTAAATTACTTGTATAACTAGAACCATTATATCCATTGTATTATGTCCTACTACTAAGTATAATGGCCAAATCACTTTTGGTCTAAGCTATAAACATGTAACCAGATCACAACAACAGAAAGTTGTTTGTCTTGAATTTGTTAAAAAAAAAAAAACATGAGTCACTATATCTAAGTTTTAGTGGGCTTCAGGTTCAATGTGAATAAACAGTGGTTATAGCAGACCAAAATGCTGAACTGAAATTGAATTACTTGTATAACTAGAACCATTATATCCATTCTATTATATCCTTCTACTATCCAGAATGACCAAATCACTTTTGGTCTATGCTATAAACAAATAACCAGATAACAACAGCAAAACATTCTAATCATTTGTCTTGGATTTGTTTTTAAAAAAAGAGTTACTATATTCACCACCAAGGGAAGGATATACTCCATGCATTAACATCCATCTTCACAGACTGGCTCATATGCTACAATTTTGTCAAATCAATTTTAATCAATTAATCTATAAGCACTTATTAAGCTCCTACTATCTGCCAGGCAAGGGGCTAGATGCTATAGGTACAAATACAAAGAATGAGACAATTCCTACCATTTTTGTGCTGTCCAACATTCCAAAAGGGCATTAGAGGCATCAGTAGTACAGAGTATAACCAGAAAAGGAAATAGACCCATTCTGGAGTAAAAGTAGGGAAAAAGAAATGGGTATATTGAACATTTGTAACATTGATACCCATAGTCTGTCAAAAGAAGTATAGGAAGGTCTCTGCCATGTTGGTTTCTACTAAGATTCAATGGGAGAATTTGGGCAAGAGATGTAAAGAATGAGAAGATGAAAATAGGATACAAAATGGAACAATAAAAAGACTCCTTTGATAAAATTATGTACCATCTGAAATATTTAATACTAATTTAAAAATAATATCCCTATTTCCACGTGGTAATAAATCCCCTTGTGCTGATTATCCCATTTTAGGTTCACATGAACTCTGTTAGGTAAGTAGGGGAAGGGATTTCATCATCAGAAACTCCCGAGTGAGAAAGCTCCCTCTACCAAGATAGGTCAGCACTTAGTGGTTCTAGTTGCCTAGACACAAGTCAACAAGTGTCTGGTTGCCTAGACACAGAGGTAAATGACTCCACATTTGGATCCACACAGATCCACAGTCAGGATGAATCAGAGACTCGAGCTCAATTCTTCCTAGCTCCAAGGCATGCCCTCTCTCAACTGTAATATTTTATGGATGAGGTTCAAAGAAAAGACATATCTAAAGTCACACACCTAAGAACTAGAAGAGCTAGAAGATAAACCACATCAAATCAAGAGTGTTCTTTCCATTTCAATGCAGCGTTTTAATAACCTAGTCCCAATACCTCTATTTTCCTTACCCAAAACCCCAATTATAGTGGTATGTTGGTAAATGTGTCAATGACATCTTTCCCTTCTGCTTTCAGTCATGTATTTCTTATGCTACTCTTGTTCAAAATGAGAATCTGATTTCTTATATTAAATGTTGTTTTTGAATAATGTGGGATTTTTTTAAGACTAAACCAACTTAATTGGAATGGATTAAAAATGAGTCATGAGGTCAGAAATCTCCATATTGTACCTGACATTTAGAAGCATCATTAGAGCAGCAGAAATAAGGTTCTGGGGAAGGTTCTCCACCCTCCCCATTGGTGTTTCTCTAATCTGGCAGCAAAAAATCTGTATGATGTTAGCTTTGGTGGAGGTAATTTTAATTCCTGCAAAAGGAGAAATGCAAAATTCCCTTATTTGCACTTGCTCTTTGTGTCATATCCCTTCTATCATCCTTTGCATTTTAATTGGAAACATTGCTTTGGACAAGGGCTTTGGAGCGACCCAGCTGCCCTTGAGTTTCCTAATCACCATTCCTTGTTCATTCTCCTACTGAAGGGAGCCATTTGTGTTCTCCAAGTTTGAATGTCAATGCGGTAGGAGTTGCTTTTTTAATTGTAGTCCATTCCCTTCTAAAAGATCATTACACACAACATCCAGGGGGATTTCAGATTCAGCCATTTTCCAAAACATTCTTCAGCAAGAGTCAATACTCCCATAAAAGCAAATTATGGCATGTAGAATTACATGATAACTATCTTTAAAAGCATTTAGTCAACCCTTCCCACCCTTTCATTTATTTTGAAGAGTAAAATTACTTTTTCCAAACACAACAGGCAGATGTGGATCTGGAAATATTTGAGAAAGAATTGTAAAACAGCATTAGAATTGTTAGCTGTGTAATCAGACTTCAGCCCCTTCCCTAACCTTACCATTTATTTGAAGAACTTCCTTTATTACCTGACAAGCTTGCTCATTCTGTGCATTTATTTCGATTTTGTCGGGCTTCCAGCCATGCCTATAATGTTGCCGGGGAGTAAAATATCGGTTATAACCAGAATCATAAATCTTTCTTATAACCATGAGACTGTATCTTTATGGTCATAGATCATTTTAGTTACTGTCCCAAAAAATGCCATCATATCATGTTACAAATTAGAAATCTGAAAGACAGTGCTCAGCTGACATCACCTATTATATATAAGCAAGGAAAATGATTTCCCTTCCTTATAAGGCAGTATTTCCAATTATGAGTGTTTTGGATACAAATGGCATACAACATGGATGTGTGCTCTGGCCAGTCTTTGAATGTTCTCTTAGGGAAGCATGGGAAATAAAAATAACACTCTCTCTGCAGAAGTGCTCATCCAAATAGAGAAAGCAAAAGCTCGTCACAGATCAGGGAAGAAAATTGACCCCAGCTTTGGTGAGTGATGAGAAGACAAGTTATCCTTCTGCATTGTAGGCAAAGGTTGAGAAAAGATCCAGTAAAAAGGATAAATCTTGAGTTTGGTCTGGGCAAGACCACATTATTCCCAAGATATTCAATCCAAAACCTTTGTTGATAAACTGCACATAATTGTCTGTAAGCTATTTTTCCCTGAGTCAAAAAAAATTAGAAAAAAGTTTTTTTTTCTCTTATCATGGAATATATGTGATTTCTAATCTGTTGCCAGCAGCCTAAAATATTTGGCAAGTGTATTCAAATGCAAAAGTTTCCAACATAGGTTAAGTGATAGACCAGAAATCTACTACCTTAGGCTCAACCTAAATAAATTTGGGAAGACTCAACCTCAGGTTGTTTTAGGATTTTGGACTGATTATTTAGTCAATCATAGCCATTCTAGAAGATCATCTATTAAGTTATAAAAGGAGTGAGAGCTCCTAGAGTGTTCATTAATAGAGGAAGGGACCACACCAATGAAATTTCAGATCTTTGATATATTAAAGTAAATAGATTTGTTCATATTGTTATTTCTTTTACTTCTTTGTGATTTTTGTCTTCAATAAAAAAATTAATTCACAAAGTGCTTGGTGAGATTCCTCATGAAATCAAAGTGTCCTTAGGGGAGAGTATCTCCCCAGCCACATCCCTTGCACCAAGTTTCTTTGCCATATCATGTAGACATTACTACTGAATTGACAGAGGCAGAGTCAGTGATATCTGTGACTAAGCATTGCCTTCAATAGTCACGTACAGCTTTTAAAGACCGGTCTGTACAAAGTCAGCAATGTGGGTGACTACTGGAGCATTCTCTCATGAGGCCCTGAAAACTGCCCAGGCTTCTTCCAATGATCACCTGAACTTTCCACTTCCACATACAGTGAGGAGCATTCTCATGACCCCCTTCAAAGGAAGATGTAGCTGTGGATAATTGAGAAGAGTGTAGATCAGAGGTGAGAACATCTAGCCTGTGGGCTTGTGAAATCATTTGCAAATGATTTCAGCTGATGATGAACTGAAAGCTAAGGACAACAACCTCCCACTATTTAAGTCCTAAAAGTTGATAATTTCGTACGGCCTGTGAATGATGTTATAAATATCTAAATGGCCTTTAGCAGACAAAAGGTTCCCCACCAGGATTTAGGTGATAGGAGAGAGCATGAAAAAGCAACACTTATCCATACACTAGAGTCCCAATCCCAGTTGAACCAGTTTGTAAGTCATTTAGCATCTCTGACCTTCAATCTCTTCTTCTGCAAACTATCCCACTATGGGAGTATTAAATGAAATACAATATAGGCACACCTCTAATAAATTGTGGGTTCAGTTCCAGATTACCAAAATAGAGCAAAAATCACTTCATACAAGTCTGTGGTTTCCTAGTGCATATAAAAGTTAACGCTTACACTATACTGTAGTCTATTAAGTGTGCAATAATCTATAATATTATGTCTAAAGGAGCAATGAACCTACATTAATTTAGAAATCTTAATTACTAAAAATGCTAACCATCATCGGAGCCTTTAGTGAATCATAATCTTTTTGTTGGTGGAAGATCTTGCCTCCATGTTGATAGCTGCTGACTGATCAGTGATGATTGCTGAAGGATGGGTTGGCTGTGGCACTTTCTTACAATAAGATCACAATGAAGTCTCCAGCATCAATGGACTCTTCCTTTCACTTGATCACTTAGAAGCCGATGTAGGGTTATTAATTAGCCTAATTCAACATTGTTGTCTTTCAGGAAATAGGGAGGCCTGAGGAGAGAGAGAAAAGAACAATGAATTGATGAAGCAGTCCAAACGCATGCAACATTTATCAATTATTTGCCATTTTATGATGCCCCCTAACCAATTATAATAACAATATCAAAGATCACTGACCACCAAACGCCATAAAAGATATAATAATGAAACAGTTTGAAATAAATATGAGAATTACCAAATTGCATCACAGAGGCAGGATGTAAACACATGCTGTTGGAAAAATGGAGCCAATAGTCTCGCTTGATGTGGATTTGCCACAAGCCTTCAATTGGTACCAATAAAAAGCAATCTGCAATGTTCAATAAAATAACGAGCAATAAAATGAGCTATAATTCTATGTCATTGTGTTTACAAGTATTTTTGTTGATTTAAAACAATATTAGCCATTTTACCTGGATTGATAAGAAGAATTTCTTATTTTTTTCATCAAGTTTTTTTAAGTGTTTGACATTGATGTTAAGACCCCGTGTTAGTAGGAAGCTAATGAACCTGAGGCTCTGTGGATTGAAAGCCTGAAGCCCACACTGTGAGTTAATTCTTTTGCCAGTTTCATAATGGTCTTTAGAGTCATTCGGGCTTACTGCTGTTTTCACTTTGGGATTCTCTTTTTGCTTTAACTGTACAATGTTCAGAATTGAAAACACTGACTTCTCCAACCACTAAGTGGTTTTCTAATGCTCACAGTGAGTGGTGACTGGGCAGAAGTGTGTGGAGCTGAGCTAAATGTCAATTGACAGAAAATAAGCTTCCTAATTCATTAGCAATGCAACAGGCCCTGGCTTGATGAGAAAAAGAAAGGAGAAAACCTCGTAATAATGACTGTCTGCCTTGCAAGGTGTGTCATATAAAGCTTCTACAAATGGAGTAAGGATGTGGTACATGATTTGATCCACCAAACATATAAAGCTATATCGTGTAGACAAAGTCATATATATAAGTATAAGTCACGTATATGAGAATACAAAATTATATCATGATGAATCTTTTGAGATTTTTTTGAGTTCAGAAAAAAGAAACCATACTTATAGGAGGGATGGTATGAACAGGACCTTAAATTAAAAAACTGAAAGTTAGTGAAAAAGAAAGAGAATACCTCTTTCCCACACCATCTCTATCCAGGGTGTGTGTGTGTGTGTGTGTGTGTGTGTGTGTGTGTGTGTGTGTGTGTCTTGGAGGTCATGGCAACTAGACAAGGAAAGGAACCTCTGAAGTCCAATTAATCTGACCAAGTCATTTCACAAATAAGGAAACTATCTCCTAAGAGGCAAAGTGACTCAGTGTAGACCACTCTCCTTGATAGTTCCTTTCTGCCTTCTCTTCCCCCATCTTGTAATCCTCCTGACTTCTGTGTGTCCCATCACAACAGGCCCAATGCAAGCTCAATCTTAGGCAAAAAAAAAAAAAAAAGCTCTTTCTCTTTCCAGTTGTAAGCGGTTAGGTGCATGGATAGAGGAATAAGCAGACGTAGATGAAGAGCATTTCCTAATGTCCCCAGTTGAAGACCTTCCTTTCCCCAAACCACTTTCATATCTCCTTTGTATTTGTCTCTGTGCTTATATATGCATGTTATTTTCTCCAGTGCAACATAATTCCCTGGAGGGCAGATACTGGTTCCCGTGTTGCCTGTATTTCCAGCACCTAGGACAGTTCCCGGTAATATCAACACTTCATTTGCTTGTTGAGTGAATAGCTGTCTGCTTGTTTTTAAGATGTCGATTTATTAATTCAAAATATCAATTTATTCCTTGGCCCTCCACTGCTTCAGAGAGAATGTAAAATGCTTCAAAAGCAAAGGCTTAGTCACACTGTCACAGCTACACCCTGAAGACTATTAGTCAGGGTTTTTGACAATCATTATCAATATTTCTTGATCAGCCTGATTTAGCTAAACATAATTTCTAAGGATAGACATCAATAAGAAGCAAGCAGAGAATAACAGACTAGTATGTGTCTGCCAGAGCCAAAAGGAGGCTGGGTCTGAAGTCAGAAGATTTTGAACCTGACTCTCCCACTTAATGTGACCTTGGTCAAATAAATTTGCTTCTTTGGGATTCGATTTATTCTTCTGCAAAATGAGAGCTGGATTATTTCTGAAATCCCTTTCAGACAGATGGACAACCAACATTTAAGTTGCCTGAATCAGATAAAAATTTATTTGCAAAAGCTCTAAAAAATAAATAAAAATACACTAAAACAGACAGCATTGTAGCAAAAGTGGCTTGCAATAATCTCCAGATATGACTTAATGGCCCCAGGTTTATTTGACCTTCACACCACTGGACTGAATGAGCTCTGAGGTCCTACCAGCCCTAAGGAGACTGTATGAGCCTTGTGAAGGTCAGAGATTTCTGTCATGAAATGAGAAGCTGCTCTGAGATATCCACCCCAGAGACCAACTCTGACAGAGACGAGCACCCAAATGGAGCCACTCGTCTGCACTTCGTCTCATGTCTCATTGGACATTTCCTTCATATGACGGTTCATTTTAATGCAGAGTCATTTTCTCAGTCAGGTTATTTTTTATTTCTGCCATTGAATCCATGGGATAATGATTTTTTCACAACGAACCTTTGCATTCAGTCAAATCTGAGGAACATTTGGCTGAAATACAAGTAAATTTAACATTTCCAAATGACTAATTATCAAAGAGAAATGAGTCAAATGGGAATCATTATCTAGCATCAGTCATCTTCACCTCCTGCCCACACATATCTAATAGCCTAAAAAAGAAAAGGATACACACTGTTCTTGCTTGGAAAAGCAATAATTTCGTTGAAGGTCAAGGTATAATTTCTTTGATTTCTGAAAAAATTCTCCATTGAGCAGTGTCACTCCAGGATGCTGAATTAAAGGGAATGGAGATAAGTATCTCTTCAGATAGCTTTCTTAAAAACTCTTTCCATGGACTGATTCAAAACACTGATTCAAATCTAGTAAGATGAAAGGTAATAAGGATAAATATAAAGTTGGAAACAGAGGATTTAAAAAGCAATCTCATTTTAATGTGTAATTTAATTTAACAATTAATTTATTTAATTGGGGAGAATAAAATATATTTTTAAAAAATCAACTACCTCATCAGTGTAAAACAGGGAGGGAAGTACATAGTTAGAAAAATTTATCTGAAAACTCTGAGGGTTTTAGTGGACCATTAGCTCAATATGATGGAAGCCAAGAATGTTAACAGGCTATGAGTTGACATTTAGAGATGCATTGTGCCAAGGATTAGAGTCCTAGTAGTCCTGCTGTATCCTGCCCCTCTTAGACCACATCCTAAGGATGGCATTTAGAACCGGGCAACACACTAGAGAGTGTCCCAAGGAAGATAGCCAGGATGGGGAAGGGACTCAATTTCATGCCATCTGAGGATTGTCTAAAGGAACTAAAAATGGCAAATCTGGAGAAATTTAAAGGGGGAATAACTGTCTTCAAATATCTGAAAGTCTATCATATGGTAGAGAGATCATTCTGCTTGGTCCAGAGATACATGTAGATAAGGGAAAAACTGATTAACCATTTTTGTTGTCATTGAATTATTTTTCAGTCACAACTGACACTTCAGGACCCCACTTAAAGTTTTCTTGGCAAAAAAAAAAACCGGAGTGGTTTGTCATTTTCCTCTCCAGCTCATTTTACAGATGCGGAAACTGAGGCAGACAGAGTTAGATGATTTATACAAAGTCCCCCAACTAGTAAATATCTGAGGAAGAGAAGTTTTTCTGACTCCAGGCCCAGAACTCCAACCACTGTACCACTTAGCTGCTGCTTACTAACTACTCTTAAAAGCAGAGGGAGCTGTCCATGGAGGTAATGGGCCTCCTCAATTTGGAGCTTTCCAGATAAAGACTGAATTTTCATTTATTGACTGTTTAATACTGGTTCAGGCATAAGTTGACCTAAATGGTGTCTAAAATTCCTTCTAATGGTTATTTTATGATTTTATTTTTCCACTTTGGGGAAAAAAAATCAAAACCACAGTGTGCTGTGTATTTGCTAAGTAAGTAAACTCCCCTTGGGTTGTAAGTTAAGTACCACAAAAGGGGGCATGTCTCCTTGCAGAGATGCTATTTGGTAAATTACTGCTCCCTCGTGCTCAGTAATGGTACCCTAATGGCCTGGCAAACACATGCAGAGAGGAGCTTTCTGGCCCATTGTTTTGCATATTAAATTTTGAGATAAACCTCTGATCCATAAGACTTTTTTTCCATTTGCGCAGCATGTCTTTGTTCAACTTTTCTTTCTTGCTTCTCTTCCCCGATTCTGTTATTACATGAGCTTTAAGTAGGATATTCCCCTCCATTTTCCTGTATTGCATCTGTCCTTCTTTCTGAATCCTCTGGATGGACCTTGCCCTCTCCCCAGCTCAAGCTTCCTTTCCTCCCATCCTTTCATTCATTTTTAACTGAATTTTCCATACAATTTCAGTCTAACAACTAGAACCACTCTCTACCCCCTCGCTTCTCATTTCTTTCTCTTCCCTTTCTCTTCCTCTCCACTTAGGATCTTTTTTGTTTCCCTTTTCCCGCTGTTTAATGATTTTTCCCACTGACAAGCTTTGAGGAAAATGGCGAGAGGCCGGCAGCACTTTTATGATAGCTCACTGCTCTCATTGCCACCTCCTGAACAGATGTAGCAAGAATTCTCTCCATGGTGTTTCAAGGGTGGTTTGTTTCCCACTTGTAAATCTTGGAGATCGGAGTAGTTTTGATTTAATGAACCTCCAAGTATTCCATTTTCAAATCCCTTTTCTTTGATTTTTCTACTTTGTAAAACCCTTTTCCCCACCATGTTTTGAGCATTGCAAAACAATATGGCATAGTAGGAAAACAGTGAACTTTGGGACAAACAAGATCTTGGCAGGGACCCCACATCTGACACTTACCAGCTATGTGACCATGACCAAATCAGAGAACCAGAGGGTACCAGACCCAGACATGGAAGGTACCTCAAAGGCCACCAAGTTCATCTTCTTCATTTTATAGCTGAAGAAACTGGCACACAGGAAATAGAATTCAAATCTGGGTCCTTGGACCCAGAACCCATGCTCTTTCCACAATATCCCACTTAACCACCCTGAGCTTCATGGTTTCCTCAGCTGCCAACTGGGAATCAGAAGATCAGAGAATTAGAGCTGGAAGCAATCTAAGAAGCTATTTGGGCCAGCTCCCTGATTTTATAGTGGAAGAAGTGAGACAAATGAGATAACAATACCTAGAGTGGCTTTATCCCAGAGTAGTCATGAGAATCAAATGAGACAGTATATATAAAGCCTTCTATAAATGTCAGCTGCTTTATTTTATTTTTATGAGTGTCTATTTGCCAAGTTTCTGTAAACAGCCTAGCTTTGTTATCCTTCTCCTGTGGCTATCAGTACCCAGAGATTACTTAGGAATAAAAACTGATAGTGGAAGGTGGGGAAAGAAAGAGAAAGAGAAATGAGAAAGAAATTTGCTTTGAATTCATAGGACTTAGAGGAGCAAGAAGGGACCTTGCTCTAAAGTCCAATGTCCTAATTTTGCAGATGAGGTCACTGAGGTTCAAAGAGAGTGAGTGATTTATCCAAAGTGAGCATCTAAAGAATCATATATGGTTTAGAATAAAATCATATACTCTGGCAGCTTGGAAAAAAAGTCCAGCCACCAGAAAACTTGACTCAAAACTCTTCTGCAATATCTGCTTTCCATGTTGTCACATAGCTGTGTGACTTGTTCTGGGTTGGCAGATGGATCACAAAGAAATCATCAAAATATACAGCATTGGTCTAAATGTCAGCCTACTACCATTAGATTTTCACAGTGGGAAATTTACCAAAGTCCACTATAAGTCATTTTGCACATTACAGAGGCTGGTGAGAGCAAGCAAGTTGTCACAAATTAAATCCTGCTTCCATCAGTGCTGATGTTGTTGACTTGTTTTTCAGTTGTACCAAGGGAGGTGTTGTTATTGAGTCTTTCAGTTGGGTCCAGCTCTTCATGACTCCCTTTGGGGTTTTCTTGGCAAAGATTCTCAAGTGGTTTGCCATTTCCTTTTCCCATTCATTTTACAGATGAGGAAACTGAGGTTTAAACAAGGTTAAGTAACTTGCTCAGAGTCATACAGCTAAAAGTATCTGGGGCCAGATTTGAACTTAGATCTTCCTCGGGCCAGGAGCTCTCTTCTAACTGGCTTATGTAAAGGGAACTTGATATTTAAAGGGATCCTAGAAACTTTTATTCAATTATTTTACTCCGGGAGTAAAATAATTGAATAAAAGTTTCTAGAAAAACTGAATTATTTATTGTTCTCGCTAAGCAATTTTCCTATCTCCATCTTTGACACAGATTATCCTTGAAATATATTCCTTCCTCATTTCTACCTCTTATAACTCTTGGTTCCTTCAAGACTCAGCTCAGTAGCTCTCCCTTAGGGGAAGTACTTCCTGATCTCTGCAGTTGGTTATTGGTGATCTCTATCTCCCCAACTTATCTTGCATTTATTCACTGGTAAACATCACTCAGTAGAATGTAAGCTCCTTGAAGGCAGGAGATATTTCATTTGCCTCATTGAATCCCAGTTCTTAAGCAATCAGTGCAGATAATTAATAAACAGTCAGTGTTGGCAAGCTAAATTGAAGAAGACTTCCATCTTTGGTCCAAATAATGGATCTGAGTTTTACTGATACTCATGCTATGGTGGCAATGTCCAGGAACAGCATTTTCTGGGGAACCCTACCAAGATCTACCAAATCTGCCACATCCACTACCCCTTGCCTTCTCCCTTACATCTCCCCTTCTCTAAAAGTTTGTGGTCTCTGTATTACACGTCATAAGAGCTAGAAGAGATCTTGAGTTCAACCCCAACACTTTGCAGAAGTGGAAACTGAAATTCAGAGCAGGCAAGTGACTTACACAAGTTCCCACGATTAATCGGTGTCTAAGACCGTGTTGGAAGCCAGCTTGTCCCGAGTCCAAGTCCAGTGTCCTAAATATGTGTGTGTGTGCATGGGTGTATATTCTGGTCCCAAGTTCATTGTCCAACTATATCGCACAATGCCCATGGAGATCCTTGTCCCGTGACAGGAGTCACAGTTATAAAACCCCTTTTACATTCACAACAATGCTGTGAAGCAGATGTTAGATATACCATGAGACCCATTTCACAGATGAAGAAAGAGACTCAGAGAGGTATCCAGAGTCACCAAGAGAGCAATGATTGAGCCAGGATTGAAACGTAGTCCTTCTCGCTATAGGTCTAAGTGCCTTTGGGTGTACCAGCCCTCACCTAGATACTTCCACAACTGTTTTGGTACCAATTAAACCATACCCATGAAGTGTTTTGCAACTCTAAATGGCTACATGCATAAAGAGAAAGTATCGTTGTTGATTTTTATAGTTAGGAAATCTTCATTTTTTCAGAGGAGATGCCCGACATGTTGCCATCAAGAGTTTCCAAGTCCAACCTGGTAGGCTCTGTGATGGCAGGGCAATTATTCATGACTTCTGGCTGCCAGATACTTCAACTTATGAGTAGACATAGTGACATCTAAAGCCATGGAATAGGCCATGGAATACAACATTCTGAACTCACAGATGGGGAAACTGAGGCAATAATTTGCCTTACTTTTTTTTTGCTGAGGCAATTAGGGTTAAGTGACTTGCCCAGGGTCACACAACTAGGAAGTGTTAAGTGTCTGAGGCCAGATTTGAACTCAGATCCTCCTACCTTCAGGGCTGATGCTCTATGCCTTACTTTTTTTAAGCTACATTCATTCCCTGCACTGAGCTACTTGAAGGCAGAAGAAATACCATTTGTTTCCTCTTCAGTCATCCTTCCCGGTTTAACCCCAGTGGTCTGTTCAGGGTATTTAGTGGATACTTTCTGACTGGCTGGTGGACTTATATAAAACTCAGGGTGGGTTGCTCCTAGAATGGCTCTCTCTCCTCTTTCTTATCAATTATCATTATTTCAGTCATCTGAATGGTAGCCCACAGATCCTTCCTTAGTCTTTCCCTAAATGAAAAAACATAAGCCTTCTTTCTTTTCTTTCCTCCTCATCTTGAGACTTTCAGTATCTCAAAAAGGATGGGCCTACCTACACATATAATATTTGATATGCTATCAATTTCTACATTTAGGAAAAAACAATAAGAATAGGGTTTCCATTGGTCCCAAGAGGGCCTGATATCAGTGGTGCTTCTTACCTGCTGCCTTGATCACAGTGTTCCTGTTCTGTCTTCCTTTTCTCCCTCTTTTCCTCCTCCATCATAAGAAACAACAGTTGTGGACACAGATGGTCGATATTTGTTAAACGTTTGCACGCTAAGGGGGCCTCTCCATCTCCACAGAGGCTCATAATTCCTGTTGACACTAATAGCCATTACACACTTTTTTTTTTATAGAGCGAACAGGTCTCTAGACTTTGCCAAAAAGAATTTAATTGGCTGCTTTCCTAAGGTATATTTTTTTCTTTTCTTTCTTTGTGGAATATATGATTTAACAAACTAAAAGGAGAAGTCTGTTTACTGAAGTAAGACCAATACCCAATGGTTCTATTGAATGTATGCAATGCTCAGATTTATATTCCCCCCATTCTCTACATGCTTCTACTAATTATCGCCCTACCATTAAAATGCTCCTGTCAAGAAAGATTTGTCCTATGACAAATGCTATAATTTCCCAAATGGGAAACCATTTTTCCCTTTAGAAAATCTGGGCAAACATCATAGAGTGCCTTTGGTGTCACCTTTTATTGGAAGTATATCTTGTTTTTCAAGGAAGGAAGGGGAAGATAATTAGTCTTCCCAGAAATAAACTTCCTGGGAGAATGTTTGCTGTTTTAGGAAGATAGATCTGGTTGACAGTAAGCTGGGGAAGAGAGTTTTGCTCCTAAAGGCACAAGTCATGATGTCTAGTACCTGGACCGGGAACTGATATAACGAGCTAGGATATCTTGGGCAAATCATTTCTTGATAGCTCAGTAGCCCATTAGATAGCCTGTTGGATTTAAGATCAGGAAGACTTGAGTTCAAATCCTGCTTTAGACAGTCACCAGCTGTGTGACTTTCAGCAAGGCATTTAATTTCTGACTGCCTCAGTTTCTTCATCTGTAAAATGAAGATGATAATAATAATTCTACCTCACGTGGTTCTTGGGTGAATCAAATGAAATAGTACCTACAAAGTGCTATAAACATGCTAATCATTGTTAGTATGATATGTAAACTACTCTACCTACCTACCTACACATATAATATTTGATATGCTATCAATTTCTATAGTTAGGAAAAAACAGTAAGAATTGGGTTTCCATTGGTCTCAAGAGGGCCCAATATCAATGGAAAGGTTGATTTAGTAGTCTACCTTAATCTAGTATTCTAGATTAGTCTAATAGGATACAATCCAGTAGTACTAGATTAGTATCTCCAATCTCAATTTCCTTATTAGTAAAATGGGGAGAATAATATTGGTCCTATCAGTTTCATTGAATTTTTTGTGAATCTGAAAGCAATAGTGAAAAGAGGGTTCTCATTATTACTGTATTTTGTGTGGAGCCAGCTATAATAAAGTCCTACTCACAGAACCTGTGGTTCTGCTGCTAACTTGCTAAATGATTTGGCTAAGTCAATTTGTTTCCTCTAAAGACAGAGAACAGTAATGTTTATATTGCTCATTTTTTAGGGATCTTGTGAAGATAAGGCAATATGATACATTTGAAAGTGCTTTGTAAACTTCAGTGGTTCAAGGTCACTTAATTTTACCTCTATGAGTATCCTTTCATCAATGCTTATGCCAAACACCTAATTTTTGGTAGGTGGTCTTTGTGATTCTGGGCCTGAAAATCCATCCCTTCATGTTAAATGTCTGATGGGAGGACTTTAGAGAAACATAGAGTCTTTCCTAGGAAATATTCTTTGACTTGGGGAGACATCTTGAGAATCCAGGATCAATTTCCCAGAAAAACATAGGAAAAAGACTGAAGCGGTCACTTCAGTTTATGAGTACCGCTTAAAGGTGTCCCTGCTATGGTAATGTCATTGTTAAAGGTTTCAGGGTGGGGAGAACAAACCTTTAATTTTGTTAACTTATATAAGTAGCAGAGAGGCAGTTCTCTCCATCAATTGTCTATAAGTTATGGTCTTAGAGTTACAGTTGCCTAGAACACTAACCTGCCCAGGATCACACATTCAATCAAAGTTGGAGAAAGGATTTGGACCCGGGACTTCTTTCTCTTAAGTTACCTCCATCCACTGTGCCCCTCCACCATAGAAAAATAATATCTGTTTGCTTTGCCAATTAATTTCCCCTTTCCCAATGACAAGTTCCATCTAAAAGAGAAATTAGGAAGAAATCAGAATCCCACTAAGCAGGGACACTTAAGTGGCTCCATGAGTAAAGCCCTGAATTTGGGGTCAGGGAGATTTGAGTTCAAATCCTACCTTGACAACTGGATAACTGAGCAAGTCACTTCTTTAACTTCAGTTTCTCTAATGAAGGGGTTGAATTTTATGGTCTTGAAGCTCCTTGCACCATTAAATCCAGGACTCTGTGAGACTGCAAATATAGATGCTATGCTAACCAGATGTGAGGCTCCTTGGGGGAAGAGAAAACCACTGGATTTGACATCAGAAGCCCTGGGTTTGATTCACCCTCCTCATTCCCAATCATGCTCTTGGAGTTATAAGTAGCTTGACCATAAAGTAAGAGACAGCAGGAGCATAGGGCCTGATTCTCAAGGGCTTCAAATGCCAGGATGAGCAAGGCCAAATAGACCAGAGGTTATAGCACTCTAGAAATGTAAAATAAAAATAATAGCAGGGTACGTGTCAGCATTGATAAAGGCAATGGAAGCTATACTACCTTCAGCAGCAAATAAAATATGGGCAGTTCAATTTTCCTTAACTTAGAGGTAGAAAACAGGCTATTGGGAGCCAACAGGGGTGCCTTTGGCATCCATTCCTAGCTTTCCTAAGCAGGAGGCCAATTAGGGGAGGAGAAATCATTTCAATTATCAACAGGACCAGGGCCCTTCTACACACATATGTTCTTAGCACCAGGCAGCCCCATTTAGAGGCCCTGCCAAGCCCAGGGAGGGGGATCCAGATATCACAATGACAAGCCCCACCGGGGGGGGGGACAGATTTCTACCTGCCCACTTGCTAGCTCACTGTGAATTTCCAGCCGGGAGAGCTGCTATAGCAACCGCAAAGCACTTTTTCAGGAAGAGACAGACATGTGCATCGGCTCCTTGGAAAGCAGCTGAAGGACCAAGGAAGGATTTCTCCTTCTTAGCTCAAAGGGGAAGAATCAGATTCTATCGATGGGAAACTCCATGAGGGGAGATATCGTATCTTAACTAAGCGTTTTATTTCTTCAAGTGAGAAACAAGACGTATACAATGGGATAGCTTGAATTTCTTCATGTTTGTTGTGTGACCCTGGACAATCGTCCCAGTCACCTCTCAAAGTTATAGATGAGCTGCTGATCTTTATTGCTTCGAGCTTTTGAGACCAGAGAAAGAAGCTAAGGAATGGAGGTGAGAACAAAGTCCATTCTAGGAATGGAAATAGCCCGTAATGTTCTGTGCATTACTGTAGGAGATGGAATAAATAAGGAACCAAAATCTGGTAACGATCTAATCTGTCTAATAAATTCTTCCTTCATTTCCATTCCATAATGAGGCAGCAGAAGACTTGGTCAAGGAACCATTTAGACGTCAATCAATTCTGTAGTTCTCTAATATGGTGAGAGGTGAATTTATGAGTAGAGCATGGGACCTGGAGTCTTCAAGACCTGAATTAAAATCCCACTTACTCACTAGCTGTGGGACTAGCTGAGCTAATCACTTATCCTCTGTTACCTCAGTTTCCTTATCTGTAAAATGAGGATAATAATAGAACTTAACCTCCCAAGGTTGACAGGATAAAATGAGACCTTTGTAAAACTTTTTGCAAATCTTCAAATACTGTATAAATGCCAACAGTTGTTGTATCTAAATAAACTATCCCTGTCACATCATATCACCCAATGTCATGTTTCACAAAGCTAGTTAATGACATCGACTGGGGATGCTTGTGCAACCTTTCATGATGGACGATGGATTTAAAGATAATGGAACAATAGAGATTATCTAACTTAACTGCTGATTTTATATATGAGAAAATTGACTTAGCCAAGTCACCAAGAGCTGGATGCTAGCTTAGATTTCCCATCTCCAAACCTAGTTCTCTTCTTACTGTATGTGCTTTTTGTTCTTGTTGAGTTGTTTTGATTTTGTGACCCCATTTTGGGGGGTTTTCATTCAGTTTCCTTCACTAGCTCATTTGACGGATAAGAAAACTGAGATAAACAGAATTAAGTGACTTGCCCAGGATCACACAGCTAATAAGCATTTGAGGCTAGATTTGAACTCAGGTCCTCCTGACTCTAGACTTGGTACTCTATCTATTGCACCACCTAGCTCCCCTGCTGTATGTGCTATATGGGGCCTGTTCAACAGTGCTTAATAAAAACTATGAATAAAATACTCTTTAAATACAATTCCAAATAAAGTCTTTCTACATTTTGTTTTAGAGAGATCATTTTCATAGTCTTGCTTTAGCTGAAAAATGGGAGGGAGAAGATCTTATTTTTCCATAATAGTTAATGTAATAAAGCTGTCAGTTGTTTGATTTTTTTTCCTTGTTGTTTGGAATTAAGGTGCATAATTTGCTTATCAAAAGAGAAAAAAAAACTTACATTTTCCCAAGGATGTTGACATACATACAACATGGTGAGAATCAGTTATATTTATTGTGACAGAAAATGAAATTATTTTATAAAACTATTTTTTTCCTTTTAAAGAATAGAAGAAGCATGATGTAGAGAGAACAGAACTGGGGACCCAAATTCAAATCCAGGGCCTGCCACCTAGGTGACTATGGGCCTCAGTTTCCCCAACTGCAAGATATAGGCTGATTAGATCATTTCTGAAGTCCTTTCCACTTCTAAATCCACAATCCCATGATTATTTTCCTATTAAATTGGAATTATATGGCTAGACAGATTAAGGAGTTATCATGAAAATTACAGTGAACCATGAAGAGACACAGACATCTTTTGAACCCCTTTGGTTGTGTTCTGCTTATTGGCAAGTATGGCTTCTAAGCATGCTACCCCTCCTCCCTCTCACCAAGCCAGCAAAAGACCCTAGAAAAGCATCTCTTTAAGAACCTGAGATGGCTTTTTAAGAGTTGGCCAGGGGGCAGCTAGGTGGTGCAGTGGATAGAGCACCAGTCCTAAAGTCAGGAGGACCTGAGTTCAAATCTAGCCTTAGACACTAAACACTTCTTAGCTATGTGACCCTGGGCAAGTCACTTAACTCCAGTTGCCTCAGGAAAAAAAGAGTTGGCCTGGATATACCAATTTATAAGCACCGGAATTCTCTCCTGACACCAGAAAATCTTGGAATTTTCATTTAACATTAGAAGAAGCACCAATATTCTCAAGAAAAAATAATTAGAACAAAAAGAAAAGCAGTTTTCATCTGTAAAATTCAAGCCAACTTTTTTTCCCGTCCTGATAATTGTCTGTAATACCATTTGCTATGAAAATCTAATTTGTTCTACTTGTCACCTCCAGTAACCAAAATTAAGAAGTAACAAAAGGCTCACAAGACTTCATTTTCCTAAGAAATGTCCAGATAATTCAAGTATTTAAATGCAAATGCTTTCATCATTTCAAAAATTAAAGTGACATCTTACACTATAGCATTTTAAAGGAGCTCTTATTTCAATTAGCTCATTTGCTCCTCATCAAGAAAACTCTAAGAAAGGCAAGGCCTTCATTATCCCATCTTACAGATGAGAAAACTGAGTCTCGAAGAGGTTAACCTGCTTGCTCAATGACTCAGTGTGGGACTTCATTTTGGCTGAGTCTATCAAATGCTAAATATAGATGGAGATAGAAAAAATACATTTTTAATATATTTTGGCATCCTTTCCAAAACATTGCCAAAATGTGTATTTTTTAAAGCATCCAGATTGATTTTTGAGTGTCTTTCCTTTTCCCTACATATATTTAGTATCATAGATATGGCTTTTGCCAGGATGGGCACCTCTGAGGAGCCAGAAGTCCTGGAAACCTGGGAGGCACTGCTAACCCAGGCTAATCCAGGCTAAAGTCGATGACATTTTCTGTCCCTACTATGGAACACTAAAGCATCACGGAGCAAGTATTCCTAGAAATCAGGAAGATCTGGATTCAAGTCTCACCTCTTACACTTATGAGTTTTGTAACAATGGACAAGTCAGCCTCTCTGAGACCATCTCCTCTCCTAAAATTGGGCACCAAAAATATCTGTATTATAGAATATTGTTATCAAGTGCTTATAAACCTGAAAGTACTCAAAGAGATTACATAGTCTTTTTTTTTAAAATCCCTAAATCTCATCTCTAAAATGGGAGTTAACACCTATAGGACTGACTGCACAGGGATGTGATAAGGGCTTAATACTCATAGTAGTAGCTAACATGCGGTGCTCACTGTGTGTCAGGCTTTTGAGTTACTATTTCATCTGATTCTCACAACATCCATGGCAGGTGGATGCTATTATTACCCCCATTTTACAGATGAGAAAACTAAGGCAAACCCATTAAGAGACTTGCCCGGGGTCACATAGCTAGTGTATCTGAAGCTGCATTTGAACTCTGGTCTTCCTGACTCCAGACCCAGAGCTCTATCCATTGAGTTATCAATGGCCATGTTTGGGAAGCAGTTTACAAAGCAATAAGGTGCTCTATAATTGGCCAGGTATTATGGCGATTAAAATAACTTTCGTGATTGGCGCTACCTTGCTCTCCCTCAGAAAGGAAGGTGCGAGTAGGTGACCAGTGACTGGGGAAAGCAGCAGGGACAGCCGCCACGTAGAGCCCAAGCTCTGGAAAGGGCCTTTGTGTATCTGCCGCCTTATCGATATCCTAACCTTATAGATCATGCATTTCTTCAATCAACAAATACTTATTGAATGAAATTCCCTAACCAATGCCAGGAGAGGCAGAACGCTGTAGGGGAATGAGGCTAGGTCTCTGGTTTCCAGAAGGGGAAACAAGACAGATTTACAATCACTGAGCCCCAGGCAGAAGGAAGGATGGGGGACAAATGGACCCCCAAGTCAGTGAACTCAATGGTTAAGTGTCTCTGGAGCTGTTGTCCAATGCGAAGGCCGTGGGACTGCTGAACTCTGCCCTGGGCTGAATGCATCCCGACTAGGGCATTCTCTTTTGGGTACCATTTGTTAAGAAGGTCATTGATAAAGGGCATATATATAGGAGAGAGATAAAGCAAGCATTTATTAAGCACCTACTATCTATCAGGTTAAAGGGCATATAGAGGAGAGAATAAAGCAAGCATTTATTAAACACCTACTATCTGTCAGGATAAATAGCATATAGAGGAGAGAGATAAAGTAAGCATTTATTAAGCACCTAGTATCTATCAGGATCTGTGTTGGCCACTGGAAATACAAATATATTAAATGAAACCATCTGTAAAATCAAGGAGGATGGATTCAAGGAAGTGGGGTGGTTAGTCTGGAGAAGACTTCTGGAAGACATGATAGCTCTCTTTCCATATTTGAAGAGCTGGTACTGGTAACAGGAAAGTGACATGATCTGCTCCTCCCTAAAAGGCAGAATTAGAAAAAGTCAGTGGAGTATTCAGAGAGGCACGTGGGTTTTGGACTTTATCTACATAAAGATACATGAGAGAATCAGAACAATGAATAGGTAGTGCAATGGATAGAGCACTACATCTGGAGATCAGAAGTTATTATTCAGTTTTTTTTTCAGTCATGTCTGACTCTTCATTATTTACCCCTTTAGGGGTTTTCCTGGCAAAGATACTGGAATGGTTTGCCATTTTCTTCTCTAACTCATCTTACAGATGAGGAAACTGAGGCAAAAGGGAGTAAGTGATTTTGCCCAAGGTCACATAGATTGTAAGTATCTGAGGCCAGATTTGAACTAGACCCAGACCCACCTCTCTATCCACTGTGTCACCTAGCCAGCAGGCAAGGAGGCCTGAGTTCAAATCCCACCCAAGTCACTGAGTAGCTGTGTGAACTTAAACAAATCATTTAACTACCATTCTGCCTCAGCTCCCTCATTTGCAAAATGAAAATTATATTAGTTTCTGTTTCTGAGAATCATTGTGAGAATAAAACGAAATAAGACCTTAAAACACTTTGCAAAACTTAAAATGTTAGCTCAACTCCAACTTAGTGCCAACCTCTCCATGGAGTCTCCCTTGATTTGTCCCTCCCTCACCCAATGGAAATGAACTACTCCTCCTCCAATTGTTACTAGCTGTGTCTCTCCAATCAATAACCATTCTTGAGGCGCCTACTATGTGCAAGACAATGGGCTGAATGATAGAGACAGAAAGAAATGAAAAATGAAAAAGCCCATTTTTCAATGCCAACATTGATGCTACTGCATTTTCCTTTGCTCAGTTCTGAAACATTAACTTCTTAGGTTAGATCGATGGTGGCAGGGAAGGGCATAACGACAAGGGCAAAGGGAAAGAGAAGAAATGGAAATGATGGGGAGCTTTCCAGGATGTAGTACTCAGTGTTCTGCTAGGGAAGCTCAGCTAGAAAAGGGCTGGAGGTATCCAGAGCCCTCATCTGACTTAACATACATATCAAAGCGTGTTAATGATCTACATATTCCATCCCTGTGACACAATAAATCTGCCTCCCCTTGGATTGGGATCCAGCCTGAAGCTAAGGAAGAAGCCTGCTCTTAACTTCTCAGATGATTGGCTACCTTGCTCAATAAATCAGAATTCTTTTGGAAGATCGAACCTTTGTTTCCTCAGTCATTTCTGCTTCCATCCACCACAGGCCACTTTGCTCACCCTTTTCTTAGAAGATAAATCAGAGGGAGCTAGAAATGTTGAGATGTTAAGTGACTTGCCCGGGATCAAATGGTAGTGTTATAGGTAAGATTTGAACCCAGCTCACCCTATTAGGTGGCAGAATAAAGAAAGAACTGAATGGAGATTGGGGGTTCAAATCCAACCTTAGATACTGTGTTATCCAGAGCAAGTCATTTAACATCTGTCTGCCTTGGTTTCCTCAGCTGTAAAATGGGGATGATAGTAGCACCTATCTCACAAGGCTATTGGGAGGATCAGATGAGATAATCATAATTATAATGTGTTTATCCCAGGGGCTGGCACATAGTAGGTGCCATATAAATGCTTGCTGTTAGCAGTATTGTAATCATCACCAGTGGCTGCTATATTTCCCTGCCTCTATTTTGTAGTGTGGGTTCTTTGGATATGATTTCATCCATGCAGGTTAGCTTCCAGAAAGAAACTCCCTGTACCAACGTAGATCAGCAGCCATTTTGCAACTTCTAGCCTTAGAGAGTGACCTGAGAAACAAAGTTTAGCCATTGGTACAGGGTCACACAGCTAAAGCATCCTAAGGCAGGTCTTGACCCCAGTTCTTCCAAGACCACCTACCTAAGCCCCTTGCCAAGGCTACTTCCCTTGTGGTGGTTATTTACTATTTATTAATCATCTGTGTCATGCTTTGTATCATGTGGAATATGGCCCCTACCCCTTAACTAATATTCTGATGTATACATCACAAGGGACCAATCTATACTAAGTAGGAGCTGGGAGCAAGGAGGCTAAGAAGGAAGAGGAACATGGAACGATGACCATTAGGATCTGGGAGTTAGATCTAGCTCCAAAAACCAAGAGTAAATCACCAAATCTTTTTTTAACAACCCAATTGGAAAATGTTCTATAAAAATCATTGTATGAAATATGGAATAATCCTCCAATGGGAACTAAGTTATTTTTGTCAGTTTTCCAAAGAAGGAAACCTCAATAAGGACCCTTCCTTGCAAGCCCTCCATTTAACAGGTGAAGAAATGGAAGCCAAGTGGTGTTCCCAAAGTCAGTTACCCAAAGAGAAAACATCAAAGTCAAGATTGGAAGCCAGGTCCAGCCAAGGTTGGGCCAAACTTGCTATTTTTTTCAATATCATCCTGTACATCAATTCCTAGACATCCCTCCCCATCCCAGAAAAAAACCTAGCAATTCAGAACATTTTTCTAGTGGAAGAGAAATAGACTATCTCTGTCTCTGTCTCTCCTTGAAATGTTTAATTGGCTTTGGTAGAATTACAACAGCAAAAGCAACAATCATAGCATTTATCTAGCACTTTACATATGTTAAATAATTTGATCCTCACAGAATTATTATTTCCATTTTATACACTGAGACGCAGAAAGTGAGTGACTCAGGGTTACACAACCAGTAAGTGTTCAAATATGGACTTGAACTTGGGTCCTCATGACAATTAGTCTGGCACATGAAAAAAAAAAAAAAAGGGCTGTTTCATTAAATTATTCTCCCAAATCCCGGGAGAATGGCAGATACAGGCAAAATTGTGACTTCTGTGCCCACAGAGTATTTTTCTTCCTTTTTTTCCCCTCCTAGAAATAAAAAGAATTAAAAAAAAGAAAAAGAAAAAATACATAAAATAAAAAAAGAAATAAAAAGAATTGTCGCGTTTTCAAAGATACACCTGCAGAAACAAGGTGACCTCTTTTCCTCCCATTTTACAGCAATCCCCAAATGCAAAACAGCTGTCAGTGCTGACAGAGCACCTTTTGTGAGGAGACATTAGAGATCCCTTTGGGCTACAGCTAACAGATTCATTTAGGGCTCAAATTATTTCCTGATGAGGACCCTATGTCTGTGTGAAGGATGTAATTTAACAGTTGAGGAAGCATTTTTTGACCATGCAAATTGAGAATTTTATTTCAGTCTTGATGAATTATGTAAATAAGGCTTTACAACATATAGCTTTAAAAGAAAATAGAGGTAATATTTCTGGGACAAGCACCTGGCCCCACAGTTTGAAGGGATTATGATTATGTTTTCTTGAAGCTTGGAGTCCAAAATAAAAGGTGTTTATTCCAGCTCTCTCCGCTATGTCCAGAGAGTTGAGTATTTGGTGTTGTGTTCTAACTGGGAAATTAAAAGAAAAGTAGCAAAAAAAAAAAAAAAACAAAACAGCAAATTCAAGAATCAAGGTTTAAAAAATTACAGATTGGGGCAGCTAGGTGGCACAGTGGATAGAGCACCAGCCCTGAAGTCAGGAGGACCCAAGTTCAAATCTGGTCTCAGACACTTAACACTTCCTAGCTGTGTGACCTTGGGCAAGTCACTTAACCTCAATTGCCTCAGCCAAAAAAAAAAATTACAGATAAATACTTATATAAAACTGTAGAATCTGAAGGTATTACCCTTGGACTGTTCAGTTACCAATTGGAATAAGGAGCCAAGACAGAACTCCCCATCATATTTTGCGTGGTGTAACTTCAAATAGTATGAATTCAAATACGTATGACCATGCCATAGGACTCATTATTCACATTAATCAGGACCTACCTATATTTGCATTTCTCTGTGGCCCATTGAATTCTGTGTCTGATTAATATAAACTTCCCAAATAAATCCTGATAGTCTATGTTTCTACTATAAAATGCAACAGCAAAAAGTCAGAATTATATTTTTAAATTCATATTCATGGATAAAAATGAATTTTAATGAATGCATGACAACTTTATTTAAAAAGAAAAATCATTATAATTTATAATTATTGGACCTCAACTAATTATTGAGTTATCATTTTTAGTGGTTTCAGGTAATACTAGTATTGTTTTTAGCTATGACAAACATAATATCAAGGATTTCAAAAATTCTTGATTCTCAAAAAAAAAGTCATCAAATATTTTCTTATTATAACCTGAGCAAAGTGGCTGGCACTTAGTAGACTTTTAATTTATGCTTGTTGACTTAGTATATGCAAATAGGAAATAAAGAAAATAAACATTTTTAAAAATTTTTGGTTTATTGCATAAAAGAAGCAAAATCAGATTAAATATATGGTTTCTTCATCAAGAACACTCTTTTATACTGAATTTTGTTCTTTTGGTTTTCACATCAATTTCACATTTTGACTCATTCGGTTATTCAATAATAATAGGTAACATTTATAGAACATTTTAAGGTTTGCAAAGTACTTTATATGTATTATCTGATTTTATCTTTAATCAACATTTATTGCAACTGTATGCAAAACACTGTTATAGCTACAAAATGATAAGCTACCTACCCTATTGCTTCTAGTCTGACTGGAGAGAGACAAGTTGGATGTAAGTACTTATGATCAATGACAAAAAGAAAAAATAGAAATGCCCAGGAGAGATGTGGCTGCAGAAATCAGGGAAGACTTGAATACTTGAACTAGGCTCGAAAGGAGGACTATTTCAATTTTGTTGGTCAGTGACCCCATTTGGGGGTTTTCTTGGCAAAGGTACTGGGATGATTTGCCATTTCCTTCTCTAGTTCATTTTTACACATGAGGAACTAGGTCAATCAGGGTTAACTGGCTTGTCCAGGGTCACACAGTTACTGTGTCTGAGGCTAGATTTGAACTCATGAAGATGAGTCTTCCTAATTCCAAGCCCACTCACTACTCTACCCACTGAGCCACCCACATACCTTTGGACTGTTTGAATAAAATGTAAACATCTGAAAGGCTGGAATTATTGGCATCGGGGTTGCCTTATACACAATAGGAGTTTAATCAATGTTTGTGGAATTGATTGGAGATGAAAGTAGAGAGAAAACCATTCTAGGTATAGGAAGGCTATGAACTATCAGCATGACATGTTCAGAGGATAATGAGGTATTTTGTTTAGGATGGGTATAGAATGGGTGAGAGGGAGTTGTATGACTTATTTTGAAAAGGTAGATTGAAACAAGATCCTTAGAGAGCCTAAAATCACAAATTAAAGAATTTGGACTTAGGGGCAGTCATTGAAGGCTCTTGTGTAAATGCATGGAGGGATCAGAGTTGATACTGATATATGCAAGATACACAAGATGTACAGACATTACAGATGGACAATTAGCTGGAACCAGAACTAAAATAAGAAGAGAGCAGACTAAATTGCTTTGGGGAAATTAAGCAGTTCTTTCATAGATCCCAAACTACTCCTTGACATAAAAGTCCATCTTTTAAAAATTTATGTTCTTCTAGTAATTCTATTGGCTCACAAATCAAGGAATACTATACTCTCCAAGGAATCAAGCTTGTGGATGTCTGAAAGGAGAATGAAGATTTTTGTGATATGTACAGGTAGGCTGCTACAGGTAAATAATACTGACATGCCCAAGAATTGCCACAAAAAACCTCATCCAGGGAAGAAATTTTTCACCTTTCTTTTTGTTCCAGAGAACTCCTTTGGTATAGCCAGACCCTTTCTCAGAATCACATTTTTAAAGAAGATAATATTAAAAAAAACATACATTTGTAAAGGAAAGGTAATCATACAGGTATCAAGAAAAAATTTTTAAGAAGTTGATGGAACTCCTGATCTAGTAGATTATGACCAGAAAAGGAAGATGTTCAGTCACATGGTAATAGTAAGGAATAATATATCCTAGATAAATAGATAGATATAGTTATAGATATGGATATATATAGATATATATAAAAGGAATAGTCACAGCCCAAATTCTACCCATGTTCCCTTGTTTCCATATTCAAAAGTCTAAAAAGTTTCCAGCATATTGAATGGACCCTCTGTGTAACATTTATGGGAAAAGCATGAGCAAGAGGCAAACAGGATGGGTCATGTGTACCATTCAAAGAATTAGCCACATTGATATGATCACAAATCCACGAAAGCACGAAGAGTAGAACCAGCTAGTATATAATCCCTTCCAATCTAAAAGCAAGTCAGTAATTGGCAATTGTCAGCCCTTTCCTATGCTCGTACCCTAGCAAAGTGCAAGTAATTGTTAAAATCATCCTTCCACTATTTTTTTATGAGCCTGGTCTCAGCTAAGGATTCCTGACATTAATTCTGAAAATAAGTTTAGCTGAAGTTGATAGCTTGTTGTAAGCTTGACTTCAACTGGAAAGAAATGGGAGCTTGCCCAGAGCCCAGAGCATCACAAAGCAGAGAAAATGAAGTGAGTGGCCCATTTGAAAATGGTTTGGTAATAGCTCTGAGATATGAAACGCTCCTTTATAATTTAAATCTCCTAAGGCCAGGAATTCCTTAATCAATCACGTTCTAAAAAATCAATGTCCCCGAATCTTTTCAGCACTTTGGGCTTCTTTTTCATAGGAAGGTGAATTCTGGTGGCATACAGAAGCATCATCTATATCGACTTAATCACTTTCCTAATTGTCATCCTCCTCCCATTCCAAATACACATTTGTCCTTGGGCTGAAAATCTCGGTCTCCCTGCTACTGCATAATCTGCCCATGTCTAGCATCACAGACCATATTCCAATCGAATTTACAAGTTTCCCATAAATACAAAATAGGATGCACATAATTCAGACTTCCCCTTGCAATGATTCCATTATCTGATGCTAGCTCTCCTATTTTCCCATTTTTCCCCACTTAGTATTCTCTCTACTGTCTCTTCCCAATGAATACTTGCAGGTCATTGTTTTTATGAGTACTACTTTAGCTTCTCTTTTTTTAAAAAAATAATGTTTATTATTTAGAAGTCGGGAGGATTTGTTGCTTTGTTCTTCCTTCACTTATTCTCATCATCACTGATGAGGATGTGTTATTACACTCCAGGTTTTTAATCTTCTCCCCCAGAGACATGAACAGATCTGCATTCTGTCTGAAAGGTAATAAGTCGACCCAATTATGTGCCTCACTGAAAGGCTTAGTGCTTCTTCCCATTATCCTGCAAAGGGCATGGATTTGTGTTTGCCACAAAGCATGCTGCAAATTCTAATGCCAGGAGAATAATAAAATGCTGATTAGAGCAGGGCACACTATTCCCCATTCTGGCCACATCATCGGAACTTCGAGAGAAGTCATTGAGGTCATTCTACTTTGACCTTCATTGGAGGTCATATCATGGTATTGGATTAGTTATGAAGATGGGGCCTGATGAACTTGAACAAGCCCTGAGCTAATAACTCTAGTCTCTGTCTCCTCAGAAACAGAAAGATTTCCCCTCTTTAGAGTTTTTAGTTAGACCTGATTTGCTTTCATCAAGAGAAAAAAAAAACTTTTAGAGGAGAATTTGTCTAGTGATTGGTGGATGCAACAGGACAACTTACGGCCATTGGCAGAATCAGAAATGTTTAGACCAACCTATAGCTGAAAATTTTTTCTTTACCATACAAGGTGATGATTTTGGAGGAAGGGAAGGATTTCAAATCGGTCCACCTACCTCCTAAGTACTAAAGAATAATTCAAACTGCACGTTGAAACCATACCAAGAGATCCCAGCTTACAAAAATATTTGTATTCCCAAAATAATCCTGAAAGTTTTTTTTAATTTGGAATAAATTTCCCAAGAGAGAAAAAAAAACACATCATATAATGATGAGGTTCCCAGGGTAGCTACAATTGCCTGTTTAATCTACACTGTACCAGAAGCATGGTACCATGCTCACAGTACCCTAGAATATAAACCCCGATATTTCTGTTAAAATACTTGCTCAGAGTCCCAGAGACAGAAAGAACACATCTCCCTCAGCTGCAGTTGAACCAGGCCCTTTGTTTCTCTTGGGAGCAAGAATAATCCCAAATATACATCACTAGGACTGACTATTATGCCCTGGTCCTGAGGGATTAGAAGGTCAGGGTGTAAAAACTTCAGATAAAGAAGGTCATGGGCTTCCTGCCAGATTTTGAGGTTCTAGACATCAGTTTTCCTCTGAGACCTCTAGGGGTTTTCCCTTCCTGTGGCCCTCACCTTTTATTCCTGGCTTGGGTTTTCTCCCTCCTTGATACATTGGGTTAAAAGCACATTTATTGCTTCCTCCTCACCTGTCCGGTCCCTCACCAAGTACAATTCTTTGGAACTTTTCTATTGAATGTATTGCTAGTAACAAAATGGGGGAAAAAACATTAAAAGGCTCCCTTCTTAGACCCCTCCCTCAACTTCCTTTTTTTCCCTCCTCTTCAATCCCATAAACAAAAGCAAATGTCAAAGAATCAGTAACAACAGCTTTTTATAAGGGAAAGACATAAGTAAGATTTATGTACATTTTAGGGGAAAACCGGTTTTCACCTGCCTTGGAAGCAAGGACTTAATATCCATAGGAAATGGTCATAATAGACTTACCAAATTTGGCTCTCAAATAAGCACTTATTAGATACTTAATGTCTACCTTGAACTGTGTTAAACTCTGGATATACCAAAAAAAAAAAAAAAGGTGAAAACACACCCTCTGTCCACACTCCAAGTTATATAGGAAGGGAAGTTCAACCTTGCCTTGGCCTTCGCCCCAAACAACTCTTTAATTCCCAGAGGAACCTGGCCCAACTTACTGGGGCGAGTTACATTGCATGTAGGTAAGTCCATAGAAAACATGTACCAAAAAAGTACGAGATAATCTTCACTGGAAGGAAGGACCACCAGAGAGGGGACCAAGAGGGCCCTTGCTGAGACCAACAGATCTTCCATTTTTGTATCTATATCCAGAGCACCTAGAACAGAAGCTGGGACAAAATAAATGTTTAACGAGTGCCTTTTAATTACCTAATTGATGGGGAGAAGGTCCTCACCACAGATAACTAAATCCTCACTTGAATCACTTGGATTTCCTAGGGCACTAGGAAGGCACATCTCAATCGCTGCCTTTGAGTTGTAATAATAATGTAGCACATCCTCTCCCGGCCCTCACTGCCTGAAGGACCCCACAATCAGGATTCTCTGGGTCCCTTCAGAGGCCTGGGATTGTTTAAACTCTCTGCAGAGGTTCTGGCCCCCACCGATAGTACTCCCTCAATTATAGGAGATCGTTCTTACCCAGTTCCACATAGCCAGTGACAATGAGATTAGTTTGTATATAGAAATGCTTATTTCAGCAGGAATAGTCCCAAATACACACATTTACTGCCCCAAAAGGTGGGAAATGTAACCCTCCCTGCTCTCATACTACTCTGGTCTCTGGGGAAGGGAAGGAAATGGCGTTCGTAGCTTAGCTCAGTTCTTGTAGAGCACAGTCCTGGTTCCAAGTCCCAAAGCTCTCCTTGGGCTCAAGTCCCAGGCACTCTGGCTTCTCAGGGTTTCCATTCTGGGCCGGCTGGCCAACTGCACCATCCCACTTAGAATCATGGCTCCCAAGTCACCATGGACGTGAGATGCTCCGTGACCTGGTGCTGTGAGGATCACCTCTGCACCTAAAACCGAGGACACACAACAAGAGCAAATGCCCTGAGGTGGGGTAAAGGAGAGGTGGAAGGGAAATCAGGTCCTTCCCCTCTCCCCGGTCCATTTCATAGCATCCATGTTAGACACTCCAAAAAGATACTGGAACAGAATACAATCAAAAAGATGGAAAAGCAGCCCAAAAAATGGCTCGCTCAGTCTCACCAGATTTAAAGATAGAGGAGGCAGCAAGGGGCACAGTGGGCTCCGGGTTAGACCACTGGGCCCCTCATGCTGACTCCATGTTGGAAATGAACATTCCAGGGAAACCCAGAGAAATTTTTAATCATAAAGGTGCTGGGGTTGGCAAAGGCAATAACAGAGCTAAGACTTTTCAATAGCACTCTGTAAAAGCACTGATGTGCTCCCACCGTGGAAAGAAGATATTATTGTCCCCCATGTCTACATAAAGAAACTAAGACTGAGAGCAGTTATGAATTGGTCAGGTCTACACAGATCTGAGGCAGGATTAGAACTCTGACCCACAATCTCCCAAGTCCTACACCCTACTGACTGTTCCATCTCTCTTAAACTCAGCAAGTGTGGCAAGAGAGGTTGTGTAGCTGGTATGATGGAGGCAGTTCATAGACTGTTTCTGGGAGCCCTCTTTTCCTTTTTAAGTTAGTCAGAAAGATAAAAAAGAAAATTCCTAGCATCAACAAGAGAGGCCGGCTCCCTTCCACTGGAGCGTGATTTCTGTTCTGCTGACAGCTGCTTTGGTTCTTTCTCTTTCTGGCTGCCAGATCATAGAGCATCCATTTCTGGGAAATGTTCTAGTTGTGACAACTCCAAGGGGTCTTCCAAAATCCTGCCTGAAGCAGTTCCAGGTATGACCACCTTGTGACTCAAGATTACTCCTTAGTATAAAGAAGAAAGATGAGTACATTTGGGGGGCTTGTCCTAGAGGTCTCAGAGGATGCTGCCATTGGTCACATTATTTTGTCAGATTGTGAATTAAATTAATTCAACAACCTTTCCATGTTAGCTGGACAAAAACAACCATTCCAGAAAGGAAGGAAGGAAGGAAGGAAGGAAGGAGAGAAGGAGGGAAGGAAGGGGGGAAAAAAGGAAGAGAAAGGAGAGAATGGAAGAAGGAAGGAAGGAAGGAAGGAAGGAAGGAAGGAAGGAAGGAAGGAAGGAAGGAAGGAAGGAAGGAAGGAAGGAAGGAAGGAAGGGAGGAAAAAAGTGAAGGAAAAGAAAGGGAAAGAAGGAAGGAAAAGAAAGGGAAGGAAGAAAGAGAAAGAAAGAAAGAATCAATCCAAGGTCTTGACAGTGAAGAAATAAATCGAGGAAATAGCCCAGTAATCTTTGCTAGGCTTATTTTCTTTATCTTTGAACATTCCATTTCACATGTTGTGTCAATGGGCTAATTGCCTTCTGACACTGAGTGACAATAAGACATGTTCCCGGACTAGGATAAAGGGAAGTTAATTGAAGAGAAAGGTAATGAAAATATTGGATTCTATCCATTCCAGGTAGCTTTTGGCACGGGAAATTATAGGCCGGGTGGCTCCTAGACGCGCTGCTAGGGTTTGTAATTCTTTTAGCACTTGGCTGAAGTTAAGCAGTGATCAATCATATTCTATACCCAGGCCGTCACTGGGGAAGCTGCAATCTGTGAACCGTGAGTTTTGAATAACATTTGGCCATGGGAAGTTAGGGAAGCGTTGTTTGAAAATTCATTAACAAGGTCTTCAGTTTGGAGAAAAACCAACTCTTTCTAGATTTAACCCTAATATTATTCCCTCAATAGGAACTCCATTGGTTGAGTTCATTCACTTCGATGCCATTTTTGTGCCTGGCACTGAAGCCATTCCCCCAGCTCGGTCTTTTAATGACGAAAACAATGGCTTTTGAAAGCACAAAGCGCTGTTGCTGCCTCCCGACTTGGCTCATGTGCTGTCAGGTTCTGAGAGAGGAGAGAAGGGAGAGAGCTTTGGCCTCCATCCCAAATGAAATTCTCAGGCTGACATTTCCTGCCTTCCCCAGTCTGATTCCCACCTCTTTTTCCGAAGGCACCGTTTCCTCTTTCTCCCACTGAGTATTCTATTCTCTTCAAACTGGCCTATTCCCACATCTGCCATACCCCACCTCTGCATTTCTATTCATGGATTCCCAGGAGAAGGGGACTCACCACAAATAAGGGTCCCTCCCTTACAAAGCTCTTTCCTAATGTACTTAGTTATTAATTTTCTCTCCATCGTGAAATTACTTTGCGTTCTTATATCACACACATACATGTTTATGCATGTTTAGGTAAATATATTTGTTGGCCCATTTATATGTATTTTGTGTATGCTTTATACTGCCAGCAGAAGTCAGTTCTTCAGGATTAGGGATCATTTAATTTTTGCCCCCATATCTCTAGTACCTACCACTATGTTTGATTTAATAAATGTCTGGAGAGTTGAATTAAAAATCCCTTGAATGGAGAGGAGCTGCAGAGATTGGCTGTCTCCAAATGCCATCTTCCCTCTAGTGACTTAAATGATTTTTTTGCCAACATTTGCCATGAGTTCTTGGAAAAGAGGATTCTTCTATCACAGCCCAATCCATAGCAAAATGGCATCGGTGAGAGTGGCAGTCTGCTTATAATCAGTTAACGATGCGGATGTAAGGTCAGGGCATCTCTAAAACTGGAATTTTAAGCTCACCTAGAGACAGCAGTGACTCCAAGGTACCTTGGGCAAATGATGGGCAAGCTTTTCAATTCCCAGTGCCTGCTATTGCATAAGAAGAGGTGATTTAGGAGGGCAGATGGCTACAATACTCAGTCTTAGCCTAGTAATATTTATTCTTCAGAATTTTCTCTGATTTCTTCATATGTACTGACCTTACCTTGGTCTAAAATATCTAACTTGCTTGGGGGGGAAGGGGGAACTAGACAACTTCCTGCTTCTTGTGATCTATCCTCTTGCTCAGGATGGTCCCATATTCCTTCACAGAAGGACAAAGATTTCCCTTTCTTATTAGAAATACAAATATTCTTGGATAGAATGTAATCTCCTTGAGTAACCTTCATTTTTTGGTCTTCTTTGCCCTAGTACCTAGGATAGGGCCTCCCATTGAGAAATAAAGGCCAGTGATTGGCTGATTGATTGGAGTATAACTGAAATTCACACTCCATCTCTACATCAAAGAGGCAAAGGCTAGCCAGGAATTTCAGGGATCAATTTGAAATGGTCACTGCCCTTAAGGATCCCATGCACAGATATAAGTACAATTGTTCTTTGAGAACAGGTAGATTATTCACACCTGACCCTGCCAGGTTTGACTTCTTGTGAAAGGTGCCAGTGAGCTGAGTCTCAAAAGAATTGAACAATTCTAAAAGGTGGAGGTGAGATCAGAATGGATCCTGGGCAAAGGCAGAGAGACAGGAGATGTGCTCTCAGTTTCAGAAATATCTAGAGGATAGTTTTACTGAACACTGCTGTGTGTGTGTGTGTGTGTGTGTGTGTGTGTGTGTGTGTGTGTGTGTGT
>JAJPUD010001104.1:348093-372800 GCA_023553655.1 Myrmecobius fasciatus
CATAAATGGGCTTTAAATCCTTTCCATTAATAATGAGGAGAATGAAAATAATATATGGCATTTATCTGGGTCTTCCTAAAGTTTACAAAACACTTTGCACATTTTGCATTCATATTGGAAAACTCTCAATGCTGCCAGCTATCATTCGAATGAATAAGATAATGTACTTCTCGAGGTTTAAAGTGCTCTGTAAATGTCAGTCTTTATTATTATTGGTACTGATGTTCTAGATGGTTGACTTCCCTCATTTGCACTTAACATCATGCCTCCCTAATTCTCTTACACATTACTCCCTCTTTGCACTTGGAAATCCCGCCATCCTAGCCTGTCAGTGTCTTGCATAGTCCAGCTCCAGCTCGGGTCTCGGTGCTTTTGCACTGGATTTCCCCAAGCCTGAGATTCCCTTCCATCTCACCTTGCCACTTGGGATCCCTCACTTCCTTCAAGATCCAGATCACGTGCTCCCTTTGACGTGAAGCCTTTTTTGATCCCATCCCCGCTCCCATCTGCTCACTCTCTAAAATGCCTCTTATTCATCTTGTAACTATTATGTACAGACTTATATGCAAATGGGAGGGGGGCACATGAACACATAGAACCTCCTACTCCATAGGATGAGCCCCTAGCACTCAGCACAGACTTGTCACATAGTCGGCTCTTAGTGAATGTTTGCTGATTGATTGAGCAGAGGATGATAAATATGGAGCAAGCTAGAAGAGACCTCCAAGGTCAAAGATCAGAGAGATAGAGCTAGAAAGAAACTCATGGGCCATCCTGAATCATTTCAGTCACATCCGACTCTGTGATCTCATTTGGGTTTGTTTGTTTTTAGCAAAGATTCTGAAGTAGTTTGGCATTTCCTCCTAAAGCTTATTTGACAAATGAGGAAACTGAGGCAAACAGGGCAAAGGAACTTTCTGAGATCACACAGGTAGGAAGTGTCTGAGGCTAGATTTGAATTCAGAAAGAGCCATATTCCTGACTCCAGATTTGGCGCTCTAGCCACTCTACCATTTAAATGCCCCAGTGTCTCATCCAAGTACATCATAGAAATGAAGAAACTGAGAGCCAGAGAAGCTGTGCCTTGCCCCCAAACACAGGGGCAGTTAATGGTAGAGCCGAGTTTTGAATTCAAACTATGGTTTCCAAATCAGTTGCTCAGTGAGTATTTATTAAGTGTCTACTAAGTGCCAGACACTGTGTTAAGTTCTAGGGAAATAAAGAAAAGCAAAAGGCAGCCCCAGCTCTCAAGGAGCTCACAGTCTAATGAGGGAGCCAACACACAAACAACTCTACAAAGATCCAGAAAGCATCAGAGACAATCCCAAAGGTTTCTTCTTCCCAGGTGACAGCCTTAATCTTTCTGCTGGACAGTGTAGCCCCTCCCTGAGGTGTCTATGCTGCCCCTTGCTTAAGAAAACTGGAGAGTTGATAGAGCTGGTGACAAGGATGCTGTTGGCTGCTTTCAGACAAAGAGCCAATCCCAGAATATTCCCTTGCACACCGACTTCCAAGAGAAGTGAAAGCCATGAGA
Organism: Myrmecobius fasciatus; assembly: GCA_023553655.1. Taxonomy (NCBI): domain Eukaryota; kingdom Metazoa; phylum Chordata; class Mammalia; order Dasyuromorphia; family Myrmecobiidae; genus Myrmecobius; species Myrmecobius fasciatus. The sequence continues at coordinate 349,628 of JAJPUD010001104.1, forward strand.
TTGGTCCCCTGGCCCCAAGGTTACCAAGAGAAGGTCCGTTCTATCTGCCATTTGTCCATCTGTTTAAGTATTATAAGAATCATCTATTCGTGCATTTAGAGCATTTTTGATGAGGGTGTTAGAAAGAAGGAAGCAAGCATTTATTAAAGTACCTATGATGTACAATTTACAAATATCACATTTGATCCTCATAATAGCTGTCCAGTTACTGCTGTTGTTACCTCCTTTTTACAGCTGGAGAAACTAAGGCAGATGGAAATTAAGTTATTTGACCAGGATCATCAGGCAAGCTAATGAGTCCAGAATGTGTTGGGCCAGATAGGAAAGGCAGAATGAGCGGCTCTGCTGCCCTCCTAAATGATGATCTGGGAGGAGCTCTCCACTGCCAGCCTCCACCATCTCCAATTAGAAGAAGGAAGGGACTCCAGGGGCAGAGTGAAGGGGAAAGAAGGGATATAGTTCTGAGGTGGGGTCAGCTTCCAAATGGATGTCATCTTGTAGGAGGGCAGGATGAAAGTTCAGCCACTGCGCAGGGCCAAGAGGCTGTGTTAGAACAATGAGAGTTCCTATTTATAAAGCCTCTGGTGGTTGCTGAAGGACCTCATTTAATCTTCAGAACAACCTTGAAAGATTGGAGCTATCATTGTCCCATTTAAGATGAGAAAACTGAGGCTCAGAAAAAATGGGTATATGAAATAATGATATATGTTTATGTGATATAATTCTATATTATTATAATTAATATTATATGACATGTTATAATATAACATGTGTGCATACACACACATGCTGTCACAATAGGACCTATTGCACTTTTTTAACACAGAAAAAATGAAAAGAAAAGGCAGAAAAAAAGGCCAGACAAGAAGGGCTTTGAAAGCTGCTGATTGACTAATTAATGACTAAGGTGACTAATTATTAAAGAAGCAGCTGAGCGGCACAGTGGAGAGAGCACCAGTTTTGGAGTCAAGAATCCCTGAGTTCAAATCCAGATTTAAGCGTCTTCCTAACAAATCTCTTGATTTCTTTCAGTCCACAGTAATCTGTAAAAGGGGATCAATAGTAGCACGTATTTCACCAGCTGAGGTGAGGATCAAATGAAATAACATTTCAAGTGTTTTGCCGGCCATGAAGAGCTCCGTAAACGTAATTATTTTTAAAAGCAAACATTTTCGAAAAGAGACCTGCATTTGTTCCCCCTGCATTTGTTGAAGTGCTCGTTCTAGTTGATGTTTCCTGAGTTCAGAACCCAAATAAAAAACAAATAAATTAGGGAGTTAGTTGTTCCTTGCTGTTGTACTAAAAAAAAAAATCACAGTCATGTGAAAAGTGGCAAGCGGGCTCCGTGGCAGATATGATGGCTGGCATGGATCCTCGGTGGGAGGGCCATGGAGCTGAGGGCAGGAGTGGTCCAGAGGTCAGGGTGGGGAATTTGGGGAGTACCCAATACATCCCAGAAGAGACAAGAGATCAAAAGGTCCTTGATTTATCAGATATGCCCTAAGATGAACAGGATTTGAATTTCAGACAAAAAAATAAGGAGCATCCTCTTCGTGAAGGGCATCTCAGCCAACACCAAGGGGTCTCCAAGGACCGAAGCAACTAGACAAAGCCCCCAGGGGTCCTAAATCTTTCTGTTAACAAGTTCAGGTTTTAATTCGATACCATTAGTCTGCTAGGGGAGGAGTGTTCCTTCTTTTTTCCCTCTTCCTCTGTGTTCATCTCTAGTGTCCCAGATGCCCAGAGCAATACCTTCCTTAAAGAAAGCAATCGTGTTCTCCAAGAATGACCCTAATGGCTGCTCTCTCTGTCTGGGGAGCTAGGAGTGGCTGCTTCTTCCAAACAGGACAGCAGCATCCTTTGCAGGCGAGGGTGTTTTAATAAGGACATCTGTCTTACAGCTCTAAGTGTCAGCCATCCTCTGAGCTCCTGTTAATGAAAGAATAAACAGTCCTCGAAACATCCGAATGGTCCCCGAAGGGACGCTGGTTTTAAGCCCTCCCAAAGCCCGTCTCTAAGTCACCCAGCTGGCGTGGGCTTTTGGAAGGGGCAGACACCATCTTGGCCCGTGGATAGGAGCAGAAAGACCAAAGTGAGTGGAGAAGTGTCTGCTGTGGGTGACACAGGGCACAAGGCCAAACCAGCAATGTCAACACAGCTGCCTCACTTCCATTTCTATGTTCATCGCCAAAGGGCTCTGCCAATTCTGAGCTAACATAATTATAAAAATAAATAACTTCTCCGGCAATGTGGGAGATGTTCAGCATGATGGTAAGTGCCATTTGGTTCAGCTGGAACGCTCCCTAGTCTACAAGCAGCCTCAGGTGGGCAGTTCATGGGTCTAGTGTGGTCAGGGGCCTCGGAGGCCATCTCCTCCAACTTCCTGATGGGGAGATGGTCAGTGGTTACCCAAGTTTACACAGCTGGTCTGATTTGAACTCAGACCTTTTCCTCCCAAAGCCAGGGGGCTGTTCACTGTGCTGCTTTCCCTCCTAGGTGACCACACAGTTGCCCCCACATGACTCTGCAGCAAACCAGTCTTTTGCAAAGGGAGAAAATCAGATTATTTATTTTGAATTAGGAAAATTTAGGGCAATTTTTTAAACCTTTTCGTAGGTGGTCACGGGATCCTCTGGAAGCTTAGTAAAGGTTCTGGCCCTCATCTTGAAATAATTGTTTTAAATGCATAAAATAGAACCTCTAGGGTTACAAAGGAAATCACTCGTATGAAAATGTAGTAATCCAAATAAATTTGAATTTGCGTACCCATTCTGTGTCCCCATCTTGCCTCAAGTCGCGTTCTAGCTGCGTGCCCCCGTCAGCTGACTTTATTCTCTGTTCTAGCACTTTTTCCTGCCCAATAATAGAGCCTGCCCCCTACGAGTACTGAGCCCACACAGCAGTGCCCAAGGGTTCCTTCCAAGGATCATCTCTGCGTCTCCACATCCCAGAGGAGACCCTGTGGGAACCCGCCCTCTCCGTACTCCAGAAGCAGGTCTGGGAAAGCACTGGCTTCCTTACCCACCGAGAAGCAGATGCTGCAGGAGGCATAAACCTCCTAGAAAATAAAAGCAGGGGTGCACCCTACAAAGTGGGCACAGAAGTGGATTCTTAAAAGTATCAGATCAGGAGAATCGGCTTCCACGCTTGTGAGAAGAAAACATGGGGGAAAGGGAGATGGTCCCTGTTCTCCTTCCCCCTTTGCTCTCAGAACGTTCAGCAGTCACTGCATCTTCCCTTCCCCTGTATTCCCTTCACTCCCTTCCTCTGGGAATGGAAGTCCCATGCAAGACAGACAATGGAGGGTTCTTCCTAAATCTCTGAACTGGGGGAAGCCAGAATCTGCTTTGAACCCTGGAATTGGTCCAAGCAAGAATCTTAAACATCAGGGACTTGGGGGCAGCAAGGCGGCTCAGTGGCTGAAGTCAGGAGGACCTGAGTTCAAATCTGACCTCAGACACTTAACACTTCTTGGCTGTGTGACCCTGGGCAAGTCACTTAATCCCAATTGCCTCAGGGGAAAAATTCATCTGGGGACTTGGGATTTCCTCAGGAGTGACTCCATCTACCAATGCTAATCACAGCCTGTCCATACAGAGCTTCTTAAACTTTTCCATTCATAATCCCTTTTCATATACAAAAATTTTATAAGTCCCCAAATATTCAGGTATATACAATAGGCATACAAATCAGACATTTAATGGAAAGAAATCATATTTTTGTAATTCTCCATATTTGGTTGCATGACCCCATATGGGACTGCGACCCACAGTTTAAGAAGATTCTGTCTATGGGGCAGCTAGGTGGTGCAGTGGATAGAGCACCAGCCCTGAAGTCAGGAGGACCTGAGTTCAAATCTGGTCTCAGACACTTCACATTCCCTAGCTGTGTGACCCTGGGCAAGTCACTTAACCTCAACTGCCTCAGCAAAAAGCAAACCAGAAAAAAAGAAGGTTCTGTCTATAACATATTCTCTGAGACTTGCCCGAGACTCAGAGCAATCTGAATTAGAGACATCTGGTTTGGAAGTGACAGAAGTAGATTTTGAGCTCTTCTTTAAAGCCTTCTGTCTGTCACACTAGGCTAAAGTGCCATAGACATATCCATTTTTTATTTTTATCCCGACTGCCTTGTCTCTCATCATCAGTCTGTCCCAGCATATGCAAGAATCCCACCTTCCTTCATGAATGAATAAATTACCATCTCTGCTAATCAACAAAGGCAAACGAACAACAAAAACAACATTTAGGGGCAGAGAGACCGGTGATTATGGGCGTGAGTGATGGCTTCTGACCAGCCAAAATAGACCACTGAGGCTGTCCCTGTCAGCGAGCCGTCCTCCCCACACTGCTCTGTCCCGTCATCATGCAGAGAGGTTTCTCACTAAAGCAATTCATTAGTGGTTAATTGAGGCCTCCATCTGTTGGCCGGTTTTCTTGACCCAGCCCTTGTAGATGTCTCAGATTGGCGAGTGCTCGTGATCTGTCGGATGTCATCTGGCCCTGGGCCTTGTGGAACCATCAGGGAGTCACAGATGCTCTGACCCTAACTCCCAAGGAACAGGACTGCTGGTCCAAATTCAGTCTGGTTCATATTTATTAAACAACCGTGATGAGCAAGGCGTTCTTGGAGAGACGGAAGGTGAATAATGGAGCCGCTCTGCCATTCTATTAGAAGGAAAGGAAAGGCCCTCATCAGTAAAACTGAAGCAGAGATGGGGCACAGCGGAGTAAGAAGGGAACAAAAGGAAAGTCTAAGGGAGTCACCGGCAGGCTGGCTGCAGCCCCTTATGTTTGTTTGGCCAGAGCGATTCTCCAAGTAGACTGGTTAGCATTTCAAGTAGAAGGTAAGCCCTCTGAGGGCAGAGATCATACCTCTCTTGGGACTAGCACAGCTGCTCATTGCCTTGACATGAAGTCTGCTTCGGATACAGAGGGCCTGTGATCTGTGTCTGTGGAGGGAATCCCCCGGACCCCAACATCTGCGGCCCTTGGAGATGGACACGTCCAAATTGAGTTCGATGAGGATCCAGGAGCAGGGGGAGGAGGGCAGATTTCTAAGAGAACGTGGCGTCCAAGGCGCCCATGTTTTCAAAGATTCATTTAAACTGTTATCCGGCTTGTGCATAAACTCGTCCTCTGCTTCCTCCAAGTAACATCCTTACGTAATTCTTGTTCCTTTGGCAGAGCTTCCTTCAATCTGCCCCATTTCTGAGCAAAATCTCTCAGCTCATCTTGGCAATCTTGTACGTATGAATGCTCCCTTCCCACCAGCCTTATTTGTGTCTAAAGCCGCCCCACTCTCAATGGTGAAATCACCTCCCTTTGCATGCATGAGCAGAGAGATGCATTTCACTGGCTTCCTTGAGGTTGCCCCGTGGCATAGGGCAAAATGGCTTTGGGGAGCTCCTGGGCATTCTGGAGCTCTGCCAGGGGGTCATGAGCTCAGAACTATTTTCATGATATTAATTTCTAATAAGGTAGACATGATGACCCACATAAACAAAAGCTCTTAGGGGCAGAGGTGTTTTTAAGAACAATTTTAAGAGCATAAAGGTGTCAGGAGAGCAAAGGAATTGAGAATTATGATTATATTGATAGAAAGAGCCCTGAATGTGGGGATCAGAGCACCTAAACTCTCATCCTAGATCCACTTCTGTATGACATTGAACTAGTCAATTAACTTCTGTGGGTCTCAGGTTCCTTCATCAGTAAAATGAAATGGATGAATTAGGTGACCTCCAGGGTCCCCGATTCTGGATCTGAACAATTTATAAACAATCTCAAATTCAGCATACATTTATTAAACTCCTACTGTGTACAAGAGAACACAGGAAAACATGATTCCTGCCACCAGGGAGATTATGAATGAAATCAAGGGCATTTAACAGACACAGATGTATCGGACACTGTGTATATATTATTATTGCATATAACTATGTTATCTATAATATTGTTGATAATGATTTGTCATCCTAATGGGTGAAAAAGTAAATAATCCGTTCCCTTAAAATATTTACATTCTGCTGAATGGACCTGACAAGCTTCTTAGAGTAAGATATATATATATATATATACAGAGTAAGATATATATATATAACTGAAAATTTGCATGTGCATATATGTACACACATTAATAAATATAACAAAAACAAATTGTGGAAGGAGAAAGCACTAATAGTTGTGGTGGAATCACATGGAGAAGACTTCATGATTAAAGCTGAAACACTGCAGGAAGACAAAGCTTCTGAGAGAAAAGGGAAAAATCATTCCAGCTATAAGGGATGATGGCCTGGGCCAACCTCCCCAGGCAGCTGATAGAGGGAAGAGTTTGAGTAGTGGTCAGCAGTCCAATTTGACTATAAGAAAAAGTTCTGGGCAGCAAGGTGGCACAGTGAATAGAGCATCAGCCCTGAAGTGAGGAGGAGCTGAGTTCAAATCTGATCTCAGACACTTAACAATTCCTAGTTGTGTGATCCTGGGCAAGTCACTTAACCCCAATTGCCTCAGAAAAAAAAAGAAAAGAAAGAAAAGTTCCTTCGGAGGAGAAATGTGAATTAGGCCTGGAAACGTAAATGGGAGCCAGATTGTGCCAGGCCTTGAATGCCAAACTGAGCGGCTGGAATATGCAAGTAATATGGCCTTTGAAAGATGATTTTGAGAGATAAACAAAGAATAACTTAAGAAAGGGAGAAGGTGAAGGCATGGGGATCAAATATAAGGATTATTATAGTCAACTGGGCAGAAGATGAGAATGGTTTGAACTTGGGTGATCATTTTGTGAGTGCAAAGAAAGTGAAAGATTCAAGTATATCAGAACAGGAAAATCAACAGAATTTGATAACTGATTTGCTTGCCTTTGGTGAATGAGGAGGAAAGGAAGAAACAAGGATGATGCTGATGGTCCAACACAAAGTTGATGGAAGGGCAGGGAGTTGGGAAGAGAAGGATGCACAATGAATTTTATTTGTATGTGTTGAATTTTCCACATTTGCAGACTAAGTAGGGGATGTCCAGAAGGTTGATGATGATGTATATGGATGTATGTAATAGATAGATAGATAGATAGATAGATAGATAGATAGATAGATAGATAGATGGAAAGAAAGAAAGAGAAAGGAAGGAAGGATGGAAGGAAGGAAGGAAGGAAGGAAGGAAGGAAGGAGGGAAGGAGGGAAGAAATATATAGATAGAATCTCTTCCAAACCTCAGAACAACCCTGTAAGGAATAGCAGAGTCATAAGTAGGGTGATGAGATAAGAGGAAGAAACCTAGAAAGCACTGACAGCATTTTAACACTGAGTTAGCAAAAATAATTAGCTAAAAGAGAAATCACTCCCTTCTTTACTTTGGCAATTGTATCCCAGTTGAGTCTCTAAAACATCCTTTCTGTGTTCCAGGGTCTCTGTTTTCCCCTTGTCTCCAATGGAAAAAGTCTTATAGAGTTGATTTGGTGATTTTTTTGTGTGTGTTTCTTGTCCCAGGAATGGAAAAATAATAATTATCATTATGGGTAATATTATCCCCATTTTAGAGATGAAGAAAATTAAGGTTTCTTCAAAGAAAGGTCAATGTTAGCTGTTTTGATTTTTTTAATATTACTATCACTCTGCTTTCAAGACACCAGACAGGGCCGGAAATGTTCAGTCTTCAATTTCAAAGCAATATCTTTTCTCTGGATGGTGGATGGAACAGTTCCCTTGGTCCTGCTATATGGGCCATTGATGCCATGTTAGCAAATAGCTAGACAGGAAGCCTCCTGAAAAGAGGGGTTTTCCTCTGGCTATGGTCATGCCTTTTAGGTCTCATGTTCTAAAAGGTGCAATTGTGTTTTGAATCTCGCATCTCTACCAGCAGAGAGGAGCAGGAGATTAAACACAATGAGCCTAAGTCCATGCCCATGAATCTTCAGCCTAACTCCAAGGGAGGAAGGGGCATTCCTCTTGGTGCATCCCTCAGGCAGCCTTTGATGCTCTGCCAAGGATTACCCTAAGAAAGGGGAGAACCCAAATGGTGGGTAGTCTTGGCCACACCATTTCTGGAAATAGTCCCTGAATTGGGACTGTGCTGGATGCCCTACTGATTCAGGGGGCCGGCCAAACTCCGCTTCCCTTGGCCACTCTCGAATCCAATATTCTCTTCCTCATTTGTCATGGCCTGAATGGTTAAAAATCTACATTACGTTTCAATAATTTACATCCCTTGTAAAATAGAAATTCTCTTACTGAAAGGATGGAAAGTTCAATTTGATTCTACATTGAGTCATTATTATTATATATAATTATGTTAAATATTATATTATTATTTATGAATTTGTCATACTAATTGATGAAAAAATAAATAGCCCCTTCCCTCAAGATGCTTACATTGTACTGAATGGATCCAACAAGCTTCTCAGAGTAAGATTTTTTTCCCCACTATCATGTGCCAAAAATATTCCTGAAGTTGAATTTGATTATCCATATTAGGCTCAGAAAATAGTGGACCCCAAACTACAGCAACAGCACCACTGATCTGAGGATCTCTAGAGGGGATTCTCAGCTAGATTTGGCTTAGGTGACCCCTCAAATCCCAGCCAACTGTGAGATTTTGCAATTCTGCAGTGCAGATCTTAGGGAATCTTAGGACTGTAGCACTGGTTCGTTGTTTCATTGGAATATCATGAATCTGTGGCTGGCTGGGGACCTTGGACATTAGCTAGTTCACTCCTTCACTTATAAAATGAGGAAACCTTCAAGGCCCGTTAAAGTCAAGAGATTTGCTGTAGATCACACAAGGACTAAGTGGCAGAGCCAAGATTTGGGCCCATTTCTGCTGATGCTGGATCCAGAACTCTACGGTCCATTGGCTCTCGTGTCAAATCCCCTTCTGTGACTTCTTAATCCAAAAGTGAACAAAGGAGGTCTGCTAGTTTTAGAATCATCTTCAGAGCTGATATTTAGACTCATGAGTTTTTCATTCCACCTTTAGGTAGCCTGGACTATTAGCAATCTTTCCATTCTGTGGTTGTTCACTTGCTTCAGCCATGTCCCACTCTCTGTGGCCCCTTAGGAGTTTTCCTGGCAGAGATAAATATTGCAGGGGGTTGCTATTTCCTTCTCCAGCTCATTTTACAGATGCAGAAACTGAGGGTCAGGATTGCAGAACTTAATAAGTGCCTGAAGCCAGATTTGAACTCAGGAAGATGAGTCCTCCTGACTCCAGAGTTAGAACTCTATCTACTGCACCCCCTATTTACCCTGACTGGCGCATAGTAGGAATTTAATAAATGGTTATTGGTTGATTGATAATGATCGATTGTAATGTATTATAAATGCATGTCTATAGAAAAATATGGATATATTCTCTACCTTTATACTCCAGTCAAACTGGACTCTATTTCCAGCCTCTCTGCCTCCATACTGGCCCAGAAGGAACTCCCTCCTGGCCACTTTCTCTTAGATTATTTGGGCTTCTTCAGGTCTCAGGTCAAGCATCTTCTTGTACTTGCAGCCTTTCCTGATCCTCCCAGCTCCCAAAGCATTTCTTCTCCCCCAACCAATCACCTTGTTTGTATCTTTTCAGGAGATAGTTTATATGTGTCAATATATGTACTTGGTTGTTTCCCAGTTGGGCCAAACGACCAGATCTCGGAGGCAGACACCGATTCCTTCCTCTCTTTGTCTCGGTCCATATATGGTCCTTGGTCCTTGCCATTTTTGTCCATTGGTTTCTAAAAATCTCTTCATCCTTTAAATAAATCTGGGCTCCTGATATCGTCGGCTACCATCTTGTTTTAAGACAATGGGCTCCAAATTGAGGATTGGGTCTGTCTTGAGCGAGGCGGAAGTTCTGGTTAAATTCAATCCCTTCCTCCAGAAGCCATCTCAGAACCAGCAGGTGGAAGAGCCGAACGTCCCAAGTTGTCACACTTCGGTGGGCAATTTAAGGAAGTCAAAGAGCCCAGACTGGCTGTCCTTTTGTTCCTGGGAAGCTGGGCCTTCCTGTTGGAACTTAAAGCTATTCCCTCGTATCTGCGTGTCCCACCACCAATAGGTGTTCTCGAGCTTCTTTTCTAGACCATACAATCCCCAGAGCTTCACTGGGACAGACTGCGGGCTTTGCTCAGCTGTGACAGTAACACACTTTCTCACTTGCTTCAGTGTCTATGAGATGTGACTGAGACATTTTGCAGCATAATCACCATAGTTGGAGCCATTCTTTTCCCGGCCTTTTCCCCTTTTCTTGATTTCTCAGATTTTGCAGACTGCCATCAGGCAGGGAAGGGAGGCTTTAATGGACACTTCAAATGCAAATTTGACAACACAGGGGAGGGATGAAGGGAAACCAACAAAAGGACTAAATTTCTAGTCTTGTGTTTGGGGATGCTCCACCCTACTGCAGAAAAACAGACCCGTTCTCAGGTTGGCAAACCTGGCACATGCCCTTAACAACTGGATTATTCAGTCATTCAACAGGCATTTCTGAAGCAATCCGAGGAAGGCTGGAAAGGGAAAAGAGAATGGATCTTAAAGTCACCATGGCCTAGGCTCAAATTCCATCACTGACAAGGAGCATAGGATGCTCTCTGACAGCGGATACAGACAGGGTGTCAGCCTGATCGTTAGAGGGAATTTCCTCACACGGGAGTTCTTTCTCTACTAAAGAAATTACAATCCCATCCCTATCCTTAGTTATTAAATGAACTGTTCTAGGTGCCAGAGAGTAAAGAACAAAAATTATATAGTGTCTGCCCTCATGGAGTTTACCTTCTACTAGGGAGTAAACAGCATACACAGAAAAACAGCATAGGTACCTGTATATACACACATATACCCCCAAAGACATATAAAGAGTAATTTTTGGTATTGGCAGCTGGGGAAGATCAGGAAAAACCTTGTAAAAGAAATGATACCCTTTGTATCCCATTCATTTTTATCCTTTTTCTAGCTACATTTATATGTCCCTTGGAGATTATCACGGGATTGAGGCAAACAGGGTCTCTAAAGTCCCCACAAAACTCCTTTGGGATTTTGTTGGACAAGTCTACAAAAAAGATTAATGCAGATTAATTATCAGGGATTTGACACAGTTTAAAAGGAACGTTCTAACCCTAGATCGTGTAACTATCTGGAATGCAGGACTCAGTATCACAAGTGGTCAAAAGAAGAGATTTAATTTTACATTAGACACTTCCTCTAGCTTTTATTGGTTGTTTTGTTGGCTCATTGCTCTAGACTCTGTACTAAATCCCACCTTAACAGGGAAAGGCTTATCCATCACTATCTGACCAGCAAATAATATCTAAAAAATGGTGGCAGAGAGCTCTAATGATCTCTCTATGTTGTTTCATTACATTCACTGTCCTAAGTCTTGTAGTATTTCACATTTAAAGGGAATGATACCAAAATATAAGTTGGGAGAAATCTTTTAGACCTAAAGATTTTAGAAATGAAAGTGGATAATGGGGGAAAATAAGGGATTGGGAAATATATACTAAAATGGTAAAGGGTGGGGATCATACTTTACCATTTTAGTATACATTTCCCAATCCCTTAGGGATCCCAAACTATTTTGTTTTCTTTTGAACCATCAAAACTCTCATTGCAGTAGTAAGTATTAGTTTTGCTAATTTTTTTTTTGCTTTTTGCTGAGGCAATTAGGGTTAAGTGACTTGCCCAGGGTCACACAGCTAGGGAATGTTAAGTGTCTGAGACCACATTTGAACTCAGGTCCTCCTGACTTCAGGGCTGGTGCTCTATCCTAGCACCACCTAGCTGCCCCATTTTGCTAATTTTTTACACAAAATTTTCCCTACTAGGAAAAAAGTCCTCAGGATTTCTCTAGGTTCCTTTTAAATCTATAGTTTTGAATTATATTCTTTTTTATTTCAATGAAAGTCTTCCTCCTTTCTTTAAATCTTTTCAATACTTTGTAAATACTGGTGTCTCACTGTGAAAGCACGGCTGGCCACCATCTTCCATAGTCATAATCAGTCTTTGCCTTGTCCAGCTCTAGGTGAATGATTCTATGTCATTTGATTGCAAATAATAATTATGATTTTAGAGCTAGAGCCAGAATGTTGTGATAGTCTATAGACAAGTGCCATATTTCTTTCTATAGCTTAGTGGCTGTTCTGAGATCATAGTGTTCTCTGATTCATGTCCATAATTTCATATCTGAAAAAACATTTATGTCAAAAAAATGGGTGTTCATGGTAGAGAGTAGTTGGGATCCTTGACACAACTTCATACTACTATCCAATCCACTCTTCTTTGGGAGAAATAGCAAAACAATAATTAATATTGCAATGATAACTCTCTATTTTTTCCACTGAAGTTAATTAGAGAAGGGAGAAATCTATAACTAGTTAAGAGAAAATTAGATTTGTAAGAAAAAAATCAATTCTGAATATCTGAAAAGTTAACAACTAATATGGACAAGGAACTGCAAAAGAATGCCATTTTCAGTTTGATCCTGAAATTTACGGCTATTTTCCTTCCTGAAATTTAAATGAAGAAGTAATCAGCATATGTGATGTGCCAGGCCAGCTGGAGTCTAAACATGGATTCACACATCAAGAAGCATGTTTTATCCAGGAAACAAACTAGCATGAGATAAATTTATCAAAGGATTACATTTTTCAGAAGATATATCGCCTGGCTTTCCCAGGGTCCACTGAGAATTTTGGTATATTAAAGTAATTTTTTTTCTTCTGAGCCCCTATGACTAATGCGACATGATAGAAATGGACCCACACAAACTACTTTCAAAGGGATAGAGCCAAGTATCATCTCACCTTTTCCAGGACTTCATTCACAGTCCTTTTGGCTCCTCAGGTTTGGGGAAGATAATTGCTGAGTATTCCATTCGGTTTATTGATGTGGTGCCATTGGTAGAAGCTAGAGCAATGGGCTTCTTTCAAAGTGTAAGATGCTTCCAAGTGCTGCCCTTGCCTAGCACCTCAGAATCCCCAAATTGGCCCAAGCTGGATCTGAGCAAGATCCCTTCTGTAGGACACTGGGAGAATTGTCAGCCAGCTGCAGCTCAAAGCCCTACAGTAATGGGAAATTTATCACCTCCCAGGACAACTCATTACAAAGAAGAACTAAATCTCAAATGAAGATTGTCAAAGTTCAAAACTGGGATTTAGATACCATGTGAACTTGCCCAAGGGTTAGATCTCAGGCTTTCTCAGTTTCCTCATCTATAAAAAGAAAATAATCACAATTGCTTCCCAGGTTTGTTTTAAGGATCAAATAAAACGATATTTGTAAAGCAGTTTGTAAATAATAAAGTGACATATAAATGCTAGCTATTATTATGATGGCTCTTGTATGAAAAGCATGTTGCAAACCTTAAAGTTGACATCAGAAAACAAACTGAGAAGTTTGAGCAAAAATTGCCCTTTGCTATAAATAACTGAACTCAAAACTCTGAACCCCATTTTTTTTCTGAGACAATTGGGGTTGTGACTTGCCCAGGGTCACAAGCTAGGAAGTATTAAATATCTGAGACCAGATTTGAACTCAGGTCCTCCTGACTTCAGGGCTGGTGCGCCACCTAGCTGCCCTGGACTCCAATTTTTAAAGTATTGTTGTTACTATTGTTCAGTTGGGTCCAGCTCTTCCTGATCCCATGTGGGGCTTTCTTGGCAAAGATATTGGAGTGGTTTGCCATTTCCTTCTTCAGTTCATTTTACAGATGAGGAAACTGAGACAAACAGGGTACAGTAACTTGCCCAGGGTCACACAGCTAGTAAGTGTTTGAGGCCAGATTTGACCTCAGGAAGATGAGTCTTTCTAAATCCAGGTTCAGAATTCTATCGACTGCAGCACCTAGCTAAATAATAAGAGAGACAAACAGACACAGACTTGGACAAAGACACAAAGAGACAAAGAGAGGTAGAGAGATAAAGAGACAGAGACAAACAAACTGACAGAGAGACAGACACAGAGAAACAGAGACAGAGAGATATCTATAGACACAGACAAAGAGACAGACAGAAAGACACAGACTTGGACAGAAAGACAAAGAGAGGTAGAAAGATAAAGAGACAGAGACAAACAGACTGACAGAGAGACAGACACAGAGAAATAAAGAGAGACAGAGAGATAGGCACAGACACAGACAGACAGAGAGACAGACAGAAAGACACAGACACATTGACAGAAAGAGACAAAGAGACAGACATAGACATAGATAGACTGAGAGATAAAGAGACACAGAGATGAAGAGACAGGCACAAACAGTGAGACAAAAAGATAGAGATAAAGAGACAGAGACAAACAGACTGACAGAGAGACAGACACAGAGAAATAGAGACAAGAGAGATAGATACAGACACAGAGAGAATACCTCTGTATATATGCATGTGTTATGTGTGTATACTTATATGTATATTTTGGATTTGGCTGCTTATAAAAAGGGAAGCTGACAATGTTGTATACCAGTTTAGAGACCTCCCCATTCTGTGGCTTGGGATCAAAGCAAGCTCCCCAGGGTATGATCCTTTCTGCCTCTGAAGATGGATAGAAATCCTAAGGAAATTTTAAACTCAGAGTAGAGACCATTCTCGTTGATCTTCACATATATTTAAGTGCTTTGGCTGGTTGGTTGAGCGTGTGAGTATGAGTGTGTGTGTGTGTGTGTGTGTGTGTGTATTTTTAAAGAATTCTTTATACTCCCTAGTACTTTCTTCTTTCAGTCCTGAATACCAAAAATACTCTCCCAGGAATACTTTTCCCGACACATACGTAGGAAGAAAAGTTAAACATGGACAGGACCTACGCCTTTGAGCTCTGCCCTCATCATAAATAAAGGCATTATGGTTGGTTTGCCCAAACATCTCCTCTGTCATAAGAGGTTTGGTGGGAGAGCACTGGCCAGGAAGGCAGGAGATTGGGATTCTGGTCCAGCTTCTCTCGGATGCTATCTGTGGTCATGTCCCTTCCCTTCCCTGGGCCTTGGTTTTCTCATCTATAACATGAAAACAATTTAGAAATCCATTATCTGTGAATCGTCAGACAGTTAGATTTATTAACTGCCTACTGTGCGCCAGTCACTGTTCTAAGTTCTGGGGATAAGACAGAAGCAAAAGAAAACTCCTTCTCTCAAGGGACTCACAGTTAAATGGGGGAAAAAACATATTAGCAACTAGGTACAAGCAATCTATAGACAGGATAAATTATGAGTAATCTCAGAGGGACACCACCAAGATTAATTTCCTGCCAATGCTGACATGATGCCATGAAATCTGGGATTCTGGGCTCCCCATTTGATTGGACTCATTGGCCTCTGAGGCTCTTTGAAACCCTGCACCCGTGATCCTTCCCTGACAGTGCTTTGTTTTGGCAAAGTTAAATCTCCCATTTCTGCAGTGTTTTCAATTGGGAAGCCCTTTCTAAACATAATCTCACCTGAATCCTTTCACAATACTATTAGGCAGATAATACACAAATAGTATTTTAATCCCGATTTTCTGGTCAAGGAACTTAAGACTCAGACAGTGTGACTTCCCTGAGACCACACAGCTCATCAATCAACAAGAGTTTATTGTGTACCAAGTATGTGTCAGGCACTGTACTAATTTCTGGGATACCAATTAATAAGATCATCCCTGCCCTCAAAGTACTCTATGAAGAGGACATCACATACAAGTATAATCAGAATGTCAGGGCAGAGACTGGACCTGGGACCTCATTGATTTAGGGAACTCCTGGGTGAGAAAACTCTTTCTATCAATGGAGGTAAGCACCTTCTCTGAAAATTACAGTCTTGAAGCCCTGAGAAGGAGTGCTTAGGGTCAGACAAATAGTCAGACAGTCAGAGATTTTCCAGATGCCAAGTCCCATACCTTATCCACTCAGCCATTCTCCTTATCCCACCCCCAGGAAAAGAACATGGCAATGACCTTCTCAACCTCACTTAAGAAAGTCTCTATTTTAGTATCACTTCTGAAAAGCTTGGCCGACAAAGGACCAGGGATTGTTTTCTTTACCTCCTCATATCACAAGATTATTTCCTTGCCTTAGGATGCTGCAAATTAGGCAGAGTCCCTCTGTGTTGGCTTCCATCCAAGTACAGTCGCCCACCTGTAGTCAACAAGCCATGTCAAAAGCTTTGATTGAGGCCTTCCTATGTGCCAGGCGTGTTGCTAAGCATTTCTGCCAAGGACTGCCAGATAGAGAGTTCAAAATGTTCCAAGTTGGCAAGCACCCAAATCAGTCCAAGGCTCTCTACAATTAATCTCCTATGACTTTATCATGGAAAAGAAAGTCAATAAGATGTACCGATTATCCAACTTGGCCACATCACATTATCTGTACCTATTTTAGGACCTTTGTTTTCACCTGCAGAGGAACCCTCTTGATAATTCTTACCATGTCCACTCCATAGATTTACAGGGGCTTTTCATGAGTCGCTACAGCCAAGGCTAAGGTCCCTTCCAATTCTGAGATTCTGTAAGTTCATTAAAACAATCATCCAAGGGATGATGGATCTTCTGATGAGGAACTTTGCTAAATTTGGGCCCACAGTTCATCGCTAGGTGGAGACTCTTCCAACAGAGTTGGACCAGCTAGATTACATACTACCTCTTGACACAACGACTTTGAAGAAGACTACACTCATTTGGATGTATGAGTTCTGTGGACTCTTAAAAAAACAGTCTCATTATCATCCTCAGAATATTTCCCCTTCCTTCTCTCTGTGCCAATTAGGTTTTAAGTTTCCTGAGAGCAAGCAAACAACTGAGATGCCGCAATCAACCAATAATTAAGTATTTAGTTTAATTTGAGCATTGGAGATACTAAAACAAAAATGAAACAAGCCCTGCCCTCAAGGAGCTTACATTCTACTGAGGATGCATTTAACTACATACAGAATAAACACAGAGTAACTTCAGGGGAAAGCACTAGCACCCAGTGGGATGGTGGTGTGGTAGTGGTTGTAGGACAGCTGGGTGGATAGAGTGCCGGGCTTGGAGTCAGAAACACCCAAATTCAAATCTGGCTTTAGACACTTACTAGCTGTGTGACTCTATGCAAGTAATGTAACCCTGTTTACCTCAGTTTCCTTATTTGTAAAATGAAGTGAAGAAGGAAATAGCAAACCACTCTAGGATCTCTGGCCAAAAAAAAAAAAAAAAGCCACAAATATGGTCAGGAAGAGTTATATACAACTGAACAATAGTAACAACAATACTTAAGAAATTAAATTAAAATAAAATGTAAAAAGACATTTAAGCTCATTATTACACATAATTGTCAATTCCTACACTCTTGTCCTGTTCCTCTGGGTGCCCCAAGGCTCTTGAAAGACTCTCAAAGGTTTTCATAATGGGAATTCAGTGAGTGATTTTCGGAGAGTTCATATTGTTCATTGGGTGATTTGAATTATTCTGTGGCCTCCATCTTCAGGATTTGCTACATTTTGATGGTTTCATTCATCTTCATAATGGTTACTCCAAAACTCATTTTTCTGTCATTGTGGAGGCTGAAGAAAAGATATTTTATTTGCAAGATTTAACTAATTTAATAATAATAATACCTAGCATTTCTATAGTACTTTAAGGTTTGCAAAATATTTTATATATTTGAATTTATTTGATCTTCACAACAAGGACAAAGATGCTATTTTTATCTCCATTTTACAGATGGGGAAACTGAGGCAGAGAGAAATTAAGTGATTTACCCCAGTTCACACAGCTAAGACAGAATTTGAACTCAGGATTTGTGATTCCGAGGCCATCACTCTATCCACTACACCAGTACTAATAATATTTGAAGTATATGTTCAAGTACTCTAGTGGACGTGGGATGACCCATCCATGCTTGCCAGTTCATTTCGTCCTCTCATAAGTTCAACACTGGAGGATCCTCCACACATTCAGAGACTTCTTCACTTTCTCCAGACAATGGGAGAATACAATGGCACTGTCAACTGTCCGTAAGTTCTCCCTGCTCTCTCCAGGTAACTCATGCATCTTTTCCTTGTTCCTTACATATTTCTCTGATGGTGTCCTTTACTTCAAAATGGGCCACACAGTTCAACTCCCTCATTTTCCAGATGAGAAAAGTAAGTTACTGAGGGGTTAAGGGGATCCAGGATCATTCCTTTGATTATATCATGTGTAATAATTTTTACATATTACACAGTAATTCCATTATATAGGGATAGGAACCGTGATCTCAGTGACTGGAAAGTAGATGAGAAAAACCCTTCAATCCATGTATGTTGCCATCTCTCTACTGACTTGACAAAGGTACAGGATGTGTCAGAGTTGGGGATGGAGTTAGGCCAGTGCTCTGACCACTATGTTACACTGCCTCACTTCCTATCACATCGAAGCATTCATTCCCTGGATCTAAAAAGGCATTTAAGCCCATTACTACACATAATAGTCAGTTCCTACACTCTTGTCCTGTTCCTCTGGGTGCCTTGAGGCTCTTGAAGGACTCTCAAAGGTTTTCTTAGTGGGAATTCAAGTGAGAGGTTCTCTGAGAGGTCAGAGCTAATCTTGTCCATTGGGTGTTTTGAGTTATCCTGTGGCCTCCGACTTCAGGATTTCATTTTAATCTTTGAATCTGAAGATATAAGCAGGGAAAAGGGCTCTTTGTTATCTCTCTGCCAGTAGACTGGGTATTCTTGAGGAAAAATCCAAGAAGTTTAATAGAGAAAATAATCCACAGATTTCTGAACTGGGTTCACGAAAAGAAATCTCGATGTGACTTTTGCTCTTTTGACCCTAAAATGAAAGCCCCTGGATTTCCCCCAAATGTCAGGCCAAGAGAAGGGTATAACCTTATAAGCTGGGGGAGGAGGTGGCGGGGTTCATTTGTTTCCTGAAGGCCCAGAGCTTACCCACCTCTTTGTTTCCTCATCGGCAAAACAGCCCTGAAAATGTGGAAGTACTGCTCGAGCGTGGTCTGGGAAATGCTTCAGAAAGGTCAATGACTGATCTTCTAAAGTCCTCAATCCCCTCTGGGAACAAGTGACAAGCTGCGTGCTCCCCAAGCTTAAAGGTTGTCTCACTAACATTGGAAAGCCATTCATTTCCCTGGCAGATGGTGGTCGGTGCAATCCCTAGGGTTAAGGCTAAAGTAGGCAAGATACCTATTCAGAGCTGCCCTTAATAAAGAATTAGCTTTTGAAAAACATGAACGACCCATGCTGTTTTTAGAATCATCTACCATTGATTTGAATTGGTAACATTTGGAATGATTAATTATCCAGTCCTGATTATTATCTTCCTAGAACAAAGAGTTGTATTAGTGTGAGTTTTAATAAAAACGCTAACTTAGAGCTGCACGGTGCTTTAGGATTTGCAGAGAATTTTTGGCTCTAAGTCATCCCATATCCCACCAGAGCAAGAAAATTTGCCCCACCTCCCATTCCCCCAATTCCCCCAACACACACTCCCACACCCCCTACACTCCATGCTCAGCATGTGAGAGTCTGCCAGATGGATTGAGCTATCTGACTCAGAGATGGGTCCAAAAAAAAAAATAGGGAGGCAATTAAGGCTCTTGAAAGACTCTCAAAGGTTTTCATAGTGGGAATTAAACTGAGGTGAGGAAGTGGTTAGTAACCATTGGCTCCCCTGAAGCCCCCCAGTGGATGGCCCCACCCCACTGGACCTTCATACATAGATGCAGATTCAGCTGAAGACCAAACAGCTGTGGACCCTGAGAATTTCATTGATCTCATTTGTCCAAAAGTCATCACAGAATAGTCACGCTCTTAAATTTAACATGTTTCGTAGAGTGAGTTAAAATTGTGAATGTATGTGAGACAGAGTCAAAGAGAGAGACACAGAAGCAAAAAGACAGAGAAAGAGAGAGACAGGGACAGAGACAAAAATAGAGAGAGAAAGAGGCAAAGAGATTGAGAAAGATAGAGAGATAGAGAGACAGGGAAAGAAAAAGACAGAGAGAACAGAGACAGAGCCAGAGAGAGACACATAAAGAGAGAAACAGAGACAAAGAGAAAAACACAGAAGCAGAAAGAAAGAGAAAAAGAGAGAGAGAGGGACAGAGAGAAATAGAGAGAGAAAGAGACAGAAAGAGGCAAAGAGACTGAGAAAGAGAGATAGAGAGACAGGGATAGAAAAAGACAGAGAGAACAGAGGCAGAGACAAGGAGAGAGAGACACAGAGAGAGAAACAGAGACAGAGACAATGAGAGAGAAACAGACAGAGACAAAGAGAGAGACACAGAAACAGAAAGACAGAGAAAGAAAGATAGGAAGGGGGAAAAGAAGACAGAGAAATAGAGAGACAGGGAAAGAAAAAGACAGAGAGAACAGAGACAGAGAAAGAGACACACACAGAGAAACAGAGACAGAGACAAAGAGAGAGAAACAGACAGAGACAAAGAGAGACAGAGAAACAGAAAGACAGAGAAAGAAAGACAGGAAGGGGGCAAAGAAGACAGAGAAATAGAGAGACAGGGAAAGACAAAGACAGAGACAAAGAGAGATACACAAAGAAACAGAGACAGAGACAAAGAGAGAGTCAGAGACAGAAAGAGCCAAAGATAGAGAGATACACACACACAGAGAAACAGAGACAGAGACAAAGAGAGAGATACAGAAACAGAAATACAGAAAAAAGAGAGACAGGGACAGAGACAGAGAAATAAAGAGAGAAAGAGACAAAAAGAGACAAAGAAGACAGAGAAATAGAGAGATAGGGAAAGAAAAAGAGAGAACAGAGACAGATAGAGCCAAAGAGAGAGAGACACACAGAGAGAGAAACAGAGAGAGAGACAAAGAGAGAGACACAGAAGCAGAAAAACAGAGAGACAGGAAAACAGAGAAATAGATGGGGAAAGAAAAAGACAGAGACAAAGAGAGACACCCAGAGAGAAACAGACAGAGACAAAGTAGGGGGCAGAGTCAGAAAAAAGACAGAGACAGAAAGAGCAGAGAGACAGAAATAAAGTCTGAATAGGGCTTTTTATCTTAGCATCTTCTTTTGAAAATAGCAACGTTGTCACAATCTACATCACAATTGGACCAGAAATTGGACCATGTTTTTAAAACATTCCCCAAAATGGCTAGTTTAGACTCCTGAAGGAGTCCCCAGTGTTTGCCTCGCCTCCTAAGTTATTGTAATTCTGCATTTACAGCACATCAGACAAGGCTCAGAGGCATAATCTCAAAAGCGGAGCAACTTCCCTGAGCAAGGAAGCATACGGCAATCCCAAAGATGATCAGATATTCCTGCCAAGTCCTTAGCTTAGACTAGTGTTTTAGGACAGAGGCAGTCCATGGCAAAACATATGGAGTGGAAAGGGGGAAAGTGTCGATCTGGTTTTATTTTTGTATACCTGGAAATGGGACTATTTTTGTAATTTTTCGATTCCAGCCTGGGATGTTTCTCCCATGTGTTTTGTTTTATGAGAATATTGTCGATAACGCCAGATGGTACAGTGGAAAGAGAGCTAATCTTAGAGCGAAAAACACTTGGGTTCAAATCCTACCATCCTGCATCAATGAACATTATTAAATGCCTACTGTGTGCCAAGCACTGTGCTAACACATTCACATCATGGCTGTGTGATCTTGGCCAAGCAAGTCCCTTGACCTCTCAGAACATCACATGGCTCTCTCTGACTGACTCAGAGCAGATCCTGGGCTACTTAGTAAAAGGGTTGATAATTCATCCAGGAGCTCCAGTCTCCTCCCTCTCCCTAGGAGAGGTGAAACATTGGTCAAAACCCTGTCATCTCTCGGAGGCTCAGTTTCCTTGTCTGTAAAATGAAAGGGTGGGACTACTGTAATCAATCAGGAGATTTATATTCAGTCCCAACTACATGATAGACATTAGTAATATAAAGATAAAAGGAAATATCCTTATGCGCAAGAAGTTAACTTTCTGTTGGGGGAGATGTGTATAAATGGGTATATTTAAGATAAATACAAGATTATAAATATAAATGTATGTACATATATATATGTGTGCATGCAATGGATAAAGTGCCAGACTAGAGTCAGAAAGACTCATCTTCCCTAGTTCAAATCTGGCTTCAGACACTTTAGTAGCTGTGTGACCCCCCAGCAAGTCACTTCTTCATGTTTGCCTCAGTTTCCTTATCTGTAAAATGAGGTGGAAAAGGAAATGGCAACCACTCCAGTACCTTTGCCAAGAAAGCCCTAAATGTGTCACAAAGAGTCAAATATGACTGAAAATGACTGAACAACAATAAGAAAGCAAGGAAGGCCTTCAGTACATTGGGTAGACTGTCTATCATGAACTTGTGGGAGGGTAAGAACCACACAGAATGAGCTGCCATGAATGCATTGTTTTGTGTTTCATTGGAGAAAGCATCCAAATAAAATAGGTTCTTTTTGGATTTACTCACTTCTCAATATCCCATCCACCCACAAAGAAGCCTTTCCTCCAATGAAGGAAAATTAAGCAAAATAAATGTATACATTGACAATATCTAACATTTCCCCTGTTTCTCACCAGTAGGCCACCACCTCCCTACTGAAAAAAAAAGGGGAGATCTAAGTATCAGTTCTCTGGAGTTATAAGCGATCATTGCCTTCACTCAGGTACCAGAGTTTTTTAGTGTTAGCTCCTTTTTAATTACTTTGGTCATTACGTGAATCGTTATTTTGGTTCTGCTATCTTCTTTCTACCTCACAATCCTTCTTATGAATATTCTGAAGCTGGTTTACCACTCTTCACTGGCTCAATTAACAAGGGTAGGAGGGCAGATTAGTAAAAGAAAAAAAGAGTTAAGTAATTGAAAAATAATTAGGAGGAACAGGGACATCAAAAGCACCATGTTTTGAGAAACTGCACCCAAAAAAGTCTAATATTTTGATTGTGGTTATTTTATAAATTAGAAATATTTCTGTATGACATGTCAGCTTTATTTTACATGTAATATTGGTTTATGTGTTAATGAAATTGTAATAAATTTGGAAAGAATGAAATGAGGAATCAAGTAAAGATAGGAAGGAAGGAAGGAAAGAAGGAAAGGTGGGAAGGAAAGATAGGAAAGGAGGGAGAGAGGGAGAAAGAGAGGAAGGGAGGAAGGGAGGAAGGGAGGAAGGGAGGGAGGGAGGAAGGGAGGAAGGAAAGGGGAAAAAGGAAGGAAGGAAGGAAGGAAGAATGGAAGGAAAGAAAGGAAGGAAAGAAAGAAAGAAAGAAAGAAAGAAAGAAAGAAAGAAAGAAAGAA
>JAJPUD010001104.1:372810-494347 GCA_023553655.1 Myrmecobius fasciatus
AGAAAGAAAGAAAGAAAGAAAGAAAGAAAGAAAGAAAGAAAGAAAGAGAAAGGAAAGAAAGAAGGAAGGAAGGAAGGAAGGAAGGAAGACAGGCATGGGAGGAAAAAAGGAAGAGGGGGAATGAGGGAGGGATAGATGGAAGGAAAGAAGGTGGGAAGGAGGGGAGGGAAAGAAAGAGAAAAAGAAAAAAAGGAAACAACAAAAAGGAACAAAGAAATGAAGTAGGAAAGAAAGAAAAGAGATAGATGAATAGATGGATAGATAGATGGATGGATGGATGGATGGATGGAGACCACAATTTCAGGAAAAACTTTATCTTTCATTGTATGGCTTTTGATCTTTCCAAGTGATGAAAAAGCAAGGACCCCATTCATTCCAGATTTCCTGTTTCCTTGTTTACATTTTCTTTCTTGCTGTCGTAATGTGCTATTGCCCTAAATGACATCAAATCAAGATTATCTAACAAGCTCATTTCATGGAGATCAATGAACACGGCTGCTGAGGTTTGTTGCTTCAGGAGCATACAGGGGAAAAATGCTGCTTGTCACCTATCTGAGACTTGTGTCATATCCACTGAATTCAAACCGAAGACTTCCTTTGTCATTTTACGAGGTCATGGCACCATCCATCCTCCCACTTATTAAGCTTCCCTGCTCTGCCTTGTTTATTTTATATCAGAAAATCCTGGAATCTCAGGGGCGGAGCCCTGCTATAGCCCTTGTCCCCCGTATGAATTCTTCTCTGCAGTGATGGAGGATTCACTTGGAATATAAATCCCCAGAAATCTGGGGATTGGATTGTCAACTAGCCAGTCAGCAAACATTTATTGAGCCCTGAGTATTTGGAACATTGTCATAACTCCCCTGGGGGCTGAGGGAGGGTGAGGGGTGAAGTACACACCTGCCTGCTCTCAAGGAGCAGATGCAGGAAGATTTCACCTAGATCTGAATTCAAATCTCACCCTATCTGTAATAAGCTATTTCTTTCTCTCAGTTTCCTTCTCTGTAAAAGAGAGATAATAATAGCATTTGCTTCCCAAGGTAGTTGTGAAATCAGATGAGATAACTTTGAAATGCTTTACTATCCTCAGCATATGGCGTCAAGTGAATGGCTTTTACCCAGGGTTTTTAACCAAAGTCCTCTGGTTACAAATGCAGTGCTCTTTCTGCAATAATAATAATAGCAATAATGCAGGGTAGCATGTAAAATTAGTAGTATTGATTGTAAGTTCTAGAATACACTGTGCAAGAGGAGGGAACATTATGACCTCACAAAGGAGAGGGGTCTTTGGTAATAGGTAAGGTATGAGACAGCCCTCACCTTCAAGGACCAGTGTGATGGAAAGCACGACCTTCTGCAAATGGAATCGGGAGCTATGCAACTCTGGGGAACTCTCTGAAAGTATCTGAGCCTCATTGGACTAGTCTCTAAAAGAATGCTCTTCGAGCAGCTGGTTCTCCTCCAGCTCTGTCCAAGGTCCTGTGTCCTGCGAGCTTTTTGCCCAACAGAGAGATAGGATACTTGTACCAATTCTCAGTCTCTGCCGAGATGAGCTGCCTTGCTCATCTGAGGATATCTCCCCTGGAGGTCTTCCCCAGATGGCCTAGATGAATATAACAATATCAACAACTGTCATGACAATGAGGAAGAAGATAACCATGATAACTAAAACTTATTTGTCACTTTGAGTTATGTGAAGCACTTTATGTATGTTATCTCTTTTGGCCCAATGCTTAGCACTGTGCCTGGCATTTAATGAATGTTTATTGTAAGCACTTAAAAATGTTTATTGAATTAAATTTATTTTCACAATAATCCTGTGAGATAAGGGCTATTGTGGTCCCCCTTTTGCAGATAAAGAATTCAGGCTGAGAGATGTTAAGAATCTGGGATCACTAAACTATTCAAACTAGGTCCTGGAGCACCAAACATGGTCCTTTTTCCACAATACCGGTGACTCGTTCAAGAATATACAGTCTTAAAAAAAAGAATATACAGTCCTTAAGAGGGAAAACCCGGTATTCAGACTCAGGTCTTTTGACCCCAAGCCTCATTCTTCATCATATCAGGTAGAACTTTCTTCCAAGAGGGTATTTTGTATTTCATATGTCCTTCATGGTCCAACTCTGGATCCATTTTCCCTTCATGACCTTCTACCCTGTCTTACTTCTGTCTGAGGAATGCATGCTAAAATAAAAAGAAAGACCGGGATCATGTGCAGAGATTTTCCATGTACTAGGAATAAAATGGCAAAAGGAAGAGCCAAAGTTGTGTCTTTGTATCTCACTCCAAATCAGACTCAACAAGCACAGCTTTCAAATGAATCTGATTCAGGCCATCCTTTCTAGGGGTCAGATCTGAGCATCACATTTTAGAAAAGACATTGTCCAGAGGAGAGTCACCAGGATGGAGAGGCTCTTGAGCTTATGCTGTCTGAGAATCAGTTGAAGGAGCTGGAGATAGTTGACTTGGAGGAGAAAGATCCAAAGACTTCTTAGTTGCCTTCCAATGTTCCAATGCCTATCAATTGCTCTCCTTGACCCCAAAGGACAGGAAGTAGGACCCATGGACTAGAAGCCAATATAGACTTATTATACAGAGATGTTCCCCATCCAAAAACGAAGTAGGCTACCGCTGATCATACTTGGTCAAATCTTACTGGCGGTCTTCCTGCTACATCTACATGATCAGTTTTTGGGTATGTTGTCTCTTTGATGGATGTGAGTTGGTCTATATGGCCTCAGAAGCTCCAGCCAACTCAGAAGTTTCTGTCATTCTCTCTAATCTTCCAGAAGAATGACTGTGTTGAAACTTTAACGTCAGCATTTCAAGCACAAACACCCAGGAGCTTGGAGACGGGGTTTTTTTCATTTTCAAAAAAAAAAAAATCTGGAAGGAACCTTGAGAGACTCTCTGATTTAAACCATGCAGGACAGGCACCTCTTCTTGACTATCTCTAGGGCAGAGTAGAGAATGAATAAGAAACCAGCCTCAGATAAAGAATGTAATAATTCATTAAAAAATAAAAACATGAAATCAACTCAAAATCCCAAGTAATGCTTCCCTAATTCCATTAAGGAGTTTATTTCATCGTTTAATAAGTAGCACACAAATGCTTTGTGAATAATAGGCCTTGATCTGTTAACTCTAGAATAAGGGGATTTAGTCTGCTGCCCTTGTTCTTATTCAAAACATACCAAATAAAGATCAAAATTTTAAATTTTCATTAGACTATTATTTCATAATATCATTGCCCCCACAAAACCAGTTTTGATTCCATTTGCATGAAGATGCTCTATTAAGCTAAGTTTCACTGCCACGATTGCGAGCAATGTGATAGTTTGATTATGGCCTCAACTACATTAAAACGCTTTTATGCTCTTATAACAGCATTAGGGACATCACAATTTGCTGTTAGTGCCAATGAAAAAGAAACTGCCAGATGAAGAGAAAATTGTAAACCAATTATGAATATAATAGAGATCATTTGACTTAGAATTTCTCTGACCTTACAAACTTTGGAGTAAGAAATTTATAATTTTCTTATATATTATATTTATTATTATATATCATATACATTTATATATGTATATATACATATACTCTAGTTCTCTTAGGATAATTAGGACAGCTTAACAGTAAAGTTGAGGCAACTAAATAACTCAGTGGATGGAAGGCTAAATGCTGGATAAATCCAGCATCAGGCACTTACTAGCTCTGTGATGCTGGGCAAGTCACTTCTTTGACACCGAAGAAAGAAATGGCAAACCACTCTAATCTTTGCCAAGAAAACCCCATGGACAGTATGGAGATGCTGTGGTATCACAAAGAGTTGTATATGACTGAAGAACTGAACAACAACAAAAAACAGTAAGATGATAGGAAGGAAGGAGGGGATATATTTGAAGTAGGGGGAACTGACGTTACATGGATGTCACAGTTAATTAGTAGATTTGACCAGTATCGATATTCTATAAACCAACAGAGTATTTAATGGATGACTACAATCTTTACCAGGGTTAGTTCTGGCTACAATCTTTACTAGGGGTAGTTCTGGCCACAGTTTTTGCTGGAGGTAGTTCTGGCTACAGTCTAGTAGTTTGCTTCTTAAACTGGACAAAGTAAGAAACTACATTTTAATTTAGTTGTTTCATTTCACCACTAAAATCTGAGACCTAAAACAACAACAACTGGATTTTGGTGTGCTAAAAGCCCCAGAGAAGAAGACTTTGAAGTGAACTATGAAACTTGAACAAAGTCAAAATCCACTGATTTGCTAATTTGGGTTCCATGGACATTATCCAACACCCATGAATATACATGTCTATGTGAAAAGGAGGAGAAAGTAGCAATTAAAGAAGGGAAAGGAGAATCCTCAAAAATAAACTGAGTTTCTCTGGCAAAATTAACTTTTTCTAAATTCCACCAATTTCATCCTTAGAATTATAGATTCTGGAAGGGACCTTAGAGGCCACCTGGTTGAGCCCCTTCATTTTACAAATAAAAAAATGGAGGCCAGGGATGAGAAACTATTTGACTGAATTCTTCAGGGTAAATAAGCCTCAGTAGCAAGACCTGACCCAAGTCCTGCCTCCAAATTCCTACCTCTTTGTCAGCCAGTCAACCATTTTTAAGTGACTACCATGAGCCAGGCAGAGAAGCGTTATTGTCAGGAGAGTAAAGGCTTGGAATACAAATGGAAGCAAAGAACAATCCATGTTTTCAAAGAGTTCACAATCTAATGAGGAAGATAAATAAACAAATAAGTGCAACCAAGTAAATGAGAAATGATTACTAGAAGGCTAGAATTAAGAGCAATTGGAAAAGGTTTCCTGTAGAAAATAGAATTTTAGCTAGGACTTAAAGGGAACCATGAAGTAGAGGTGAGAAGGGAGAGCCTTTTAGGCATGGGTGACAACCAGAGAAAATGCCCAGAGCCAAGAGATGTTCATTGACCAGCAAGAAAGCCATTGTCACTAGATCAAAGAATAGGAGATGGAAGGGAAGGCATAAGAAGACTAAAAATGTAGGAGACCAGTTATGAAGGGGATTTTGTATTTGATCCTAGTGGTAATAGGGAGGTAGAACTGGACTGAACTGAGTCAAGAGCATGAGGATGAACATGGAGGGATCTACTGGATTTTAGATGGTCCCTGGAGAGAAGCAGCATAGGGTAGTAAAAAGAACACTGACTATGGAGTCCCAGCGGCTCGATTTAAGCCCCGTCTTTCACATTTCCTGCTGGTGTGATGAAAAATGAGGAGGATGGACTAGATGGCCTTCAAGGGTCCTTTCACTTCTAGATCTGAGATGCTTGGGAGGGACGGCCTTGTCTGAAACTTTAATCTCATAGTTTGCAATGACTATCAAGTTTTCATCTTATAAAATTACCCCTGCTCATCAGCCTAGTCACTTTTTCCTATTTTCTTTCATAAAGTATAAAATATTCTTTTTAATTGCCATTCATAAATAATTAGAAATCTATTCACATTAAATCACAAAAAAATGACATGTTGGAGAATTCAACCACTCCAGCTGTCTTCCCACACCTTCAGAGTAAAGAAAAGTTTCATTTCAAGTGAGAAATGGACCCAAATCACTTACATTAACCTCTGTCATCACTTGAATAGCTATCTACTCTCTTAAGCAGCATTTCTGACCTCTTTATAGTGTCCTGGACCCCTTGGGCAATCACTGGTGAAAGCCTATGAATCTCTCCTCAGAATCATGTTTTTTATAAGCATAAACCATAATATCTAGGATTGCCAATGGTGGCAGTTATATTGAAATATAGTTAAAACATTTTTAAATCACAGACCCAGCTAAAGGGTCTCTTCTCTAGAGTCTTAAGGACTTACTCTTTGCTGGTCTTTTTCTTTCCCATTCATGCTTTCATATCTCTTCCTCCTCCTCTTTTCCTCACCTACTGGCTCTCTGCCATTTATCAAATACTCATTTATTACTTCCCTTACACAAGTATTTGGGGTTTATCTGACCACATGTGAGAGGGAGCAAGACAGAGCAGACAGACTTGGAGTTAGGAAGCTATGGATTCAAATCTTCCCTCTGATATAGACTGGCTACTTGGCCACGGGCAAGCCAATTAACCATTCTGTGTACCCAACTAACTCTCCAAGACCATGGATCACAGATAAGATCATGAGAAGAGAGCGTGTCCATGACAATAGGAGTCTACTTAATTTTCCAGGTCTAGACCAAAAATAGATGGGTGTGTTTGTATGTAGGAATGAATCTCTGTACAATTTTATTCATGAGCAAATTTAAAAAGCAAACAGAGCTGAAAAACAAATCACTCAATACATATCTACATAGCATAAGAAAATGAATTTCCACATTAGCTGCACCCATAAATGTACGTCTCTTTATACATTTTAGGTCCCTCTCCTCACTGGCCAGAGGTGGGTGGCAGATTTCATCTGTATTCTTTGGGACTTTTAGTTTATTGTTGCATTGATCAAACTATGGCGGTGTTGTCACTGTATAGACTATTTTACTAATTAAGCTTACCGCATCCACATCAGTTTATAGGGGTCTTCTCATTCTCTGAAATTGCCCATTTTATTATGGCACTGGATTGTGCATTCATACAATTCACTTTCTTTAGCCATTTCCCAATAAGAACATACACAGACTCTCTCTCCCTCTCTCTCTCTCTCTCTCTCTGTCTTTCTCTGTCTCTCTCTGTCTCTCTCTCTCTCTCTGTCTCTCTCTCTCTCTCTCTCTCTCTCTCTCTCTCTCTCTCTCTCTCCCTTTCTCTTGCTGTCTCTCTCTCTCTTTCTCTCCTCTCTCTCTTTCTCTCTCTCTCCCTCTGTCTGTCTGTCTGTCTGTCTGTCTCTCTCTCTCTCTCTCTCCCTTTCTCTTGCTGTCTCTCTCTCTCTTTCTCTCCTCTCTCTCTTTCTCTCTCTTTCTCTCTCCCTCTGTCTGTCTGTCTCTGTCTCTCTCTCTCTCTCTCTGTCTCTCTCTCTCTGTCTGTCTCTCTCTCTCTGTCTCTCTCTCTCTCTTTCTTTTCCTCCCTGTCCAGTTTGGTATTACCATGAACAGAGATGTTATTGATACTTTTAGACCAATATGTCCTTTTCCACTTTCTTTGATCCTTTGTAGTATAGCCCAAGCAGTGGTATAGCTGGGTCAAAGGACACGCAGAATTTGGTCATTTTTTGAGCTTCCCGGGACAGCCAGACAAATTCTCAGCTCCATCAAGGTTACACTGGTATACCTGTTTGCCTGCAGCCTGTCTAGTATTTGTCATTTTCTGTATCTTTGCCAGTCTGGTAGGTGTAACTTAGGACCTCGAAGTGGTTTGATTTGTATTCATCTAATATTAGTGATTTAGATCATTTTCCACATAATCATAACGCTTTTAACTATGAATAGGTATAAATAGCTTCTGACTGATTATTTATTGGGGAATAGCTTAATCTTATCAATTTAAATCAATATAAATCCATAAAGAATAAATTAAAATTCAATCCAATATATCTTAGAAGTGAGACCTTCATTAGAGAAACTCATTGCAAAGTGACATAGAAAACTTATGTGACTTACTCAGATTCACACAGTTAAAGAACACGTGTCCTCTTCTCACCAGGTTTTTAAAGAAACTAGCTCACACCCCACCCTATTACAGTAGGCTCTCTCCCTCCCTTTGCCTCCTTCTGTCCTAAAATCCCCAAATAGGTACCTTGGGTTTTCTGTACATTTGATATCCTCATGTTTAATAATACAATGTCAGGAGGAATCAAGGAAGGGCTTGGGCATCTTGAGTGCCCTCCCACGACAAATTTATTGGAGGAGTAGATGAGGCACAGAGAACCTGCAGACACAGCTCACTTGTAATCATTATCAATGGGTGTGAATTGATAAGATTGTTCCTGGCTCCCTTTGAATACTTGAGCATATTTAATTTAGAAACAGAATAATATAGTCTTTAGAGTCGAAGTTCTGCAATTTGTTGTCTGTCATGGATTCCTCTGGTAATCTGGCAAAACCAGGAAATCCTTTTTTTAAAAAAAACATTTCTTCATTCATAATGGAAGGAAATGCTAAATTTCAGCTAGAAACTAAAGATAATAAAGATAAGTTTTTTCTCATCCAAATTCATTAAGCTTTAAAATCTATCCATGGGTCCACTTAAAAAACATAAGGATATCAAATGTACAGAAAACCTAAGATACCTATTTTAGGACAGAGTCCATTTGTGGACCCAAGATTAAAAACTCTTCCTCTTGAGCCTCGGCCTTGGTTGTCAGGAAAACCGGTTCCTAGATGGTACTTGTGGCACTTCCTGGTGTGTGACCAAAGACAAGTCACCAAGGAGGAGCTGAGCCCGGAGCATCACTGCGCCACTGTCAGCTAAGGTTGGGGTGGGAGTTCTCACACAAATGGAATCACGCAGACCCTTGACGTCTTGATATAAATTTAATAGTGCTTTTGCACCATAACTCCCCTTATCTGACATCCTGGAAGACATCCCTATGCTTTGTGTATTATTAATGCTATTTGTGACAAGGTAATGTGTGGGTGGGAAGCATCCTCATTCCTTACGGATGCTCCTGAAGGTGACACCGGCTGTTGGGCTTCTGTGATTAGGGCCTAAGACCCAGGCTTAGAGATGGGCTCAGTTGGGCTCAGTGCCGCTGCCTCATGGAGATCTAAATGATGGATGACAGTCAAGGACACAAGAGCGATACTGCTTCTGACACTATTTTTTTATAAGACAGTAAATATATTGTGTACATATGCGCAATAGACTTATACAGAATAATGTAGTGGAGTGTCATTTTGCCTCAAGCATAAAGACAAACTAAGCAATAATTCTTTCCCACCATCCTGCCTTCCTACCCCCCCTGCCTTTTGTCAGACCCCCAGGACATCTAGCTACTAGGACACCCCGCTGTCCATCCTCAACAATACCCCAGTTCCCCAGGTGACATCTAACAGTCTGATCACCTGATGTCTGCAGTAGTGCTAATGGATGTTGGTAGATTAATAAATTCACCACAGGAGGTCTGCTTCCTTTTGAAATTCCCAGGATGCATCTATGGACTGTCTATCAGTTTTCTCTCATTCTAGGCATGTTACTAATCCATCTTTTTTTTAATTTTTTTAATTTTAATTATGAATTTTATAATCATAAACAAATGTAAACATTGCAATTTTCAAAAGAGAATCAAAAAAGAGGGCTATATATAAAACCATGAGCTAGTTATGAAGACATATATATATATACACATATATACGTAATCTTATACGTGTATAATTTAATAAGGTTTTTGAAAAAAATAAATTTGGGCTGCTAAACAGACGGACTTAGAATCAAGAAGACCTCAATTCAAATCCAGCCTCAAACACTTGTATAAGTTATTTAACCTTGGTCTGCCTCAATTTCCTTAAGTGTAAAAATGGAGATAATATCTATTATTAGATATTAATAATCTAATATTTAATTAATTTAAATTAATAGTTTAATCTTTAAATAATTTAATTCATCTGTTTGCCAGCTCTGATGGAAGGATCAAATGGGACAATATCCAT
This sequence comes from Myrmecobius fasciatus, assembly GCA_023553655.1. Lineage (NCBI taxonomy): Eukaryota > Metazoa > Chordata > Mammalia > Dasyuromorphia > Myrmecobiidae > Myrmecobius > Myrmecobius fasciatus. Next base: position 382,366 of record JAJPUD010001104.1, read on the forward strand.
AGTGTGCTTGACACAATGGTTGACACATAGTAGGTACTTTATACCTGTTATCTATTATTATTAGAAACAAAGTTGGCCAACTGTGCCCCCTTCCACTCCTTTTTGTTTGCTTGTTCTCTCCTGTATATTTTTGTAATGTTTCATTAATGCTCTTTTTTTATCTGCACTCATCTTATGTGGGAGGCTGGTAAGTTAGCATATAGTGGGAGAGCAGGAAGGGAAGGCAGAAGAGAAGAAAGCAAGGAGAAAGAGAGGGAGGAAAGAGGAGAAAGAGAGAGGAAGGGGAAAATATAGCCTGTTCACACTTATCATGTACTTCTATATGAAACTCATTCTCAGTTTTATTTTGGCGATTGGAGTAATCTAGAATTCACTGCCATCCAACATCACTGCTAGAATACTGGTCTTAAAGAGATGGCCTTTTGTTTCTGAGAAAATTGTGGGGTCATCAAAGAAACTCTGCAGATTTCCCAACGGCAAACCAACCAGCTGTTTTCCTCTTGTTTAATTCTGGGAAAGAGTCTCAGAGGACGGGCAGGTTGGATACTGCATCACAGGAAAGAACAGTCTCCTCATTTGTGCATTTATTTCAGTGTTCCCATTCTCCTGCCCCCACAATGTGGCCCATGTTGCCTGAGTTTTATAGAGGGCCAATGTCCCATCCAAAAGAGCCACTCCAATGATAGAGCTTTCCAGCATGGGGATGGGGAAAGAATAGAATATTTGTGAGAAGACAAAATGAGCTGCCTCTTATATCCCCCCTCATTTCTCTCATGTATAAAATGAGGAAATTTGACTAAATGGTCTCTAAATATGACTTGGTTAAGCTCTCTGAACCTCATTTCTCTTATGTATAAAATGAGGAAATCTGACTAAATGGTCTCTAAGATTTTCCTTACAACTCTGAGTCTAACTTATAGTTACCTACATCAAATACTCAACTAAAAACAAAATGAATTTTAATAACTTTAAAAAGACCATGGGGGGAGAAGAAAAAGAGAATCACAATTATTATGGCAATTTTTCCTATTTAATAAAAATGCTTAAATCCCCTGCTGCATGAAGCCTACTACCCTGATCTATATACGTAAAGCTGATCTGGGTCTCGATCCTGGTCCTCCTAACTACTGTGTGTGTGTGTGTGTGTGTGTGTGTGTGTGTGTGTGTGTGTGTGTATGACTTGGTTAAGCTCTCTGAACCTCATTTCTCTCATCTATAAAATGAGGAAATTTGACTAAACAGTCTTTAAGATTTCCCTTGCAACTCTGAGTCTAACTTATAGTCACCTACATCAAATACTCAACTAAAAACAAAATGAATTTTAATAGCCCAAAAAAGACCATGGGGGAGAATGGGGGGAAAGAAAAAGAGAACCACAATTTTTCCTATTTAATAAAAATGCCAAGAAGACACTAAAACTAACGAGAAACAATCAATGTGCGCACACACACACACACACACACACACACACACACACACACACATGCTTTTGAAGATCCTGAAATCCAGAGATATGGATCTGTCTTGTGAAATCCGCGCATCTCTGTGTGGTACAGCCCAAGGCAGCCTCCTGGTGCCCATCAGTGGCTTTCCATGGACTCCAGCATTCTGATTATTGTCCTTGCATTTATTTGAGCTTCTCCATAACGAGCCTGGAGATATTATTAGAAGATGACAATGTGCATTTACACCACGCTCCGTTTCCAAGCTTGTCATTAAGGTTGTTAGGGAAGGCCGTTAGTCACACTCCATGTGACCCAAAGCAAATCTGTCACCAAGTCTATGCTGACCAATAAATACACGTCAAGTGTGGAGAATAATTTAAATGATGATAAAAAGTCTACCAGCTTAGATGGCAATTTTATTGGTAGAAATTTACTGCGGGCCAAATGTCACTTAACTCTCCAGGAAACAGTGTGGAGATGACTGGATCTTCCAGCCACAAGTATAACAGTGGGGATTAGGAGAGATATTAGCCTCCTGTTGACAAGCTAATTGTTAGATTTGATTTTAAATTAATAAGTGCCATCCATAGAGGAGAATAGAGTAAAAGGACTCAAGGGGCATTCGAAGGTACATTACGTGGATGCAGTTGCTATGGCGATGGGTCTGTTCTCCAGGAGACAGACATTGGGATGCAGAAAGCCAAGAACCAGGATAACATCAGCCAGGCAGTTTCAATCACATTCAGCCTCATGTCTTTCTTCCTCCCACTTCAAACTTTCCAAATCCTGGGGCGGGGGCGGGGGGTGGAAAATATTTGCTGTCACTGTTCCCCAACATGTTCCAGAGACCCCCATGGAGCTGAACTCCGGAGAGGATTCTCCAAGTTCTGACCCATTTCTGCTGAGTCTCAAGAGGTCCTTCCACAGAAAGCTTGAGAAGCACCTATACATTTATGGGCCTGGGTGGATTGCAATTGAAATTCTGAGCCAGGGAGCTCACAAGGCGAGGAAGGTTCTTTACAGAGCTGGAAATTGCGACCTGAAAGAGATTTCAGAACCTGGTTTTTCCAACTCCCTCATGTTACCACTGAGGGAATTCTTTTCCGGATAATATCTCTGAAGCACTTAGCACAGTGCCTAACACATAGTAGGTGCTTTAATAAATGTTTACTCCCTTCCCTTCTGGCTCACACTGACATTTCAGTTCTAATAGTGAGCTGTGATTAATGTTTACTGATTTGAAATTAAAAGATGTTCTGAGACAAATAGAAATTCTAGCTAGTTTACCATTTGTCCTTCCATGATGAAGTTTCCAATTGTCTATAATCCTGCTTTTAACACAGAATGACCATTTGTACCATTGCCACCATTCATAGACCAGTAAGTGTCAAAGGCAATATTGAATCCTTGTGAGAATAAAATAAGATACTATTTGTAAAACTGGACTTCTTATTGACTTGGTTGTTCTGTAGTTAATGTTCATGTCTACAGTGAGTTTCCAGGGATTTTGAAACTATGAGTTAGAGTTTTAAAGAGGTATTACTGCTGGATGAATGTCTCAAAGCAGTCATCCTTTGGGACATTAAGCCTCTGATCCTGAAGGTGTGTGGTTTTCAGCAGTGGACAATCAGCTCTCATAAGGTTATGCAAGAGAATTAATAATAAGTTTACATTTTATGGCACTTATAAAGCACTTTCTTTACCAAATACAGATACCTATTATGAAGCCCATTTTCCTGATTTGGTAATTGTGACTTAGGGGGATTAGTTACACAATTAAGTCCTGCAGTTATTATGGTCCAGTGGAAACATGCTGGAATAGGAACAGAGAACCAGGATTCTGATCTTGCCACTGAGGGCAAGGACAGTATCGTTCCCTTTCTTTGTGTCCCTAGAACATTGCACAAGGCCTGGCAATGTGCATGCATTTAGCAAATTCTTGTTGACTGACTGACTGATGGACTTTGGCCATTGGGCCAGCTCTGAAGGCTTCGGTTTCCTCATCTTTGGATAACACCCAGTGACCACCAAAGCTCCTTCCATTGTGAAATCTACTCTCCTATCATCACCATTTTACATCTGAAAAAGCTCTCCCATGATTTTTCCCTTCTTCTCTGATTTTTCTCTCCCAACATAATTCATAAAATAATGTGTATTAAAAATAAACAAAAAAAGAATTTAACAATAAAAAATAATGTGTATTAAAAATAAATAAAAAAGAATTAAAAAAGAAAATGCTCCCCAGGGCAGATTGGTGATACATCATTTATTTATGTAGAATTGTGTAGAGACCAAGTGACCTATCCATAGTCACACAGAAGTTTCTTAAAGAGTTATCCAGGGGCAATGAGAGATTAAATGTCTTCACCAAAGATGCAGAGTTAGATATCAGAGAGGTTAAGCAATTTCCCCAAAATCACACAGCCTTAAGTACTACATTACTTAACCGGTAGAACCCAGAGGCAGACACAGCTTCCTGGTTTTGTCCCATGTTCTTTCCCCTACAATCATGTTCTTTCAAAAATAGCAAACTAAACACAGAAAGACGCATTTATGTCAATGAATCAGAATGCCATTTTTAAATCGGAGAGTGACAGGATGAAAAAAAGTCATGACATATTAATGATTTCCAAAGTCGGCTAGAATTGGTAGGACAGAATCACATGAATAATTCAAATGAGACACAAGAGTTGCTTCTGGGTTTTTTTTTCCTCACTAACAGTCAAATCATGAAAATGTGGAGGAGACAGACTTTGGGGAAGATCATCTTCTGATGTTGTCCAGAGATCTCCAGATCTTAAAGGGTTAAAAGCAAATTCAGACAACTTGGGGGCATCATCGAGTCATTTGGGGAGCATGATACTGAAATCTGTGGCCCATTCCCTCTGACTCTGGCAGCTGCTGGGAAGACTTAAGTCTTTTTTGATGTCCTGTGAATCAAAGTCTATTTTCAAGCTCACCCTCTGAGTCCTAGAGGAATGGTCACGAAGAGAAAGAAAGCCCTGGACATCAAGGGAGTGGGGAAGGGTAGGGACCACAGCAGCTAATTTCCCTTATCTCTTCTGTCCATATTATTATTGGAATTGACTGTCCAATAGCTTGAAGAGAAAGCACAGTGTATGCATGAAAATGGGAATCCTGCCCACGTAAAAAAGCAAAAAAAGGAACAAGAACATTTTTCCCTTTCATATCTTTAGCCATTGTCTTTTTTTTTCTGAAACCAGTTTTGAGTCTGAGCTGCATGTAGATAATTATGAAAATGCCCACCAGTTAACTGCAGTGCTTCTTTCCTTTCTGGTGGTGCAATTAATAGAGAAAAGTATCAAGCCATTCGTGGCTGAAAAGGGATGAACAATGAATATTCTAAAGACTGAATGGATAAAAAGAGAAGGGAACATGGGATTACTCCTCATTTGGAGTCTTAAAGACCAGACAATAAGTCAATAATTTAGAATTAGAATATAAGCTCTTAGAGAGTAAGGATTGTTTCATACTTTGTACCTTGCATTCTGAGTGCCTGGTACATAACAGGTGCCTAATAAATAATTGTCTTGACTAAGTCGTTCCATGAATGAGCCACCACAGAATATTTCTTAGGAGATGGACCAAAGGAAACCTAGAACTTGTACATATTTAGAATATCCATACTGTGATTTAATCAGAAAATTTTTAATATACAGAAAAAAAAGTTCAAAATGGATACATGATTTGGGCATAAAGATGATACCATAAATAGATTAGGAGAACAGTGGGCAATTTGCCTATCATATCTTTGGAGAAGGGAGGAATTTATGACCAAAGAAGAACTAGAGAACATTATGAAAGGCAAAATGGACAACATTCCATTAAATTAAAAAGGTTTTGCACAAAAAAACCATCAGAAACAAGATTAAAAGGGAAATACAAAGCTGGGGAAAAATCATTACAGCCAGTATTTCTGATAAAAGTCTCATTTCTAAAATATATAAAGAACTATGTCAAATTTATAAGAATACATGTCATTCCCTAATTGATAAATGGTCAAAGGATATGAACAGATAATTTTCAGATGATGAAATTAAAGCCATTTATAGTTATATGAAAAAATGCTCTCAATCACTATTGATTAGAGAAATGCAAAATAAAACAACTCTGAGGTACTACACACTTCTCAGATTGGCTAAAATGACAGGAAAAGATAATGATGAATGATGGAGGAGATGTGGGAAAACTGGGACACTAATACATTGTTGGTGGAGTTGTGAAATGATCTAATTATTCTGGAGAGCAATCTGGAACTATGTCCAAAGGGCTATCAAACTTTGAACACCCTTTGACCCAACAGTGCCATTCCTGGGTCTGTAGCCCAAGGAAATCAGAAAGGAGGGAAAAGGATCTATATATGCAAAAATCTTTATAGCAGCTGTTTTTGTGGTAGCAAAGAATTGGAAAAGGAATAGATGCCCATCATTTGGGGAGTGGCTGAACAAATTGTGGTCCAAAAAGGTAATAGAATATTATTTTTCTATAAAAAATGATTAACAAGCTGATTGTAGAAAGGCCTAGAAAAAGTTACATGAACTGATGCAAAGCGAACCAAGCAGAACCAGAAATACATTGAATACAATAATAGGAAGATCATGCAATGACCCACTATGAAAAGCTTGGTTCTTCTCAGTAGTTCAGCGATCCAAAGCAGGCCCAATGGACTTTGAACAGAAAATGTCATCTGCCTCCAGAAAACGAACTAAGGAAACTGAATATAAGTCAATACATGTTGTGCCTACTTCTTTTTTTCTGGTTTTTTTAATCTCTCCCATGGTTTTTCCATTCTGCTCTGATTTTTCTCTCCCAACATAATTCATAAAATAATGTGTATTAAAAATAAACAAAAAAGAATTAAAAAGAAAAAAATAATGTGTATTAAAAATAAATAAACAAAAAAGAATTAAAAAGAAAAAATGTGTATTAAAAATAAATAAACAAAAAAATTAAAAAAGAAAATGCTCACCAATGCAGATTGGTGATACATCATTTATTTATGTAGAATTGTGTTGAGACCAAGTGACCTATCCATAGTCACACAGAAGTTTCTTAAAGAGTTATCCAGGGGCAATGAGAGATTAAATGTCTTGACCAAAAACACAGAGTTGATGTCAGATGGAACTTGAACCCCAGTTTTCCTGACACAAAGGCTAGTTGAGGATATTAATATAACAGTGAAACAGTCTCTGCCCTCAGAGTTTACATTCTACTCTGAACGAGTCTTTTCAGGATATCTACTCAGCGTTTTGACAGCATTGTACAAAGTGCAGTCAATTGGACAAAGATAGTAGCTGACACACACAATCTCTGCCATCAGTGCTTCCTGATATGAAGGGAATAAGAAGTGAAAACATGTATTAAGTGCCTACTGTGTGCTAAACACTGAACCAAGTGTTTGACAGATGGTTGGTTCTTTGTTCTCGGAGAGGACCAAAATGACATCACGAGGTTAGAGTCAAGTTACAGTGTGTCCCACTGGGGCTAATCAGACCAATCTGAACTCGGACTACTCTGCCACAGATAGGACACAAAGAGTCCCTATGCACATTTGGGGTGACTTCTTTTTTTAACCATTTATGATCACTGGTAGTTGTAGTGTGTACATTTCATTTTTAATAAACTTTCATTAAGAAACAGAAGCGTATCTATCATTCACCCCAATTTTAAAATAAAAAAATTAAAATTTAATTCACCCTAGCTTGAATGAACAGGATGATCGTGTAGTGGTCATTATTGATTCATTAGAGGCCACTAAGGGCATCGTGGATAGAGACCTAGCCCTGGATTCAAATCTGGCCTCAGACACTTACTAACTGTGTGACTCTGGGCAAGTCACTTAACCCTGTTTGCCTCAGTTCCTTTAATTGTGAAATGGGAACAATAGCATTTACTTCCCAGAATTATTGCAAGGATTAAATGAGTTAATATTTGTCAAGCAGCATAGCGGCTCTGGAGACCTTCACCTGGGTAATCAGTTTAATCCCTCTCCTCTCCCACACTTTCCTTCAGAGTTCCCAAACACTGAGCTAGCTCTGGCGATGCATGTGTCAATCTCATTATCCAGGTGGGCATCCCTGCAAAGTTTACTCTCAAGAATTGGTCATATGGCACGGAACACACTGGGACGGGACCGTGCCCTCAGCAGAGAAGATGCTGTGCTCTGTGAGGAAAGCAGAACTGAATTAACTCAGAATAAATGCGAGATGCCCAAACTTGGAGAATTTGCCCCAAATGTGCCCAGGGACTATCTGGGTCCAGTCTGTGGCAAAGCATTCCGAGTTCAGATAAAATATATGAAACTTAGTACTTAGTCTCTTAATTGAAAGTTAGTCAACAAGCATTTATTAAGCACTTATTCTCTGCCAGTCATTGTGCTAAAGCCCTGGGGATTTTTTTTAATGGTAAAAGTCTCTACTCTCAAGAAGCTCACAAGGCAATATGAAGGCAATGGTAGATGACCAAGAGATAGAGAAGATAAACTGGAGGTAATCAATAGAGAAAAGGTCCTTATTAGCTTGTGATCTTGAGTAAGCCATCTCATCTCTATGCCTCAGTTTCCTAATTTTTAAAATGGGAATAAGAATAAGAACAAATAAATAAATAAGAATAAATATAATAATAATAATCTCAGGATTGTTATGACGATTAAATGAGATCATACTTACAAAAGGGCACTTTATATATATATATATACATATATATATATATAGCTATATAAATGCTAGCTATTATTAATGTTATTATTAAAGCACTATTTCAGTGTTAGTGATTATTGTGGCATATAAGGAGGATATGGAGAGCATTGTGTAAGAGGCATCCATGTACATGTATATGTATGTGTATGAATATAACATATACCTAAAATATGGGTTATGCAGGAAAAAAATCACATCATTTCCCTTTGGATATGTTAATTAGATTGTCAAGTCTGGGGAGTGCTGAGAACATGGTTCATCTTTATTTCAGGAAGTCTCTTCACAAAGACTCTCATAATCTCCATCCTGTGGACAGGGTGGAAGAAAGTGGGTTGGACAATTATACAGGCGGTGTTGATTAATGAATGAGTCAGTGTCACACTGGAGGAAGTTTTCGGATGAGCTGCTACCAGAATCTCTTTTGAATTACAAATTGCAGGTTGCAAGAATAGGTAAGAGTTTCCTCATCAATGAGTTCATAAATCCAATTCAAAAATATTTCTTTTGTAAAATCTTGTGGGATTCAGCTCTGTATTTTAGAATCAGTCTTTGGATCTCAGATCTTGTGTTTTACATTGTTCAACATTTTAATTACAAATGCATGAAATCTTTGATGGGACTGATCAGCTAGAAGAGTGACCTACTAAGTTCTGTGACTGAACCAAGAATCAAAAAATCAGAACTGTATATATATATGTATATATACATATACATATTCTATCTGTCAAATATTTTTAACATAATTAACATGTATTAGACTTCCTCCCATCTAGGAGAGGGGTGGGGGGTAGGAGGGAAAAATTTGTAACAGAAAGCTTTGCAAGGGTCAATGTTGAAAAATTACTTATGCATATGTTTTGCAAATAAAAAGCTTTAATAAAAAAATTAGGACAGCTTGAAACTATGGGTAAAATTTAATGAGAGGAAATAAAATAGAAGCAAAATGCTCTAGAGGACAGAGTGATGGACAGTTTTGAATCCTACCTCAGACTCATTGTGTGGTCATGGTCAAGGCTACCTCTTTGAGCCTCAGTTTCCTCCTCTGTAAGACACAGGTGAGATACTGATAGTACCTGCCTTGGTAAGATTTTTATTTAAATGAAATAATGTAGGTAAAGTCCCTTGTGAAGCTTAAAACACCATTCTTAATAGAATAAATATAATGTTTACAGCAAGCCAATTTAAAAATCAACTTCATACGAGGAGACTGGAGACCTGAATTAATGGTAGCTCATTTTACTTTACTGTAAGCCCTGTGTGAGTATAAAGCAAAAGTCAAAATGTAAATATAATCGCTGTTTATATTCACAGAAATGCAGTGTCCAGAACATGATCACCAATAATCCCACTCTCCTTGGAGCAATGGGAGGACAAAACTGGAGTCTTCCATTCTGGGCACCATATGTTTGCTTTGTTATTTAGTCATCTCAGCCCTCGGACTGTTGGTGATCCATTTGAGGTTTCATCGGCAAAGATACTAGAATGGTTTGCCATTTCCTTCTCCAGCTCATTTTGCAGATGACAAAAATTAGACAAATGGGGTAAAATGACTTGCTCAGACTCACCCAGTTAGTAAACTTTAGATTTGAACTCAGGTCTTCCTGGCCAATCCACTGTGCCCCTACACTGTGTTTAAGAGACAAGCTGTAGCATCTCCAGAAGAGGATGAGGAGAAGCTACCAAAGACCTGAGATCACGACATATAAGGATCATTAGAAGGAATTGGGAATAACAGGTTGAGAGTGGAGATGTGCACAATCTTCAGATATTTGAAGAGCTTTCTGATGAATAAGGGAAGTAGAGTTAGTCTGTTTAGCTTCAGATGAGAGCTCAGATAAATGAGCAGATTTGGGCTCAATGAAAATCACCCAAAGAATGATTAAGTCTGAGCTATAAAAGAGAGAGTCAAAAGGGCAGAATTTTCTTATGACTGGAGCTGTCCCCCAAATGGAATGGTCTGGTAAATAAAGTATGAAGTTCCCCATCAGTGGAAGTATTCAAGGAGACTTTGCCATTTATTAACTCTATGATCACAGGTAAGACTCCTCTAAGCCTCAGTTTCCTTATCTGGTAAAGAAAATGGCTAGACTAGATCATAATCTCCAAGGGCCCTTCCAGTCTTAAATCTTTGCTCTAATCTGAATTTTCCCACTTGCAACCCGGTGCCTAAATCCAACACTCACTGTGATAAGACTCCCCTTTCCCCCCTACTCTCTAAATGAGTTAAATGATCCTCCTCATCCTGACTCTCTCTCTCTGCCTTCAAAGAGCCCATGAGATTCTTGGGTCACAAGTAACCATGAGAACCATTCTTCTTTGGGAAGTGAGTTTGCTCCTTGCCCGGTTTGAAGAGTTCTCATGAGATCTACTTCCAATCGTTAGCAGCAGGAGGTCCCCAGTGTGGGAAAGTCAGGAAGGACTGACCTGACCAAACCAACTCATGACTTTGACATGGTTTATTAAATAGTAATGTTCTGGCTTGGGCTGCCTCTCTCTCTGTGCACAAATACAGGAATATCAAGATTAAAGTCGTATATTTCTCAAGCTTTAATCACATTTCCCCAGCAGCTTCCTGCTCATGGTCTAAAGCACAAGAAAGATTTCATTCTCACAAATTATAATGTAGCATGGAAGACAAAAAACCTGGCATTTCTTTGACCTTAATATCACATAATCTTATAAAAAGTCTCCATAAAATTGCCTACAAAGTTAAAATTGGATCTGATCTCATATTTGGTCATTTGAGATTTTTCTATTTCTTTGTTTTGAATTGGGTGTTTTTATGTGTGTATTGGGGAAAGGAGTGGAGCAGGAACATGTTATTGGACTAAAAGAACCCTAGAGTTGTAATAATAACCTACATAGATACAGAAATGTGTGTGGAAGGCAGAAAAAAGGAATATTTTACTCTTTAATTTTGTCACCAGCTTGATTCTTCTTTCCCCGTCCCTTTCCGTCACCAGCATCTTTCCCCAATCATCACAGTCAAAAAAAAAATCTAAATCAAACACCCAGTCCTTGCTTGGGGCTGATAGTGGCAATATAGCTGAAGGTCTCTTTTATTGTTGCTATTAAGACCCTGAGACAGTCTTAACCTTCACCACTTATACCTGAAATAGTTAAACATTGGCACATTGATCTAAGACTGAAGGGGACCTAAAAAGCATTTCATCTAATTCCTGATTTTACAGAAAAGGAAACTGAGATCCAGAAATGAACTCAACCAAGGTCATAGAGGAGTGTTAGAAATGGGATTTGAAGCCAGATCTTCTGCCTCCAGTATTATATTTGGAGAAGGGGGAATCTACATCTGTGATTTCATTCTTAAATTGGATATTTCTGCTAACAGACAAGCAACTCTTCAGTAACTTGAATCTTAGAGATTTGGCGAGGGCACCTCGAGGTTAAGAACTTGCCAGTGATTACATAGCTAGTCTATAATAAAGGCAAACTTGGAGCCAGGAGAAGGAGTCAGATGCTTTACTTGCCATAGGAACCTGGACATATCTCATCTGTGGTGCCCTTCATCTTTCTCATCTGGAAAATGAGAACCTAGCACCTCCCTCCCTCCCTCCCTCCCTCCCTCCATTTCAGGGTTGTGTCTCTGGGACGGCTAATCTGAATTAATGAAAAATGAAATCGAGGAAAGTCATCCTCATGATCATTAAGGACAAATGGGAGGTGCTGGAACATCAAACAAGGTAGAATGTCCCTGCCAATGGGCAGATAACCCAGCCCGCTAAGTAAGGACTTCCTCTGATCAATCTTAGGACATAAATACAACTTTACATTTACAACAACTTTATAATTTTCAAATAGATACAGTGACTGGGAGTCAATGTTAACAAGTTCATCTTTGCACAGGTTTAATAAATAGATTTTTAAAAAGTCATTTCAAGTTAATTCAGCAAGCTTTTAAGTAGTTACTAAATTCAAGGAGCTGTCCAAGGTTCTCGTGGCTACAAAGACAACAAAAAACCTTCCCTCCTAAAATTTATTACATAGACTAGAAAATTCAAATGAATCTGAAGAGAGATGGAATATTAACAATTAAGGGATTAAAAAAGGCTTCCTGTATGAAGATGGACTTGAGCTGAACCTTGAAGTGTAATGGGTCCGAAAAGGGAGGGCACATTCTAGTAATGCAGGAGGGAAGGCAGGGGTTGGGATGCTGAGTGCTAGCAATGTCAGGAAGCCTTGTTTGCAGACTTGCATGAAAGGATGTAATGTGAATTCAGTCTGGAAAAGTAAGCTGGAGCCAGGATACAACAGGATGGAATGGCAAGGTGAGGAGTTTGTGTTTTATCCTAAAGGCATTCTCCAAAGATGCTTGAGCTAGGGTTAACATGGTCAGACAGTGTAGAAAAGGGGAAGGGGCCCTCACTGCCTATGGAGTCAGAAAACTTGGTTCAGATCCTCCCTTTGGTGTTTACTATGTGATGCTGGTTGGCAAGTGATTTAATAATATCCCTGAACCTCAACTTCCTCATCTACTGTTGTTGTTGTTGTTGTTGTTGTTGTTGTTGTTGTTGTTGTTGTTGTTGTTTGGCCTTCATTTTCAAAGAAGATCAAATACATCAGAAGGATGCTGCCTTGATTTGTGTGTGAATTGGACTTAGTGAGACAGAGCTGGTCTCAATTCTTCCTCAGTCTCTAATCATTATCTGCTGTGTGGCAGAGAGATTGAAGAGTGGAGAAACTAGTAATAGAAAAACCAATTAGGAGGCTGATGTCTACATCTGCAAACAAACAATGCACAATACTAAATTGATTTTTGCAAATTTATTCTCGTATAGTAGACTAACCATGGACCCGGCAATCATTTTCTTACTGAATTTGTAAACCTTAAAATTCTCTATAAATTGATATTGTTAGCATTCTTGTTGTTGTTAGCAAACCTTTTGTTCGTAGATAGTGTAGAGGTAAACTTCAGATTGGCCCAGAATGAATTCTGATGATTCTGAATGGAGTAGATGAATGGGGTCTGATTTAAGAAGGGTCTTTATGGTGCTTCTCAACAAATCTAGGAAATGCATATGAATGAACAATGCTGGTGAATCAACAGAAATTTTTTATATTCCCTCTGATTTCCAAAAAAGCAAATGCTCCTGGGTTTTTAGGCTACAGCTGCTTTGGGAGTTTCTTAAAGTCCAGGTCTAATAGATAGCATCCACTTGACATTTGGAATCTGTTCCATGACATCTCCACTCTGGGACAGACTTTCCACTGTTTTAAACACTAAAAACACAAATGAAATGCTTCATAATAAAATAACTGGGACTTTCTTTAAAAAATTAGTATAGGTCCAATTGATGCTCATCACAGGCTTCATAATTAAATATTTTTTATTCAGACCTATTTTAACTGACTTCTTTGAGGGAACAGGAACAAAACCCATTTATTACTTGTCCATAGATTTAGACCTCAAAGGATTTAGAATATATTGGGAGGTGACTGATAAACATATCAACAAAAGATAGAATACACTAATAACAGGACACACAATGTCAAAAGCATTTTGTTGTCACTAGCAGATGTCACATTGAATACTTGTGATATTTCGAGTCAACAGAATTTAAAACTCAAAATTAATTTAAAGCAAAATTAAAACTCAAGTGGATTGAGTTCCTTAGACCTGTACAGTGGAGTGAGCCCTGACTTTGTAATCAAAGAGCCTGGTTCTGAGTTCCAGTTCTGCTTTGTATGAGCTCTGTAATTTTGGACAAATAATATGAACTCTCTGAACCCCTATTTCCTCGTATAGGAAATAAAGTGGTCAGATGATGACTTCTGAAGTTCTTTCCAGCTGAACATCTAAAGATGCAATGCTCCCAGGACCTCTCTAGGAAACTGTCCAATAATTTTTTTTTGTCTCTGAATCTAGGGTCCCATGGCTTTTATGGTGACTTTAGCTGCCTTCATCTCCTGACTCTCTTCCAGCTCTGAATCTAGCATCTCATTGGTTCTGAGGACCCTTCCAATGTCAATTCATGATGCCTTGACCTTTAAGACCCATCTCTAAATCGATGCTTCCAAGACACTTGACATCATTTCTGGCTCTAAATTTGTTAACCCATAATCCCTGTGGTCACTTCCCACTCCAAATAGGTGATTTGTTGACTCTATTGGTCACTTCCAGCTCCAAATCTATGAGCACATGAGCTCTGAATTCATGTCCATCTCCAAGTTGGTGATCCTGTGTCTTCTACCATCACTTCTAGATCTAAATTTATAATCTCTTTATCCCCAAGGTCATTTCCAACTCCAAATGTATAAATCCCTTGACCTATTGGCTCTCTTCCAGCTCCAAATCTGTCATCTCCTGGGTTCTGAGGACACTTCTAGTTCCCCATCCATGACACCATGACTTATAAGATCCCATCCATCACCAAATCAATGTTCCCAAGTCACTTGAGATCACTTCCAGCTCTAAATCTGTTTCCTTAATCCCAGGGTGTCTGAGATGACTTATTTCTCTGTCATCTTTTGTGCTCTTTGTTTTCTTCCAACTTAGAAATCTGGAATCTCTCCTGAGGTCGTTTCCAGCTCCAAATTCATGGCTCCATGACCTCTAAGATCATATCCATCACTAACTCACCTGAGATGATCCCTGCCCCACAAACTCTCTTGTCACTCCCAGCTCCAAATCTGTGATTTTATAATCCTATGACCCCTCAGGTCCAAGCCAGCTGGAACTCGAGGATCCTGCCCCTTGGCCCCAGACCTGACTGGAATCTCGTTCTCTGACTATTATTATTTCTAGTCATGAAGCAGTCCATGTGGAGGAGCAGGGATTTCTGATTCACTCCCAAAATAAAGCCAAGCAGACACTTGGGAAGGGCTCCGGCGTGATTAATTTCCTGCTTGGTTTAGCATCTCCTCCACTCCCTCCTCCCTCAGCTCTTTAGTCTTAGCACTCAGGTCTGGGGAGAAAAAAAGGAGGAAGCATTCTTCTATCTCTGACATATATCCCCCAGTGGCTTGGCTCAGAGCAGAGAAGAATAGATGAGTGTGGGGAGAGAGAATAAAGAGAGCATAGGGAAGGCTGGAGAGATGATCTGTCTTTTAGATAGAAGAATCAGGGCAATGAGTTCCTCCCCCACAAAAAAAGCCCATAAGAAAAATTTGATCCTGCTCAGTCTACAGAAGTTTCACAGTCCTGACTCACAGCTAATAACACGCACATACATGTATATATTCACATAGATTACACATATTATATGTGTGTGTATATCCTTTCCACAGGTATATGGCGGAGGGAGACAGACTCTGCGCTCTCACCTTTCCATGGTGTCTATTATTAGTAGGCACTTAATAAATGTTTGTTGATTAATTGATTGATTATTTTCAAGGTATTCTAGAGGCCAAAACAGTATCCTGGAAGCCTAGATTTAGGGTTCAAATCTCATCTCTGTCACTCCTTGGGTGATTTTGGTCAAGTCACTTAACTTCTATGGGCCTCAGTTTCTCCACATGTAAAATAAGGGGGTTGGACTAGAAAGTCCATAAGGTCCCTCATATCACATATAACCCTGTGATACCATGAATCCTGGTTTTGCTTTTTATTTCTTGTGACACTGGGCAAATTGCCTCCCTGGACCTCAATTTCCATATCTGTAGAGATGGACCAAAAAAGCTATATAATCCCTTCTGAATCTATGAAACAGTATGGTATCCGAGGGGGGAAAAAAGAACCTTAAATTTGAAGTCTGTGGACACAATTTCAAATCATGGCTCTCCTAATAGAATGTAAGTTCCCTGAAAGTAGGCAGTCTTTTTTTTATTTTTGTCCATACAAGGCACTTAATATATACTTACTTGACTGGATTGGATTGACTTTTGTGACCTAGAAAAATTATCTTATATTTCTGAGCCTCAGTTTCTATTTTATCTGTCAAAAGAGGGGATTAGTCTACATGGTCTCTGCAGCCTTTTCCAGCTATAAATCTTTGATCCTACACAATCACAAGATTCTCCTTTCAGGGATTTCTGGAGAGATATCATGGGACTGCTATTCAGGTACTTGAAAATAGATGCCTGTCTGCTTTTTTTGGCTTTTTTTTGCTCTGTGGAGGCACAGAAGGGACTAGCTAGCCTTTTGAGTTCTTGCTCAGCCCTAAAATTCCCATGAAAGGCAGTCCCTTTTTATTTTTTATTGGCTAGAGCTCCTCACCAGGATAAAAATCTTCATAACTTCAGATGGATTTTCAGGCAATGCTTGTCTCATTCCTCTTCTTCCTTCACCTCCCTCACATGAGCTAATTTTTTTTCTTTTTCCTCCTCCTATTGGGCTGGAAGTTTTACTTTACAAACAAGCATTAGTATGTACTGCCTGGGAATGTGAGTTCTAAACAAAAAAAAGAAAAGTTTACAAGACCATAGACTGTAGCAGCTATGGATATTTCATTATATCTAATGACCTCTACAATTAACAATATAAGTGTTTATTAAGCCCCTCCTAGATATATGAGGCTAGAACATTTTTATGTTCCCAATGGACTCCATCATTCATCCCTAGTTAGCTCATGATGGGGGCCACAGAGAAAATATTCTCTGATCCCCCTTAATCACACACTTTTATATAATTCTTCATGGTTATGAAATGTTCCTGCCTTGTCTCATTGGTCCTACCCAACAACCCTATGAATTGTTTAAGAGAAAGAGAAGCTTGGAGATCCTTGCTCTACTACTATTTGTGATATATGGTGACTCTTCCAATCATTTGAAAATGAGTCGGTGGGAGTTAGACTAGAATTTCTCTCTTCATTTTATGGCTCTGGGATCCTACTTACGTTCTGAGTAAGTTACTTCACTTCTCTGTACCTGTAAAATAAGGGGATTGGATTTGATCAACTCTAAAATTTATGCCTCAGTGCCTCTATTTGATGTCTGTATCAATCAATCAGTCATTCAATCAACAAAGTCGTATCCTTTCTTTGGGTTTTGATTTCTTCATGATAAATAAAGAAGTTGGTTCCTCACTCTACTCTGCCTCAGATGCCCTGACTGGGTTCAGCTCCATGGAACAAGATGACTCTCCCAGGATAAACTCATCACTTCTAAAATCACCATCATGCTACTAACTTAAACTTTATTGATGCTGTCTTCCTCAGCTTCCTCTTTCTTCTATCAAGCTCCTTCCAAAGCTTTCTTTTATAGATGTCAGAAACTCAATCATCAGATCTTCAATCCACTGTGCATCCGCTCCCTGCCTAGCTTCAATTCCATGAAACAAGATGCTCTCACACCAAATACTTCCTGATGTCTTATTCCCCCACCATGCACTCTGTCACCTCTTCTCCTGTATTGCCTTCCTCTCTAGACTGTAAGCTTCATGAGGGCAAAAATGGTCGTCTTCTTTATTAAATATCCCTAGCACAATGACTGGCACAATGAGAGTGCTTCATATATGTATGTATGTATGTATGTATGTATGTATATATATAATTAGACTGGACTAGAATATGGTTTCTATGATCTCACCTGACTCTTCATCATAGGATCAGATAAAAATTAGATCTAGATGAGATTTCTGAGACCATTCTCTTCATTTTACAGATAAGGGAATTCAGGCCCAGAGAGATTAAGTGATTGGACTCTTCCTGAGTCGAAGTCCAGCTGCACGTCCACTGTACCATAATGTGTCTTGTAAAATCTATCACTGCAGCCAGCGATTGGTGGAGCCAGATTTCAATACTTGACCTTCTAACTCCAAGCACAGATCAGTGGGGGTTTTATACTTGTTGTCTGTCTGTTTGTTGTTCGATGAACCTAGTTTCAAGTCCAGAGCTCTCTCCACCTAGTTGCCTCTGTTGGACATTATATCTGGGGTAGTAGTTGAAGAAAGATATTCTAAGAGATGTAATTGAGAATGCATTGCAGGTTTGGGAAACAGCTTTGAGAAACTAAGAGCTAAGAGTGGGGATGTCAAGGTCAGGACTAAGAGCTAAGAGTGGGGATGTCAAGGTCAGGACTAAGAGCTAAGAGTGGGGATATCAAGGTCAGGACTAAGAGCTAAGAGTGGGGATGTCAAGGCCAGGGAACAACCATTAGTCCAATTTGGTTATTATGGAAAATGCCTGAGGCCAAAAAATGAGAGATAAGGTTGAAAAGGTAGGTCAGAGCTATGGAAGGACTTAAAAGAGGAATTTTGGGTTGCTTTCTTTTTTCCCTCAAGGCCAATAGGAGCCCAAGAAGGCGTTTGAGCAGAGGAATAACATGGTCAGCCTTGTTCTTTATTAACATTCTTTTCTGTAGCTCCCTAGGGGAGGTATTGGAGAGATGGGCATCCAACATGATTGTGGCAGCTCCGGGGAGAGACAGGAGACCAGCGAGGACTTTATTGCAGTAGAATGACCGAGAGGTGGTAAGAACTAGGATGGTGACTACTTAGCTGGAGAGAAAGGGATAGGTTAGGAGAGTCATTGGGAAAATGGAAATAAGGTTTGTCCAATGAAAATACAAGCGAATCCTCAAACCAGCAAGCAGGAGATGGATTCTTGCTGTCTGTTATTCATCAAAATCTGTCAACAGAAGTCTAGTATCCAGGCCTAAGGAGATCAGAGGCCTGAAGTTCAAGTCCTGGTCAGACCACAGTGAAGTCATATACTCAGTGCTAGGGACCACATTTTAGGAAAGATGTTGGAGGCTGAAGAGGGTCCAAAGGAGGCCATTGAGGGTGCAGTGTCTCAAAATCAAATCATGTGATTCAATAAACTGGGTGTGATTATTTTATTATTTATTATATTATATTTATTTATTTAATATATCATCATATATTTTATTTATTATGTTTTGTCTTGTTTTTAGAATTTATTTTTATATATTATATTATTATATATGAATATAGAATTTATATTTTATGTATAATTATATATAAATATAGGATTATTATTAATAAAAGTGCGCTGATTTGTTAGAAAAGAGAAGACTTTGGAGAGGTTCAATAGTGATCTTAATATTTGAAGGATGGTAATATGGAAGAATTAGGCCTGTGCTGCTTGGTCTCAAAGGAAAAAATGAGGAGTGATAACAATCTCAAATATTTGAAGAGTGATAATATAGAGGAATTGAGCTTGTGCTGCTTGGTCTCAAAAACAGTGAGAAGCAATAGGATGAAATTGCAAAGGGGGAAACTGAGGCATGAAGCAAGAAAAACTCTAGTAAATGGGGCAATACAAAAACTACTAGCTGGGAGCTAGTGTGTTTCCCCTCACTGGAGGTCATCACATGGTACTTCTGTGTGAACAAAGAACAATTTTTAAAAATTAAAATAGTATGTTTTAGTCTCTTTTTTTTGACTGAAACTATAATTTTAGTGAGAAATCTCCTTCTCGAGATTTAGCTGAACAGCCATCCTAGAATTTATAGCCTTAGAGAGTTACCAGGGGACTGAGAGTTCAAGAGACTTGTCCACAGTCTCCTTCTGGGCTTCTAGGACTTCCTGACTCCAGAGGCAGACACCCACTGACTCTTTGGGCGGACCTGTGCGATAATATGGCAAGGAAAGGATGAGTCACAAGGGTTCTTTTCCCAGAACCGGGCAGTTTTATCAGCCAGTCCTAATAGCAGGAGGGCTGGCTGAGCTCATAGAGGAAGGTGTGTGCATTAAGTCAGAGATGAGGAAGGAGAGGGGAGGGAGGGTTTGGACCATCCTCAGTGAAATGATAAGGGTGAACATCTATTTGGGGGGAGATTATCTGCTAAGGAAGATGACTCTCTAGAGAGCAGAGATTTATCGGCCCGTGAATCCTGGACAGCTAAAGGAGCCATTCACCTTGAGGGGAAGATGTTGAACAAAACTCTAAGAAAGAAATCGATTGTGCAGAATATGAGTGTATCTGCAGGCCAGGGATGGGAGGAGATGGACTCCTACAGAGGACAGGTTTGGCCAGACACAGCAAGAGACTGAAGGGGGGGGCAGAATGTGCCTTAGCAAGGATGTTGTGGAAATGCGCCCATTCTCAGTGTAGGTAAATCCCACGATGGACACATGGGGATGCACAAAACCAGCGGGACTGTTAGCTAAACAGCTACAGCGGAGCTCATTGTGCAGTCTCCCTCTGCCTTCTGAGAGCCTGAGAGCTAGCCTATCACTCCTCCATACATCCATCTGCTGGAGTCACAGCCTTGTTTGCACTATTTATCACGAGCCGGTGGAGGAGCATCTTCATGGCTAATTGAAACTTCAGTTCATTTCCATAGTCCCAAGGGGTTGTCTGCATGTAGGTAAGGCTCATGTGGCTTTGGGAGATTGATTCAAGGAGGCAAGGAGGAGTTTCGTGCCGTTATTCTTCCTCTTCATACATTGTAATTCCCCACGTGCTCCCTTATCCTGAGAAAGTGCTGGGTAAGTATTCCTGTACTTACTGATCTGAAAATGGGGATGTTTGAGCAAATGGCCCAGTTCTGAAAAATAAAGCATTGTGGGACAGGAAATGCTGGCTCAAATCCCTCCTCCTACCCAATATTGGGCTGGATCAATTTGTAATACTTGCAATATTTGAATCAATCAGCTATAATCTTTCTCTCAGAATAATTCCCAGTTGAGACGCTTTGAAATAGAGACAATGAGAGACGCTTTGCACAGTGGCCAGAGGGCCAGCCTCGGAGTCAGAAAAAGCTCAGTTCAAATCCCTCCCCTGACATATATTGACTTTATGCCCCTAAGTAAGTCACTTAGACAATGGCCCAGGTGTCCCTCTAATAATTGGTCCCCAACTGCCTTGGTATAAGGATTTAACTCAGAGTTCCCTAAATCAATGAAATCATATGTGTGATTCCAAACAAAAAGTCCCTTCAAAAAGTCAATTCAGTCTCCAAGGGGAATACTCCCAAAATTCATTGTTGCTGAAAAAATGGGTTTGATTTTTTTAAAATGAGAAGCAAATTTAATAGACATGGAGCCCCTTCTCCACCCATCCCCATTTCCAAACCATGCAGACTACACTCAGGCCATCGTCCCCTCTCCACTCCCCCTTGGACTCTGCATCTGGGACTCCTAAGTCTGGCATCTTGCCCAGATCCAGGCCTCTACATCACTTCCCATATCCTTTCTAAACCATGCAGTCTCAAGGCTCCCTTCTCCCCTCCCAGAGCCTATATAAATGTTTTCTTCCCTCATTAAAATGTATTCTCCCTGAGGGCAGAAACTATCTCCTTTGTGTAAAAGAGATATTTATTAACTCAAATCTCAAATAAAGCAATCAATGAGATGCTGTATTCCCTGGTACCTTAAACACTGGTACCCACTGTCATGATTGAGTTACAGAATCAATCTTATGTGAAAACTAGATGTGTTTTTTTTTCTCTTAGACACCTCTATTAAATCAATAAATCAGCCAAAAGGTGAAAACTGGGTTAGAAGAACAGAATGCTTTGAGCCTTGGATGAAATCAGATGATCAAGTATATTGGGATTGATTTAAAGAATTAGATACGCTTCTGGGTCTCTATATCTGAGAAGGACATTTCAACAGGAGCATTTCCAACCAGTGCTTTCAGACTTGAAAGAGGGGGAGACTTTGAGGAGCTAAGCCCTTGCCTTTCTAACCAGAGGGTAGCAACCGAGGCTGAGGGAAGTAGGATGGAGAAGGAAGGGGAGGATGAAATGCCAGATACCAGAGACGGCTGGCTTGACTGGAGCAGTATTAATAATATTAAACTCTATCAAACAATTGGTAGATTCCCCAACAACAGTTTAAGAAATCCCTCTTTGACATTTCAAGCTTGACCAGAATCATTTTTCAGTGAGCAAAGTCAGAATGGGATATGGAGTCAAAGCATAGTTATCTCACAAAGAATTAAGATCCAAATTTTCCAAAGTTATTGACACCCTGAGAATGTCCTTACGTTGCTTTTGGACCCTGGTTTCCTTTTATTGTACTTTTCTAATTATAAACTGTGGCCAAAGTCATGTCACTTTTATTCGCTTTATCCTCCTTCCCTCAGTCTCTGATCCAGTTAAAGGGGCCTGTGGGCTGCCAGGGTACCTGCTCTTCCCCATGCCTGGAATCCACTCTCTCCTCCCTTGTTTCTCTAAGAATCCCTAGTCTTTCAGATCCCTGCTCAGGTGCTAGCTCTTACAGGAGATTTTTCTTCATTTCCATTCATCCCAGTTTTTAAGACTCTTGAAATTACTTTCTATATACTTTATATGTATCTGTAGACATATTATCAAACATACACAGAGAGAGACAGAGACAGAGACAGACAGAAAGACAGAGACAGAGAGACAGAGAGAGACTGAGACAGAGACAGAGAGAGAGATAGAGAAAGAGAGACAGAGACAGAGAGAGAATCAGAGAGACATAGAGAGAGTCCAATATTTGCTCCTTGGGGACAAGGACTGATTTATTGCTCTTGTCTTGATGATAGCCTCAGTGTCTTATATCCATTAGATGCCAAATGTTTGCTGGATTTAGTCAGATCAAGAATGGAATGGAATTGCCAGCATATGGACCAGAAGTAGTCGTAGGAACACAGATTCAGATCCGGCAGAGACTTCTGAGGTACTGAGCCCACCCTGTTGTTTTATAGAGCAGATGCAAAGGCTCAGCCAGGCTAAGTAGCTTGTCTGGGGTCACATGGCCCATCAGTCCTCGCAGCCCTCATGGAAGGCGGCCGTACCAAGATGTTGATGTGATACTCATGTGTTGCATTCATCCATTAAGGTTCAAGGTCAATAGTTACATTTGAGAAAGGAGGAAATGATTTCTAGTGGCAAAAAGCATTGATTTTCAGTTTCATATTCCAGCAAAACGTATGATACTCCACTATGGACATCTGAGATAAGAGAGGAAGGACTTTGTATGGAAGAGGGAAAAATCCTCCAAACACAGATAGATGCTTTCCTTCCCATGCTGCTTCATTTCCAGTTTGAGCTCCTGGAGTTAGTGCTAGGATCATTCTTCCTTGTAAATCAGGCTACCTGCTTCTCCTTCTCTCTAGGAACTGGAAAATCTCAATTCTCCATCAATGGAGACTAGAAACACCTTCTCTTGCCTGTCCTGCAGCCTGCTAACATTGTCAATCCGTCCCCGTCCTCATCTCCGTCAAAGCAGTAACCCCAGCAGGGAAAAAAGATCCATTTAAGATGTATATGGCTGGTTGAACAAGCCCACGGCTCGTACCAAGGGGCAGAGAATCTAGACATCTTGTCACAGCGTGTCCCCTGTGTCACCGCTCTGACACGTAGCGTCTGGCGAGTCTGCATCTCTTAATTTGGTTCAATCAATAGATTGCTCTGTGCCCTTACAGTGCCCTGCCTCCCAGAGGCACCTTGATCTGATTGTAGGAGGGTGTCAAACTTTTCCTACTTTGGCTTAATCAGGGTAGATTTTTTCCCCAAGCAGGAGTCACACTAATTCCTGGTGTCTGGACATCCTGGTTACAGGCGTGCATGTTCTTGGGTGGAAATGTCTTAAATGAACTTCCCTTGGGTCCCTGGGTCTAGATACTCAGCCTAGGTTCCCCACTGCAAGGGAAATGGGTGTTCCTTTAGCTTCTTCACCACATGGTTGCCATTTATTCCAAAAGGGAAAAAAATCTTTCTTTCACCCAACTTTCTCTTCAAGCTGCCGTTCCAAGTCTCTTCTCTCATTCGCTGCTCATTCTTTGTTCCTTTTTTACCTTGTCTTTAAGTGTCCCCAATTTAGAGAGGTTCTTCCCAGCTCCATCACTCTATTAAAATTGTCCTTTAGAAAACTTCCTAATTGTCAACACGATCAATCAACAAGAATCCACTGAGCACTTACTGCATGCTGACTAATTTTGTCAGATGCCGGGTATACAGGTGTAAAAAATGAAATAATACCTAGTCACATAAAGCTTACATTTTAAAGGCATTATGGCAGATAGTGAAGCTCTTCCTAGCTCCCTAAGTTAGCTCCTATATATAATACAGAGTGCTTTAAGAGTTATAATTAAATTAGTAAGTATTATTTGTTATGTAATTATGTCATATATTCTGTAATTCTTCCACAATGACATTTATTGTCATATTTATATTATTTAATGTGCTGATGATTTCATATTATATATTACATATTACAATATAATAATATATGATAATATTATGTGTAGGATGGATATTTTTATTTACATGTGATATTATATCATATAATATCATTGTTGGATAATTAAATAATTACATATTATGATATACAATTATATAGAGAACTTTAAGATTTGCATTGGGTTTTACATATTTTATCTCATTTGATATTCTTTACTCTGGGAGGTAGGCGCTATAATAACAATATTTGCTGTTTATAGTAACAACATAATAATACCCACTTGACAGATGTGGAAACTGAGGTTAGAAGAGAGTAAATGATTTGTCAGAGATGACAAGGCTAGTGAGTGCCTGAATTCAGGTCTTTCTGCCTCCAATCACTCACTGTGTACCAGCCAGCCTTAAGGGAGATAATGCTGTTATCATCACCCCTATTTATGAAGGCAGAAATGAAGGTTGATGTTGAAATACTTGTTTAAGACTGCACAGCTAGCAGGTGTCAAAGATGGAATTTGAATTCAGGACTCTCCTAACTTCAAACCCAGTCTCCTGGTACCACTTGGAGTAGTGCTCTCTACAACAGCCTCACTGCCCCGGTTCCAAAGTGGGAAACCCACAAAAGGGAAGGCACTTGGAAATCAGGCTGGCACAGTAACAATAATCCTGTATTTTAATCAGAAGACTAGGGTTCAAATCCCAGATCCATCACTTTCAACCTTTTAACAAGTCACTTCACTCCCGAGAGTAAGTTCTGTATAGCCCTTTACAAACTTAAGGTTCCATAGAAATTTTAGCCATTATTATTATTATTATTAGAAGGAGGAGGAGAAGGAAGAGTAATAGTAGTAGTAGTAATACTAGTAGTACTAGTAGTAATAGAATAATGGTGGTAGTAGTAGTAACAATAGTAGTAGTGTACTAGTAATTATAGTAGTGCTAGTAGTACTAGTAGTACTAGTAGTAACAGAATAGTGGTAGTAGTAGTAGCAATAGTAGTAGTAATAGTAGTAGTAGTCGTAGTACTAGTAGAAACAGAATAGTGGTAGTAGTAGTAGTAGCAGTAGTAGTGTAGTAGTACTAGTAGTACTAATAGTAACAGAATAGTGGTAGTAGTAATAGTAGCAGTAATAGTAGTGTAGTAGTAATAATAGTAGTGGTAGTAATAGTAGTAGTACTAGTAGTAACAGAATAGTGGTAATAGTAATAGTAGCAGTAGTAGTAGTAGTGTAGTAGTAATAATAGTAGTGGAGGTAGTAGTAGTAGTAGTAACAGTAGTAGTAGTAGAAGTAGTAATAGTAGTAGTAATAGTAGTAATGATAGTAGTAATAATAGTGGTAGTAGTAATAGTAGCAGTAGTAGTAGTAGTAGTAGTAGTAGTTATAATAGTAGTGGCAGTAGTAGTAGTAGCAGTAGAAGTAATAATAGTAGTAGTAGTAATAATAGTAATAGTAGCAATAGTATTATTAGTAGTAATAGTAGTAATGATAGTAGTAATAATAGTAGCACTAGCAATAGTAGTAGTAACAATAGTAGTAATAGTAGTGGTAGTAGTAACAGTAATAGTAGTAGTAATAGTAGTAGTAGTAGTAGTAGTAGTAATAGTAGTAGTAGTAGTAATAGTAGCAGTAGCAGTAGTAGTAGTTATAATAGTAGTGGTAGTAGTAGTAGTAGTAGCAGTAGAAGTAGTAGTAGTAGTAGTAGTAGTAGTAGTAGTAATAATAGTAATAGTAGCAATAGTATTATTAGTAGTAATAGTAGTAATGATAGTTGTAATAATAGTAGCACTAGCAATAGTAGTAGTAACAGTAGTAATAATAGTAGTGGTAGTAGTAGTGGTAGTAGTAATAGTAATAGTAGTAGTAATAGTAGTAGTAGTAGTAGTAGTAGTAGTAGTAGTAGTAGTAGTAGTAGTGGTAGTAGTAGTAGTAGAAGTAGCAATAATAGTAGTAGTAGTAGTAATAGAGGTAGTAATAGCAATAGTAGTAGTAGGACTGGCTGCTACAGTGGTTTCAGCTCCAAAGGGTAAATCTCATTTCTGTCATTGATTACGTGTGTGATATAGGTAGGCTGGTGGTACAATGGTTAGAGACCAGGATTCAGGAAAACCTGACTTCAAATCTGGCTTCAGTTACTCACTAGCCATGTGACACTACTCAAGTGACTTCCCCTCCATCTGCCACAGTTTCCTCAGCTGTGACACAATAAAATAAAGTGAGGAGAATAATAGAATCTCCCTCCCAGAGTTGTTGTAAAGATAAAATGAGATATATGGTCAGTGCTTTATGACCCTCAAAGCACCACACAAATACAAATTATTATTACCACTCAACATTGTAGGGGCTCAGTTTACAGATCTATAAAACAGGGGAGCTGGACATGATGATACCCGAAGTCCCTAATTCCTAACTCTATGCTGCCAGTAAATTTGTACACGATGACCAGTCGGTGTGAGACTGACCCAGCTGGAGTTTAGAGTTTCAACCCTGCCAACAAGCCTGAAAAGAGAGTGTGGCAGGTATTGTTATCCCCATTTTACAGATGGAGAAACTGAGATTCAGTATTCTATCATGTCGCTAGCACCTAATAGAGATGGGATCTGTCTTTTGGTTTTCCTTTCTCCAGAACAATCCATATTGGCTCTGGTTATATTCGTGTGCACAGACAGACAGGTTTCTATGGTTGGCTGGATTGGCTAGGTCGGCTTTCCCTCTCCCCCTTAGAGTGCAGGTCTGTCAAGGTCATGGGCCACAGTTTGGCTGTTCTCCGTAACGTCCCCATGGCGCCCAGTGTTTTCAGGAAATTAGGATGGCGATGACTGACATTGATCCGTGATCTGCCTGATCTGCTGAGAATCCATCTTAGAGATTCTGTATCAGAAAACCCGAACTTTGAACAGTCACTGGACTCAGCTCCTCTCTAAGTCTGGGGAGCCGTGAATGAGCTTCTTGAGACAGACTGCAGATCCCTAGATTAAGAGCTGTGAGGTCCGATCTCTCCTTTACAGACTGTCCCCAAAGTCCAAGGGCAAGGTTAAGCTTGTCGCCTTTCGATGGCCTGAATGACAAAAGGCTTACAGTCGATGAGCCCTGAGTTCCATTTGGCCCTCAGGTGACCATTCCATGCACCTTAATCAGCTTAAAACTACTCTCGGACTTTCGGGGCTGCCTGGAGAAACCCCCAAGCCAGATGGGACCCGGGACCCGTCCAAGGTTTCCTGGATAAATCCCGGGGCCACAGACTCCACGTCCAGCCTTCCTTCCAGTGCACTGTGTTTGTAATGACCAATGGAAGCAACCAAGAATAAATGACATTTAGAAAGTGCCATTCACTGCATCGATTTTGAGGAAGATTCTGTTGTTCAGTCACTTCCAACTCTTCATGACCCCATTTGAGGGTTTTCTTGGCAAAGATACTGGAGTACTTCGCCATTTCCTTCTCCGGCTCATTTTGCAGATAAGGAAGCTGAGGCGAGCAGGATGAAGTGACTTACTCAGGATAGCCTGGCCAGTTAAGGGAGTGAAGCAGTATGTGAACTCGGTCTATAACAGAGAAGGTCTATAACCAGCTGCAGCTCAGAGGCAGTTACTACAGGTAATATTAGCCCCATTTTACAGATGAGGAAACAAAGGTTCAGAGAGACTGAGGGATGCTAAACTCTGAGCCTTCCAGCCCAACGCCCTTTTCTTTACCCCTTTCATTTTTTGGCCAGATCTGTGATTCCTCAAATCTAGCTAGGGAGCCCTCCTGAAGCAGGTCAGCATTTTTTGGTAATATATGGTGATGTAGAGCACGGCTGAGGCCGCCATGAGATTGGCCAAGGTCCCATGGTCATCATGAGTGAGATGTGGGACTGAATCTGAGATCAGCCCCCTGACCATTGTCCCACACCAGCTGATTCTACTGCATCAAGAACTAAGAATTGACCTGCCATGTTCTAGGCTAAAAGGATTGTGTTCAAGGAGCTGCCAGTTTAATGGAGGGGATGGCACGGGGGCATCTGGGTACACACAACCTATATATACAGGATAAATGGGGGGAATACAAAGAAGGCGAGAGCATTCACCCAGCACTGACCTCCACTGCCAAACTGAGAGTCCCTTCATCAGGGCTTTGAAATGATGCCACATGTAAGAGACAAATAATGCTTTTTTTTTTTTTCTCTCTCTCTCTAACTCTCACGAGGAGACTTGGGCTGATAAGGAGCCAGGGGATGGATGTGTGTTAATATACTTCCAGGTGATTTTTTGCATGTACATAGAGAAAGAGGGATGGGCTGTGACCTCCCTGATTTCGTGATACTCTTCGAAAATGAGGGACAATTGCCGCAGCAGCAGCAATGGGCCCCGATCGGGCTCCCAAGATGTAGACTTCTGGGCTTCTTCCTCTCCAAAACATTCTTCCCAAAGAAACAGATGGGACCTTCGCTTTTTAATAGAAAAAAGTTCAAGAGAGTAGTTAATTACTTAGATTATGCTGGAGATAAATAGTGTGATCCTATGCCGTTCTTGAAATAATTTTCTATTTAAAACCACCGCTAATTACTATTTATCAAATTAAGCTCACTCACTCCTTCAGAAATGTCTATTTGACTGTCAAAATAAATGCTTCAAGGATCATCGGGTACTTTTTCTTCACAAATAATTTTATCAGGCACAAGAAATTTAAAAAAAAAGCATTTTGATGCAACTTGATGTATAGTCTCAGATATGGAACTCTGAGAAAATTGGGAAAAACCAGTATGGCTTCCATTCAGTCTAGGAAGACAGAGGGAACTTGATGCTTACAGAAAAGAGGAAAAATCAGAAGGTTGGAGGTAGAAAAATGGATTCTAGGCAAAATTTCAGAGAAAATTTCAGTTTGTCTTTCCTATCTCTTCGCATCTTTTCC
Organism: Myrmecobius fasciatus; assembly: GCA_023553655.1. Taxonomy (NCBI): domain Eukaryota; kingdom Metazoa; phylum Chordata; class Mammalia; order Dasyuromorphia; family Myrmecobiidae; genus Myrmecobius; species Myrmecobius fasciatus. The sequence continues at coordinate 411,431 of JAJPUD010001104.1, forward strand.
TAGATCCCCTTTTTCTCAAGCATCCACTGCTCTTTTGCCCAAAGTTTTCCCCTTTCCCTTCCACCCAGAATTATAACACCCTATCTGGATTTGTTTTCTCTCTCCATAGCACCCCTCTTCCACAAAAAGTCTCCATTCCCTAAATTGGAAGGATTTCAATTATGTTAAAATTCAATTGTGTCCAAATGTGTTAAATTGAAACTTTAATCAATTAAATTACATTAATTGTTAAAAAATTAATTCATACTAAAGTACAAATGAATGATAATTTTCTAACATAAGCCTTTAGAGGTTTGTATCTTTTTAAAGAACAATGCTCACTTAACCACAAATCAGGGGATTTCAAAGAAGATAGCAAAAGCAAAGTAGAAAATTTCTGACATGGGGGTGAGGGGACATTTGGAGGCAAGTGTAGACGAGACTTTGGTTCGGAGAACTTGCTAATGGCATGAGTTTAATGAATAAAATCTGACATTTCCTTTATTTGGGCACAATTAGATAACATAAAAATCCCTCTACTTTGTAAAATAAAGTTAGTTTAAACACGATTGTCTTATCCTACAACTTAAGCCAAAATAGAATCGATACTCAAAGGAGAAGGCTGCAGGTTCTACAGATACGATTATTGTTTGATTTTTCTTGGTCTGCGCCTCCTCCCTTCCCTTAGAAAGGGACCATTCTCAGGGCTCTCACTGTAAAGAGCCCTCAAAAGATGCTAAGAATATCAACATCCCATTCCCTCCTGACTCTGTCTGTCATACGGAGAATAACTCCGAAATCTGATGATTAAATCTCACTCGTGGATGGAAACATGTCTATACGTCCCTGCCATCCACACTTACATGACAACACCAGCAGTCTCTGATAGCTGTTTTTATATTGGGATATTTCCAGTTGGAGAACATCTGTTCAAAAATGGAATTCTAGCAAGCTGCCCAGCTAATATCCATCAGTAATTAGGTCCTACCCTGGCGCTGATGTCCAGCAGTCTGTGTTATTGGATGATATCCAGCTTAGGTCTTCATCTCTATGGAAGATGCTGAATTTATCTACGCTGGTGAATAAAAGCAATTCTGTTTATTTGCTGCTCTGCAGAATGACATGACCTGGAAACAGTGGCATTTCATATTTGTTCTGTGAGCTCTTAATTCTAGGGAGATTCAAAACACATCACGATTTTTCTTCACCACCATAATAATGATCCCAAGCCCTACAGCTGGTGTCCAGCTGCTTGGTGTTTTTTAATATTATGAAAATAAGAGTTCGGGCCTTCTAATTCATGAATGTTTTTAACACCATTCACATCCACTTCTCCGAAAAAAGATAGCAAATATTTTCCAGTATTAGCAACTGCTTAGAAAAAAATCACATGCTATATTTTCTATCATACTATATATAATAGCTAGCTTTTATATTATGCTTTAAATTTTACAATGTCCTTTATATGCATTTTCTCATTTGAGCCTCACAAAAACTCTGTTGTGTCAGTGCTATTATTATTCCCATTTTATAGATGAGGAAACAGAGGTTAAGGCTGGTTAAGCATCAGACATCAATCTAGTACGTGTCTGAGATAGAATTGAACTTCAGGCTTTTGACCAACACTCTATCCGATGAAACTGTTTTCTCTAAAGCTGTAATTGAGCTCTTACTTGCCAAATCTAAGAGATTTTCCTCAAACCTAATCCTTCTCAACCTTGACCTCTCTGTAATCTTTGACCCTGTCCATCACCTCATTCTCCTTGATGTCCTCTGCTTTCATGTTTTCTGAAACAGTTTTCTGAATTTTCACCCTATCAAACCCACTGCCGGTGGATGTCTCCTAGGGTACCTGAGACCTCTAGTCCTTCTATACTGTGTCCCTTGGTGACTCCATCATCTCCCATGGGTTCAGTGATTATTTACATACAGATCCTTCTCACTTATCTTCTTCTAGCCATAATTTCTTCCCTAACCTCATTCTGGCATCCTGAGGTAGATGTCCTGTAGAAATCTTAAGCTCACTATGTACAAAACCAAACTCATCTTTGTCCTGGCTTTCCTATTTCTCTCAAGGACACCACTCTTTTTTGGGTCCAAGCCCACAATAGTGTTCTCCCCAATTTCCTACTCTCCCTCATGCCCCATACCCAATCAGGGATCAACTTCTATTCATTTTACCTTCTATAGGAATGCCCCCATCTCTGGGGGCACTACCCCCATTCTGATGCAGTCCCCCAGCCCTTCACGCCTGGACTATTGCTATAGCTACTGGTGGATGTGCTGCTTCTGACCTCTCCCTCTCTGGTCCATCCTCCACTTACCTGTCAAAATTATCTTAAAGCTGTGGTCAGAGGAAGTTCAGGTGAGGCTGAAAATATCCACATATCCCCCCAAAATGTCAGGAAGCATTTGGGGACCAGGAAATCTTGTCCCCATTGGACAAATGATGGATTCCAATTAGCATATTGATATACTGAGAAGCAGAACTATTGCAGAATTAGGAAAACTCCAAATTGAAAATGGAATACTGTTTTATGCCCTTGTACCATGACACACTGGACAGGTAGGTGGCTCAGCGAATAGAGTGTCAGATCTGGAGTCAGGAGGACTCCTGAGTTTAAATGCGGCTTCAGACACTTACTAACTGTGTGGCCTTGGGCAAGCTACTTAACCCGGTTTGCCTCAGTTTCCTCATCTGTAAAATGAGTTAGAAAAAGAAATGGCAAAACTGCTCCAGTATCTTTTCCAAGAAAAGCCCAAATGGAGTCACAAAGTGTTTAACATGGCTAAAAAGCAATAAAGCAACAATATAACCATACCACACCCTACTAAAAATTAAGAAATTTATCCACAAGATCAAGATAATTATGTCCCAATGGCCTGATTGATAGTCAAACAGAATTTCAGTTTGAAAGATACCTTATCAAATCTAACCCAAGTCCCCAAAACTATCACCTCTACAGCATCCCCAAATGGTAATCACCTAACTTCTGCTTGAAAACCTCCAAAGGAGGGGAACATATTACCTCCCAAAGCAGCCAATTCTATTTTGAGAAAGTTCTGGTTGTCAGGAAGCATTTCCTTATATCAATCAGAAATCTATCCCTCTTTAACCTCCAACTGTCATTGCTAGCTGTGTTCTCCTGACCAAGCCTAACAAGTTTTATTCCTCTTTTGTCTGATAACTCTTTAATCACTTCAAGGATAAACTCTATCTAAATGTCAGGTACTATAAGATGTCCCATCACAACAAGTCTCAGCGGAGAAACTGGATAACCTATTTGAATCAAAATCTCATTTTTTGTATTTTGTCATAAATATCTGGTCACAAATATACCATGCTTCATTGTAGCTGTTCTTAAATAATATTTTCCTGGAGTTATTGCTCCCATCTAATAGTCTTCCTATGTATGTCTACTAGTCAGTCTTATGATATCTGATTTAATAAATAGATTAGCAGCTCTCTCCCTTCTGCAGGTATGGTTAAAACTCTCATGGACTTTAGGTATGTAGCAACCCTTAAAGTCTGAAGGGGGAAATATTTAGACAAAGAGGAAAAACTTTATTATCCATGGGAGAGTAAGCTTAGAGAAGCCATTATTCTCCTGAAGTCCGTGTCAATCTATCACTCATGAATGTTTTTAAATCCTTCTTGAGCTTATAAGTATTAAGAAAAGCTAAAAAGTATTTGGAGGTAGTTGCCATACCTCTTTATATGTGGATTACTAGAAAAGTAATTTTAGGTTAGTAGAATCTATTCACAACCATATTCTTTGCCACAAAAAGTGCTACTATAAATATTTTGGACAATAAAGGAAATTTCTATTTATCAATAACCTCTTTATAGTATAAATCTAATAGTGGAATCTCTAGACATTTTAGTTACTTTATTTTCATAATTCCAAATTGATTTGCAAAATGTTGAGTGTTCAAAAATAACATTAGTGTGAGTAAGGAAGAGAAACTTCACAGCTCTACCAACAATGTACTAGCAGATCTATCTTCCTACAACCCCTTTAATATTGATTATTCATATTTTGTCATCTTTATCAATTTGCAGGACAAAAGATAAACCCTCAAGGTTATTTTGATTTGCATTTCTTTTAATATTAGTGATTTAAGGCTTTTTCCATATAATTGTAAGTAGTTTGCCATTTTTCTTTTAAGAGATATTCATGCATATCCTTTGATCATTTATATCTAATGAGAAATGGACTTGGAGTATGTGTGTATGTGTGCATGTATGTGTATGTATGAGTGTGTATCTTTTAATTGGCTATATAGCTTGGATGCCAAACTCTAATCTGTAAATTTTGATACAAACATTTTTCCCATTCAAATGTTCTCTTTTTATACTAGACATGTTAACTTTGTTTATACAAAAGCATTTTAGTTTCCTGTATTTAAAGCTATCCTTGTTATCTTTTGTCATTTTTTTTTATTCCTTATTTAGTTAAGAATCCATCTCCTCCCCAGGGTTGTGCAGAGTATGTGTTGAGCTTGTCTTCTCATTTTTATAGTATTTTCTTTAATTTTAAAGTTGCCTGTCCATTTTGAATTTATTTTGGAAATTGGCATAAAATTGTTGTTCTGTGCTTAATTTCTGCCCAGCGACTTTCCAATTTTGTCAATGTTTTTAAGAAGTACGAAGTTCTTTCTTAAGTAATTTATATTTTATAATTTAGCAAATATTGGATCACCAAGTTCTGTTGTTTCTGATTCTCCCTTGTCTTCTCTATAATATTCGTCTCTATTTTTTTTAGCTAAAACCAAATGGTTTTGATGACTGCTGCTTTATAATATACTTTGAAGTCTAGAAAGACAATTTCCTCTTCCTTCCTTCCTTCCTTTTATCATTATTTCCCTTGATATTATAGACCTTTTGCTTCTCATGTGAATATTTTTTTTTATTTTTATTGAGTTATGTAAAATATTCCTTTGATAATTTGGTTGGCATGATAGCCAAACTATAAATTAACTTTGGTGATATTGTCATTTTTATAATATTGGCCCAGCTCAGTCATGAACAGTGAATGTTCTTCCATCTCTTTATATTGTTTTTTATTTCTTTGTGGAACTCATTGTTATCGAATCTCTTTTGCATGCTTTGAAAACATTGACTTTTTTCCTAGAATTCTGGCCATTTGCAAAGCCTTCCCATCTCTCCATCAGCAATAATATGTCCCTCACTTTTTGATAAAAGTTTATTATACACTTAAACTTAAGGCTTCTTGGTGGTCCAATGTATAGCATGTGAGCCTTGAAATCAGGAAGACTTAAATATGATTCCTATCCCAGAAACTATTAACAATGTGACTGTGCAATTTACTTACCTTCTCTCAGCCTCAGTTTCCTCATCTGTAAAATGGGAATAATAATATTGTTAGGACTTATCTCAAAGGATTACTGTGAAAATCAACATTTTTAAATTTTAAAATGCTGACTCTAATGTGTTTCATTATTATTTTTACTGTAATGGTGATGGTATTATCTCTTCTCATATTTTAGGAGATCAGTAGTAATAATAGTAGTCATTTCTTTCCTCATTCACCATTTTTATATTTATAAATGCAGTTTTCCTTTCTGATAGTCATAGTCAGTGGTCTTCACATTATTTTGTGCCATCCAAAATTTTTTTTCTTCACTCATATTTTCTATTTCTCTAATGGCATTTGGGGAATTTTGGAACATTGATATAACAATTTATTCAGCTATTCATCTACTTTTGGGTAGTGAAGTTACTTCTGGGTTTTCACAATTATAAATTATGCCATACAAAGGAAATTTTAATAGATACCTCATTTTTCCTTTATGATACTTTTTTCTGAGGGTGAAAATTCTATTTTTTTTTAATTTTTCATTTTTTGATATCTTTTGTTTTTACATCTTTATTTTTTATTTTTACAAACATTTATTAACTATTCTTCCCACTGACTCCCCATTGAAAAAAAAATTTTAAATCCTCAAAACAGCCAGACACATTCTGGGAAAATAAACCCCCACCTCATTCATGTTCCCAAATATATATTTTCTTCTGATAAGTTAATGTTCTTTTGTTGTGTTAACACTTTCAAGATCATTTTTTTTTTCTTCTTTGTTGAGCAAATGGGGTTAAGTGACTTGCCCAGGGTCACACAGCTAGGGAATGTTAAGTGTCTGAGGTGAGATTTGAACTCAGGTCCTCCTGACTTCAGGGCTGGTGCTCTATCCACTGCACCACTCACCTGCCCCTCAAGAGCATTCTTCTATGCTCTTGTCTCTTTTTTTGGAATATACTGGAATAAATTTGGAGATTTTTTAAAGTGTGATATAGAAGCAATATAGGTTTTGTTTGTTTTTAAAGAGTCACTTCTTTCTCTCCCCTCTTTGGCCAGTCCAAGCCACTGACTGCTTCCTTGACTTACCCTATGCCTTCCCTGGAAAAAAAATAAATTAAAAATAAATAAAGAAGATGTAAAAACAAAAGAGATCAATAAAAATGAAACCTCAGAAAAAATGTCATAGCAATCTTTACTGTCTAAATCTCTTCTGAGGTTTTTCTTCTGAGAGGAATCTCTTCTGTCTATAAGAATTTCTGTTTCAAAGAAATGCAAAATCATGAGTACTGGAGGGAGATGTGAGGGGAAGAGGGAGAACTCATTTTTCTTGATTTTCATCCCAAAATGTCTGTGTGGACAAAAATAAAAAAGAAATAGGGCAGCTAGGTGGCGCAGTGGATAGAGCACCAGCCCTGAAGTCAGGAGGACCTGAGTTCAAATCTGGTCTCAGACACTTCACATTCCCTAGCTGTGTGACCCTGGGCAAGTCACTTAACCTCAATTGCCTCAGCAAAAAAAAAAAGAAAAAAGAAATAGATAAATGCAGAGAAATATGGTATGTAAAAAAACTAAGCACAATGTATCTCACACACACACACACACACACACACACACACACACACACACACTATGTGCTGCTGCTGGGATAATAATCACAGCTCCTCTTCTTAATTTCCCTATCTGTAGCTCTCACTTATAAAGCAATTTAGATTTACAAAGCACTTTACAAATAATAGCTCATTTGACTCAATAATTTTGTAAGAAAGTTTCAAAAATCCCATTTTGCAGATGAGGAAGCTGAGGCCCAAGGAGTTCTAATGGTTTACCCAAAGTCATTCAGAAAGCCAAAATCCTAAATCCCATTCTTTGCCTCCAAATCCAGCATTCTGGGTCTTTCTCACCTACGCCCTGATGACAGCAATGGCCTCTGAACCAATACGTTGGGTTCCATTTGCCCAACGCTGTAGTCCAATCCATCCTAGAATAGGCTTTCCCAAATATTATATTCATCATGTCATTCCCTCCTGGAGAACCACATTGAACTTAACATTGATTCTGTGTGATTCTCACTTTGCCATGTCCAGGTTCTTCCACTTAATCTTCCATCAATCATCACTTTACTGACTTCATCTCTCAATCTATTCCTGCTCTGAATCTCTATCTGATTCCCTCTCCTTCCTTTGGACTTCACATTTCCCCTCCCTAAAATATCGTTTTCAAGAGTGCTACAGTGAATGGAGCACTGAATATGGACTTGGATTATTAACATTTATTCATTCTTTTTCTCTTCCCTTTATTTTCTCTCTGTTTCTCTGTCTGCCTGTCTGTTTCTTCCTTTCCCTCCCTCCCTCTTTCTCTCTCTCCCTCTCTGTGTGTGTGTGCATCTCTCTCTATCTGTCTGTCTGTCTGTCTCTCTCCATCTCTATCTCTCTGTCTCTGTCTGTCTGTCTCTCTCAACCTATTAAGTCACACACGATTTTCAGACACATATGTGTGTATGTATAAGTGGGGGAAGATAGGGGACAGGCTCTGATTCCTCCAAATAAACTTTGAATTCCTCCAGGACAAGGATTAGATCTTCTGTTTGTTTTCCATCCTCCAACATCCTAGAGTGCTGATTAAATCCCATTACAGAGAATATTATTATTCAGAAATTATAACAAAGCTATTTCCGCGTCCCAGCATGGTGGCCCAAAGTAACAGTGTTTTGTTAATCTACTTACAACAAATAAGTCTGTACAACAAATGTTTTCTCTGGCTCCTGTCCATGTAACAAGTATTTATTTTAATGAAACTATTTCATTGTGTGCCGGGAATCTGAGATTTCTGCTTGTCCGCCATTAAGCGTATCGCCTTTGTGCCCCCCAAAATCAGATATTTCTGTCCTCCAAGGAAAGGGGAAAGGGGGACAATGGCCTAAGTCCCTTATTTTGCCTTTTCAAACCTGGGAACCCGAACAAAGAGAGAGATGAAGGCGAGTGCAGGTAGTGTGTCCCCTTCCCTTTCTCCCACTGGATTCAAGTACCCCCTCACCAGTTAACATCCCAGAGAAGCAGAATGGAAGTTCTTGTTTCCGAGGATGGGTTCTCCTCCTGACTAAATTCTACTGAAACAAATGAGCACATCTCATCAAGTTGGACCGCATATCCAGGAGGCAGCCATCAGTTGGCTTGAATGATAGTGGCGAGAGTCATGAGCTGGAGAGATAGGAAGGGAAGATACATATTTATTTTGACCATCAAGCCTGAGGTTGGGCTCTCTGCTGTTTCTGAGCCCTCTCTCTCTCTACCCTGACCGAGTCATCTCTGAATAGGGTTGCCCCTGGGGAGCTGTTTTCAGTTAAGACCTGTGTTGTGGTTGTCAGATTCAAAATCATTTTGCTCCTTGTTTTTAATATATTCCAGGAGCTAATGTTATTGAAAAATAATTTGGGCTTTATCCAAATAGAAACAGTCTCGACACAAAGGAATACAAATTCTGAGATCACGCTTTATCTTCAAGGATACACAAAGAGAGGGTGGACGAAATCCTCCTCCTTGGCAGTGTGGGAGACAACTTGAGGTGACTCTTTGGCTGGGAAGCCCTGGGCATAAAATTATCAGAAAAGGAATTAATTGGAAGCATACCAGTCTTTGAGTAATTCCATCCTGACTCTTCAAACAAGGGAGTAAATAGAGATCAGTGTCTCTTAATGAAAGCAGAAATACCCCTAGAAATCATAATGAAAGAGCTACCGAGGCTCTTGTTTTTTCTCAGTTCTTGGGTGTGTCAGAATTTCAGTTTTAAAAACATGGAATTATGGATGTAAAATTAGAAATCACATCCAGACCTAAGCATCCATCGTTCAGATGAGGAAACTGAGGCACACAACTAATAAGTGTCAGAGGCGAGATTTGAACTCAAATCTTGGGTACAAAATTACCAGAAAAAAAATTAATTGGGAGTATACCAATCTTTGAGTAATTCCATCCTGACTCTTCAAACAAGGGAGTAAATAGAGATCAGTGTCTCTTAATGAAAGCAGAAATACCCCTAGAAATCATAATGAGCCACAAATGCTATTGGTTTTTCTCCATTCTTGATGTGATTGAAAGTCAATTTTAACAACAATGAATTATAGATTTAGAGCTAGAAAGGATCATAGAAGTCAAGTCCAAACCTACACACACACACACACACACACACACACCTCCTGTTGTTCAGATGAGGAAAATGAGGCATCAAGAGTATCAGGGTCACACAACTGATAAGCAACAGTCTTCTTCCCTCCAAATCCAGGCCTTCTCCCCTGCACTCCTTTCCTTTTCACAAGGTTCTATACCAGTCCTTCAAATACAAAGTCAAGAAAAGAAATTCTCCTTCCTCTCAATAAGCTTACGTTCTGCTGGACACATATTTCCTCAGTGCTGTCAGCAATTGATCTGTCCATCTCCATCAATAAGAAGGAAAAAATCCCTCCCATTTTCGGTGATCCATAAAAATTAACTCTGAATTTAAATTTATCAAAGAAAAAGTATTTTAGCTGGTAGCTACTGATCTTTAGAGACCATTTGGGCAATTTCAATATCAAGTATTTGACGGAGTATGAAAAAGTCATTTGGTATTGTTGGAAGCAAGGGGGTGGATATCAAAGAACCTGGGTCACCATTACTACCAGAGTGAGGGCTGAGTCTTCCCTGGAAGACTAACCATGAGTTATGGGCTGTACGTTCTGTCTCTGTGTGGATGCTGGAGATGGGCAAGAAGTCAGTGATGCTGCTCTTGGGAAATTCTTGTCCAGCTACGCCCATCTTCCTGGTTTTGTAGGCAATGGATCCCTTTACAGCCACTTTTTAGTGATGTACATTATTTTGTAGAAATTTTCTGTTTGGGGGCAGCTAGGTGGCGCAGTGGATAGAGCACCAGCCCTGAAGTCAGGAGGACCTGAGTTCAAATCTGGTCTCAGACACTTTACATTCCCTAGCTGTGTGACCCTGGGCAAGTCACTTAACCCCAATTGTCTAGCAAAAAGAAAAGAAAAGAAAATTTCTGTTTGTGTAACATATATTGGATTACTATCATCTAGGAGAGAAGGAGGGAGGAAAGAGGGGAAAACTTGAAACACAAGGTTTTGCAAGGGTCAGTGTTGAAAAAATATCCATGCATATGTTTTGAAAAATAAAAAGTTTTCATTAAAAAAAAGAAAATTTCTGTTTAAGGGAAATGATGGTCAGCAAGCTGAAAAAGGAAATGCATGACAAAGTCAACATAGTTACATGCATCTATCAATCAGCACTTGTTAAGATGGAGAATTGAGCTAAATAGTGAAATGAGAATCAGCTTGCCCTAGAAGAAAACGCGACTTGAATTAGGGAAATCTTGTGTTCAAGTACTATTTCTGACACATGAAGACTGTGTGAACCTGAACAAGTCACAAGATTGTAAATTGCCAGTCCTGCTCATCTGTCTTGCTGCTGTTCAGTCATTCCAGTCATGTCCAACTCTACATGACCCTGTTTGGGGTTTTCTTTTTTTTCCCCTTATTTTTCAAAATATATGTATGGACAATTCTTCAACATTAGCCCTTGCAAAACCTTGTGTTCCAGATTTTGCCCCTTTCCCCACTCCCTCCCCTAGATGGCAAGCAATCCAATATATGTTAAACATGTTAAACTATATGTTAAATCCAATATATGTATACATATTTATACAATTATTGCTGCACAAGAAAAATCAAATCATACCAGAAAAAAAATGAGAAGCAAAATAAAATGCAAGCAAACAACAACAGAAAGAGTAAAAATGCTCTGTTGTGATCCACACTCGGTCCCCACAGTCTCTCTCTGGGTGTAGATGACTGTCTTCATCACTGAACAATAGGAACTGCTTTGAATCACCTCATTGTTGAAGAGAGCCATCTCCATTAGAATTGATCATCATATAGTCTTGTTGTTCCCATGTATATTGCTCTCCTGGTTCTGCTCATTTCACTCAGCATCAGTTCATGTTACTCCTTCCAGGCGTCTCTGAAATCCTCCTGCTGGTCGTTTCTTACAGAACAATGTCCTATAACATTCATAGACCATCACTTATCCAGCCATTCTCCAATTGATGGGCATCCAGTCGGTTTCCAGTTTCTTGCCACCCAAAAGGGCTGCCACAAACATTTTTGCACATAGGAGTCCCTTTCCTTCCTTTAAAATCTCTTTGGGATATAAGGGGTCTGCCTATGGGGGTCCTTTCCCCTGTTTGGGATTTTCTTGGTGAAGATACTAGAATGGTTTGCCATTTTCTTCTCCAGCTCGTTTTACAGATTAGGAAACTGAGGCAAACAGGGTTGAGTGACTTGCCTAGGGTCACACAGTCTGCCCTTCTATCCATTGCTGCACCTAGGAATTCTCTAATCCCCTGAAATCACAGACCAGGCCCCTAACTCTGTCCCTGCTGCTATGTGTTCTAGGTCCTGGGGATGCAAAAATAAAACAGAACAGCCCTCACCTCCAAGGCTTACCCTCTGTCAGAGGAAGCTCTATATCCACACATAAATAAACACCAAATCAATCAAATCCATGATAATTTGGGGGAGGGAGGGAAGGCGCCAGCCTCTGGAGGGGTCAGGTGGGCTTCGTGTGCCATGTCTGCTACCTACAGACTTGTGGAGGAAACTCTCCTTCACTTAACTTAGCCCCTTGACCAATTCCTGAAGCTAAGCAGAGGGTGGCTAGAATGAAGGTTTATTTCTACCTGGTTTCCCATTTAATGGGGAGCCCTGGAACGACGTTCAGCTTTGTTTTTGAAATTGCTTCCAGGTTCCAGGTAAATTAAATTGCACCCGTTCAATGGATGAATCACACCCTAGATTTTGACATTGCAATGAATGATCACCACCCTAATAAATCACATTTAGAGAGGGTCTCAAGATGCACAAAATAGTGGGGAAAGCTAGGAAGTATTGCTGATTTCTGCAATGTAAAGAGAACTAATTTGGAGCCAAAGGATCAGGGTTCAAAGCCTTCTACCACTTAGTCCTTAAGTGATCCTAGAGAAGTCACCCCTTCCCTGGGCCGTAATTTCCTCCAAGCAAAGGGAAGAAGGCTAAAATGTTTTATTCTGGGGGCCTTTCCAGCTCTAGATATATTTTGGGAAGACCTCTGATCCCACGGTGAGCCCAATTTTCAAGATGGGGTAACTGAGGTACAGCGAGGTTAAGAGCCTTGTTTAGCATCACTAGTGAGACAGGGCTGAAGTTTGGGTCTCTCTTCTCTCCATCATTCTATAAGGGTTTCTTGAAAGGGGTCAGCCAATGTTTTCGCTACTAAAAATGGAGTCAACTTAGAAGACGTACCTGTGCCATTGAAAGACTATTCCGAAGTCTTGTTACTTTGACTAAAGATGGCCCCTCTTTCTGGGTGAGACCACTGTTTCCAGAACAAAACTCTAAGAAAGATACAACTTAATTCTAAAGAATCATATTAGAATTAGGTTCAGGTGTACATGCATCCCCGAATAATGGATTTAGAATGACCTACAGAGCCATAACTAGGGCAGGCCAACTGGGTCTTGCCCCAGGATATCAAAATTGAGGAGAAAATCCATTTTCAGTACTTGATTCTAGAATTAAGCTCCCCGATTGAGGAGTTTCAACTAAATATTGAAAAACATTGGGGAAATAATATAAAAATTCAGAAGATTTTTATATTAGTTCATATCAATAAATCTGGCAGGAAAGCTCCATGGTAATAGATAATCTCCTTTTTAAAAATAGGTACAATAACAACTGTTTCTAAGACAAATGAAAAGCATCTCGTTTCTCCAAATGTAGCCTCCGTGACAACCCGAAAGTCGCTACCATGGCTTGCACACGTTATTTTGTCATCATCTTTTGTATAATATCTGCAACGGTGCAATTAAAATTTGATAATTATATTTTGTCTGCATAATAACTAGCATGAGTCCCAGAGAATAAAGGGAGAGCTGAGAGAGGATCCAAAACAAACAACTGCACAAATGACCCTTTCGCAAACATCCGGCCATTGCTTACAATGGCACATGATGGTGGCAGGCTTTCTGCTCCTGGCTTTTTCTCCACACTGAGCTTAGATCAAAAAGGATTCAGCAATATTCTCCTTATGCATCATCACGGGAACTTCACACACTATTTTCAGTCAGTTCTTTGTTTATTTCATTAAACAGACTGTCTCGTCTTAAGGGCACCTAGACACTCTGCCAGAAAGAATAACGGGAAAGGGCATCAGGTAGCAAGAAAGATAGAGAGTCAGGTTTGATATCCAGAGGAACTGAGTTCAAATCTAACCTCAGACGCTTTCTAACTGTGTGACTCTAGGCAACTCACTTAACCCTGATTGTCTCTGAGAGAGCCAATAATGGGAATTATCAGCACTAATTAAGAAAAAGTTCTCAGAGTTATATTTTTTCCCTAACTTGTTTTGATGATTTTAATTTGATCTAGATGCATGGAACAAATGTTGGTTTCCCTTTGGGAAACATAATCCCTACTCACTGTTAAATTAGATATTTTCTTCTTCTGGCAACGATGGGAAGTATATCAGATGGCTAAGAAATATAGAGCTCAGTTTCTTATGGATCTGTAGATTAACAATAAGAATAACTAGCATGTCGATAGTACTTTAAGGTTTCCAGAACACTCAGTTGATCCTTACAACATCTCTAGGAGGTAGGTATTATTATTGTCCCCATTTGACAGATAGGGAAACTGAGGCAGGCAGAACTTAAGACACTTGCCCAGGCTCATACATCAATAAGTGTCTAAGACTAGATTTGAACTCATCTTCTTAATTTCAGGTCAGATTAAAGATCTAAGAGCTTGGCTGTCCCAGCTCCTGCATTTTACAGGTGGGGAAACCAAGGGCTAAAGTGTTCCAGTGAGTTGTGTCAGGACAGAGTCAATATGAGTCTGTTGAACTCAGGTCACCTCAATCCCTAGTGGACAGCTGTCCCTTTTCCTTTTAAGTGGGGAAGGAAATAAGAGTTTAATCAAATGGCAAAGGGACTCCTGATGAGAGCAATCTGGAGATTCAGCTGCACAGAAAGGCAAGAGTTCTTCATGTCTGCTATGGTGAAGCAGTGTGGTGCAGGGGTCAATGCTATTATTATCCCCACTTGGTAGATAAGGAAACTAAGGTAGACAGAGGTGTTCAAAGTCACACAGCTGGTATGTGTCTTCCTGGTGCTAGTCCCAGTGCTCTATCTTCTACCTATTTATTGGGGGAAGGAAGGAAGGAAGGAGGGAGGGATGGAGGAAGGAAGGGAGGGAGGGAGGAAGGAAGGAAGGAAGGAAGGAAGGAAGGAAGGAAGGAAAGAAGGAAGGAAGGAAGGAAGGAAGGAAGGAAGGAAGAAAGGAAGGAAGGAAGGGAGGGAGGAAGGGAGGGAGGGAGAAAGGAAGGAGGGAGAGAGGGAGGGAGGAAAGGAGAGGGGGGAAAAGCGAGGGAGAGAGGACAGAAGGAAAGGGAAAGAGAGAGACCAAAAAGGAGGGAGGAAAGAAGGAAGGAAGGAAGGGAGAGAGAGGGGGAAGAAGGGAGGAAGGGAGGGAGGAAGAGGGAAATCAGAAAGGAGGGAAGGAGGACAGAAGGAAGAGAGGAAGGATGGAAGGAGGAAGGAAGGAAAAGAAAAAAAGCTCTTCTGCATAATATAAATAACTGGATTCTTGGTCTGTGTCTTGGTCCCTCCTACCCACTTATGAAAGACTGTCCCTCCTCTGACCTAGGATATAGTTTATCTGAGGTTGTTCATAACAACCCGCCGTATCAGAGCTCTTTAATCATAATATTAGAAATGCATCAAAGTGACTGCTCCGGCTTTGCCTGGGCATCCTCCCGGGCAGTTGGCCTGCTTCAGGAGCAGGTGGGTCCCAGTCCCAGAAGCCCAGATCTTAAGCACTCCCAGCAATTCTAGAACTCAGCACAGTTCCAAAGGGAGACCTCAGAAGCTCCTGGCACTTCTGGCAGGGCACCAGCATCTGTCCTGGGCACCTTTCCACTCACATCTTGTGGCACCTAGGACCCAAAAGGGTGGCTCAGTAAGAAAAGCATCCTGGGCCTAGTCAGAGCTGCAGATCCAAGCCTGAAATCGCCTACTGGTTCCCTGTGTGACAGGGGACAAGTGGCTTCCCTCGGGGGGACCTCAGTTTTCTCAGCTGTGAAATGGGAAAGTTGGCCCGGGCAGCCTCCGAAAGCTGCCCTTCTGCAAAAAGGTAAACTTCATCAGGCCGTGTCTGCAGAAGCAGCTTGGGCCCAATGGCAGCCTGGGCCAAAGCTTGGCTCCCTCCTCTCCATCTTTGCTGTTGGGTCGGCTCCACACGCCTTCCTCACTCGCCCCTGGGCCTGGCATATGCCCAGGCTCCCACTTACCATCAGGGAAACAGCTGGAGGGCGAGACACAAGCTGGCTCGGCGCCTGCCGCCATATTGTCTCCGTTGTCGTTCCCTTTCACCAAAGCTCAGGCTGTCTGACATCACCTCTGCCCGAGGGCCTCCCATGCCCAGTCACCTTTCTGGGCCAACAGTGCCCCAGCTCTGCCTTTCCCCTCCCCTGTCCTGAAGTTCCCAGGGAAGGAGGAGTGATCCATCAGAAGTCATGAGAATCCGGGTGGATTTTACAAGAACAGAAGAAATCCCAACAAAACCAAGAGACTGTGGGTATATTAGAGCTGGATTACTGCCTTTCTTCCGGGCAGTTTGGATCCTGGGTCATCTGAGTGACCGTATATGAGCTTTATTGGTTCCAGAAGAAAGAATTCCTCCACCCAGAGTTCCTCATTTCATGAGTCACTTCTGATGGTAAATGCGCTCACCCGCTGCCCGCCGTTTCATAAATTCAGTCACAATACTGCAAAAGTCCGAAGAACATCGTGGGGAAAGACTAAAAATGAAGTTCTAGGGCCTGCCATGGCCAAGGGTTCGATCGGCCTATTTTCCTCACTTTCTAACCCTGAAAATCTAAATCTTAGCCTTGTTCCCTCCCCTACCGGTCCATAATCTCCAGGAGGTTGCGACATGGAGTCTGCAGTCCATGAGCAAGTCGGAGAATCCTATATTTAGAGTGGCAAGGGGGACCCCAAAGTCCTGGGTCCAAAGCCCTCACTGCAGAAACCGGGAATAAAGGCCCCAAAGGGCTGTGATTTGCCCTTGGTGACACAGGTACTAAGGAACCCTAGAATGTTAAGAGAACCTTCAAGGTTCCCTTGCTTAGTGGTCCTCAGTCTTTTACGTGGACCCCTTGGAGTCTAGTAAAGAAGCCCACGGACCCCTTTTCAGAAGCACGTTTTTAATTGCACAAAACAAAATGCAGGATATTACAGAAAAGACCAACTCTATCAAAATATTATTATCAAGGAGCAGCTAGGGGGTGCACCAGCCCTGAAGTCAGGAGGACCTGAGTTCAAATCCGATCTCAGACACTTAACATTCCCTAGCTGTGTGACCCTAGGCAAGTCACTTAACCTCTATTGCCTCAGCAAAAAAAAAAAAAAAAAAAAAATAGAAAACTTATAGACCCCTGGTTTAGAACTCTGAATCCTTCGTTTTTCTCAATGCTTTTCCACTCTTTATGGAAGGGGAAAAGAGGTAACAATTTTCCCTGGGGAGTGTAAACCTTGAAGTCCTATATGAATAATTGTATTATTATTGTTATTATTAGTGGCTATACAATAGCTATATATCTATATATGTAAATATGTAGAGATAATATTGCAAAACTTAAAGATTTGCAATTATTTTAACTTTACAGCAACCTCAGGAAGTAGATGCTATTATTATCTTCACTTTACAGATAAAGAAACTGAGGCAGACAGAACAGAAATGATTTGGCCAGGGTCACAGAGTTACATAAACTGGAATGGAGCTCATTTGTCCCTGACTCCGGGTCCCCTACTCTATCTATGGGCACCTCACTAGTATATTTAAGTTTCTGGAGGAGGTGGAGTCTTACCAGAGAGAGAAGGAGAGTTGTTTTGATTGTGGGTGGGCTTGGCCACATCCTCTGTTTTCTGTCACAAGAAATCAAGCTTGTCCTATATTCTTCAATAGCCAGTGTGACCTCGTATGCCTTTGCCTACAAAAGGGACCTTGTAAGTCTTTTTCCCACGACAAACATAGACACTTAGGTGTGGAAATTTTTATTTGCCTGGGAAATCGCTGGCTAGGGATAAAGCAAACCAAAAGCTGATATCTCAGAAGCCCTGAGTGGACCCTAAGCCAAAAAGTCTCTGACCTTGCTTTTCCTATGACAAGATGTTCACTTTCCCTATTCCCTATTTCCTTTTCTGCAGGGGAAAAAGGAAAGAAACATGCATTTATTAAACGCCAACTACATTTCAATCACCATGTTAAGCCTTTTATAAACACCATCTGATCAGAATTCATCAAGAAGATTTACTTTCAACCACAAGTGAATTCCCTATTCCCTATTTCATGGGCTGTTTCCCTTGACTGCAATTTTCTCCTTCTTCATCATTGTAGCCTGGCTTCCTTCAAGTACAAACTGAAGTCCCACCTTCTTTAAAAAAAAAAAGCCATTCCTGATCCCCCTTAATACTATTGCTTTGGGGCAGCTAAGTAGCACAGTGAATAGAGCACCAGCCCTGAAGTCAGGAGGACCTGAGTTCAAATGTGGCTTAACAGACACTTAACACTTCCTAGCTGTGTGACCCTGGGCAAGTCACTTAACCCCAATTGTCTCAACAAAGAAAAAAATACTATTGCTTTCCCTCTGATGGTTATTTCACACATATGCTGTATATATCATGTTAGTATGGTCATTTGCATGTTGTCTTCTCCATGAGACTATGAACTCCTTGAGGGAAGGGACTTTTCCTTTTTGCTTTTTTTTATAGTCTCCTCACTTAGGACATTGTAGTAGGCACATAATAAATTCTTACTGGCTGGCAGATGGGGAAAGAGAGCCTTTTTTTTTTAAAGAAAAGTTTAAAACCAATCCATGGATCCCAAACTTCAGGTCTGCGTTATATGCTACAGTGACAGATCTCAGTTTCCCCAATTCAGAGGATTGGAGTGCATGATTCCTAAGGCTCTTCCAGCTATAATAGTCTGTGATTGCAATTGACATTCAATTTATGCTCATTAGAAATGTTTAATCTTCCAACGGGTCCGCCAACTTCCCTAAAAAATGATTTAATTCCTTCATGCTTGATTAGACATTAGAAACCAGTAAATAAATGGCCAGCTACAAATTCACCCGGCGGAGTGCTTCTCTAGTCCCCAGCCATCCAGATGTGTAATTTATCCAAACAATTTTGCATAAGGGGATCTCTCTAATATCTACCTCAGGATGGTTTCCTTCTCCTTTTTTTGCCTTTGTAAGCCCCAGCTCTCACAGCAGGATGTCTTCTCTCTAAATTGGTCCTATCCATCAGCCTTCCCTTCCTATTGTAGAAAAAAAAAAAGGATGTTAAAAGAAGTCTCTATATTTTCTGGATTTTCCTAACTTTGGATCATGTGTATTCATAATCCTTTTGGAAGTGTAGGGTTATAAGGTACCAGCAATGCAGATTACCTGCCCAATGAGCATTAATGTCAAATTTCACCAGACTGAGTGATAGAAATCAACCTGTTCATTCATCGAGAAGAGAATGGATCAATGAACTTGAGCTTTCTAACGAAGAAAACAATCCAAAGAGCCTCCAATGAATAAGATAGAACTCCTCTCCTTCCCATTAGCCATTGCCACTGAGGGACTCCATTTTCTTTTCTACAGGGGAAAAGAGAAAGGAACGTGCATTTATTAACCGCCAACTGCATTTCAGTCACCATGTTAAGCCTTTTATAAACATGATCTCATCAGAATAAATCAAGATTTACTTTCAACCACAAGTGAAACTTGGCCACTGTGATGATGAAATCCAATCCAGCTCTGTAGCTGACTAGGTGACTGGCAGAGTAATACTACAAAAGAAACCCAGTTCTCCCTTTCTAATAAGGCAAATAGACCTAAGACAGATCTTTTCTTTCTCCTTGTATAAACAACATGAGCTCATATGTCACTGGGAAACCTGCAGCTCCTAATACCTCACCATTACCACTCAAATGCTTCTGGACTGACATAGTGACTGAAGGGGAAAACAACAAGATATATGTGGCGTTGAAAGGCTTAAGAAGGTGTTCGGTGTCGTGACCAACCATGATTCAGAGAGCCAACAAAGAACCCCGACAGATAGAAGAGAGACTCATGGGACCAAAGGAGATTTACATTTCTAAATGTGGCCAATGGAGAAATATGTATTTCTTGGCAAATACACATTTGTTTTAAGGATTTGTTTTTCTTTTTCATGGGACTAAAGGAGGAAGGAGCTAAAAGTAAATGCTTGATCATGAGCATAAAAAAAAAAACAACCTTAATTTAACAAAAAGCAAATTCAGTGAGTGTGTGAAGAGATAGTTGTCTGTCATTGCAACATGGAATTATAAATATTAAAGCCAGTCTCGGAGGAATTAAAGATAAATAGCACACAAAGAGCAGTAAAAAGGTACTTTGTGAGCATGTGCAGGAATAAGAGATGTCATCAGAGAAATGTATAAGAATTAAAGATGAGCTGATCACTTGATAATCACTTAGTGGGAAGAAGGATGAGAAGAAGACGGCTAGTGTTCCACTGTACTAGTTGGTGCAGTTCAAATCCTGCCTCAAATGCTAACAGTGTAAATCTGGGCAGGTCACTTCATCTCTGTCTCAGTTTCCTCAACTGTAAAATGGGGATAATAATAGCACCTCTTACCCACGATTATTGTGAGGATCAAATGATATCATAATGTAAAATGCGGAACATAGTAGGTATTTAATAAATGCTCATGTGGCAAGGACCAGACGGCATCTTGAGGAGAAGTCTACCTAGGAGAGGGACAAACCAACCAGAGGGATTGTGGATGGAAAAGAGAACAGAAGCCTGTCTCCTGGCTACTGGTGGCTTCCTCAGAGCCCCAGCCATCCCTTACTAATTTCTGCTCTTTTTTGTATGTATAATATACCAGCTTTATTTTTCCATCGTTTCCATTTCAATAAAAGTACGCTACGCAGGAGACACTACTTCAAGAATTGAGGGTGACCTTTGGAAATCCTGTAGGACTGTCAGTATAAAAATAGTCAATGCTAGCTCTTAGACCTATTGAAACATTATATTTTCATTCTCTAAATGAGTCCATTGAATCATTGACAATTTAAGAGTCATTTTCTCTTTATCTCCTGAAAAAAACATTGAGTGTCTAGGGGTAAAGGAAACCTCAAATCTAGCTCCAAAGTCTCAAATCAGTGTAGAACAAGCGGAGGTAGAGAATGAAGTTCTATCTGATATCAATAATGAAAGATGAATCTAGTGGAGCTACAGAGGAGATAGGATGTATTCACATTCACGGAGTCTACGCTTTACATAGCATGTGAGTGCCGTAATAAGCTAGGGTATAAGGGGCAGCTAGGTGGTGCAGTGGGTAGAGCACCAGCCCTAAAGTCAGGAGGACCTGAGTTCAAATCTGGTCTCAGACACTTAACACTTCCTAGCTGTGTGACCCTGGGCAAGTCACTTAACCCCAATTGTCTCAGCAAAATAATAATAATAAGCTATGGTGTATGAGATTGATAACTAGCTGTACCAACAAGGTAACAGGTGTAGGAGAATATCAAGGAATTTTAAATCTGAAAGATACCGTAAAAGGGGAATAGTCCAAACTCCTTTTACAAAGAAACTGAAGCCCAGAAAACTGAAACAATAAAATGAGAAAATATAGTTAGTTCCTCTGGGCTTACTGTCCCATTCCCCCAAAGCAGTGGCAAGTTGGGTCTTTAGAAAACAGCCGACTACTTCCCCATTGAGGCTTGTGGAGGCAGCCCTGGGGGGCACCAAGGATTTTTCTCATATTGTTGATCACAAGCCCCCATCCCACGTGCTCCCCACTGATTGGCCAGCCAGAGTGAATTAGCATTTGAAACAGACACATACTAATATTGTAAGCATATAATATAGTTAGAATAATTGGTATGAAACCTTCCCTGCAAAAGGAACACACTCTTACACTCAGGGGTCCTGTAGAGAGGGGGCTCACACCTAGATGGAGAACACGGTCAAAGGGTAACCCATGATTTCTGATGACTCAGAGCCCTTTTTTCCCCATGGCATTCCCCTTCAATGTAACTCTCTTCGGGGTTCTGAAAGTCAGGGTCCTTAGAGTCTGGAAGAGGTCTTCTTCTTCCCTTGGGGGATCTAGTGTTTCCTCATTATATATCTCGGCATCTGGTGAAAAGGTGGCCACCGTCTCCTGTTATCCCAGAGATATTGCTAATGACACCAGTAAGGTGTCCAAACCTCACTACGACATTTCAAAGTTCCTAAGTGCAGCCTCTGATCCATGTAGAGGTAGAGTGGAAGGAAGAGAGACAGAGACAGAGACAGAGACACAGAGACAGAAACACAGAGACAGAGAGAGACAGAGGCATAGAGAAAGACAGAGAAAAGAGACAGAGAGAAACAGAGACAGAGAGAGATAGAGACAAAGACAAAGATAGACACACAGAGACAAAGAAGCATAAAGACAGAGAAAGAAACAGATAGAGACAGAGACATAGAGAAAGACACAAAGAGGGAGAGACAGAGACAGAGACATAGAAAAAGACAGAGATAGAGACAGAGATAGAAACACATAGAGACAGAGACATAGAAAAAGACAGACAGAGCATTCAATCTTCACCCCATCTCCCACCCACCCAGCAAACAAAGGGGCATTTTCTTGACCAACAAGAGACTAATTCTTCAAAATATCTGGCTGAAATATTTTAATATACAGGCAGAAAGATGTGTCTGATTCTTTCCACCCATCCCAATGCCTTCAACAATTAAAGTACTTCACTTTTCCCAAATTAATTAAGGGATGTTTGCACCTAATTTTCACCTTTGACAGATCCAGTGGAGAGGTTTGGACCTCCTTCATTCCATTGGGATGGCGTGTGGTGAACTCTTCCTTTTCCACAAGGATGATGGGAAAGCTGCCTAAGAGCATCTTCACTTCTCCTTTACTTATCCAAAACTTTTTACATAGGAACATGTCATTTGGTGTTTGAAGATCATGTCCTTTGTACGTATCTATTTCCATGGACTATTTATTTCCATGTTGTGTCCTCCCATTAGAATGTAATCTCCTTGAAGCCTGAAACTGGTTTTACATTTTTACCTTTCTTTATATCCCTAGAACTTAACACACCGTAAATTCCTGTTGACTGATCTACAAGACCTCCATTTACTGATGGGGAAACTGAGGCCCACAGAAATTCAATGATTTAATCGAAGACAGGCAGGAACAGAGCTGGAACTCAAACCCAGAACTTCCAATCTTAAGTCCTATTTTGTTTCCATCCTACCATATTACCTCATATTTTCTAAAACAGCCTATCCAGTAATAAGAGAATGAATAAATGAACATCAGCCGGACTCTAAAGAATGGTCCTCAGTGACTTACAAAGACATGAATGTGAACTTTCTCCTCTTGGTCACTGCCACGCAAGAATTAGGTTTCCTTTTCCACAATCACGTCCACAACAGGACAGGGCTCTACTCTTATTGATTAAGTGACCTTGACCTTCAACCTCAGTTGGTTCACCTGTGCAGCAGGACTGACGTCTATAGTGCCTTCCTCACAGGACTGTTCCGAGGCTCAACTCAGAGCGTCCATGAAGCTTTTGTAAGCCCTAAAGCACTATCAACAGCAATTAGGAATTTTTTAATTAAATAGGGAAATGCGGACTTTCAACAAGAATTGAAATTTAGCCAGAATTCTGATGAGATTTCAAGATTTTTAGTAGTTCCCTGCTTTGATGGCGTATTTAAAATCTGGCACACACACACACACACACACACACATTCACTCAACACTATTTGTAGAATATCGAATTTCTCCTTTGAAGAGGCAATGAAATATGAATCTGTTAGCGTTGTTGATGCAAAAGGAGAAAAATGATACTTATCACATTCAGATAAAAGCTAAGCCATACATAAAAGTTTCTGAAGAACTGAGAACAAAAAGATGATTCTGCTTGCCATTGTATACAGTAGACAAGTGTCTATTGTGCACCCAGGACATCTGCCCCAGTTGAATCATAAAATCATAGGATTGTATGACTCAGAGCTCGAAAAGACTTGGAGAGCCTTGACTTGTGAGTCATTTTATAGATGAGGAAACTGAAGGACAGAGAATTGAAAGACTCAATTCCCAATTAAGCTGTAGGAGCAACATAGTAGGAAGGGATCAACAAGTAATTATCAATACCTACAGTGCACAAGGCATGGTGCTAGGTGCTGAGGTTACAAAGGCAAAGGCAAAATAAGCCCATCAATAGAGGAGTTTAAATGTTCTAGTGTATGTCAGAAATACAATGTGTAAAAAAGTGGAAGGGGGCAGCTAGATGGAGCAGTGGATAGAGCGCCAGCCATGAAGTCAAGAGGACCTGAGTTCAAATCTGGTCTCAGACACTTAACATTCCCTAGCTGTGTGACCCTGGGCAAGTCACTTATCCCCAACTGCCTCAGGAAAAAATAAATAAATAAAATTGGAAGGTGAGGAGGTGATTGGACTTATCATTTCAAAGTGGTAGAGAATTGCTAGTGAGGAAACAGCCCGGAACAATGCTCCTCTCTGCAATTTGCAGAGTTGTCTATTATGAGTAATAATCATTTCTTAATAATAACAGACATACATATAATTTAATATATTTAGCATGTATTGGATTACCTGTCATCTAAGGGTGGGGATGAGGGGAAGGAAGGGAAAAACTTGGGACAAAAAAAAGTTTTTGCAAAGCTCAATGTAGAAAAATCACTCATATGTTTTGTAAATAAAATAATATTAATAATAATAATAACAGACATATACATTTTAATGTTTGTAAAACATTTTCTATGTATTATCCTATGTGAGTCTCACAATAATCTATGAGGCAGAGATAAATAGATATTTTTATCGCTATTTTATAGCTGGGGAAACCGAGGTCAAGAGAGTTTGGATGACCTGACGGAGGTCACAAAGCTACTTGATGTCAGACTTCATTGCTCAAACTCTACCCGTGACGGCCTCTTACATTCAGTTGTATCATGTTTTGTAATCATAAAATTCATTCAAAGGAAACAGGCAATAAATAGCTCCTTTGATCCTTGTAACAACCCTGTAGGATAGGCAGAAGGGAGCAGGTGTTATTATCCCTTCTTTACAGATGAGAAAACTGAAGGTTGGTGGGTTGGATTATGGGTCCAAGGCTACAAAACGAGCAGGAATCCAGATCCTCTGACTCCGTCAGCTTAGGACATGAGTTTACACTATACTTGTATCCTATCCCCGTTGTACTTCATAAAACCCTTCCTTTCTATGGATTTTAATTGAAAAAGTGCCCACTCACTAATTATTTCATTTGGCAAAACTTACAAGCCATCCATCTCTTCTCCTACCACCCAATCAGAGGTAAGGAAAATCATTTTCAAGTAGCTTACCCTAGCAAGGGCATTCTACCTTCCAGATTTCAGAATAGAAAACAGAATATGATTCGTGGCTAAAAAGGGAAATCCGTTACTATTTGAGATGTCATTGTTCTTTAAAGATAGAATAACACTATCTCTCGTGTTAGGGTAGGACCGTTAAAGCTGCTGTTACACTTAAAAAGCAAATGGATAATATGAGCTCACCATGATCTTATGGTACTCTGGTGGCTCTAGAGTGCGTGATTTCATCAAAGTAGTCATTCCCTCTTCTGTAGCAGCTCACAAACCTTCCATGTCTTCTCATTCTTGGTGATTTTTATCCAAGTTTTTCCCAGAACCCTCCATAAACGATCCACCCAATAAGCTGGAGCTCTCCCTCTTTACCAGTGATACACTTGAATTATCCTTAGATTGCTTCTCTTTATTGGTCTGTGACTGGATCCTTCCTGGCACCCTTAATAATTCAGTTTTCGTAACAAATCATCTCTAATAACCTGATACCACCTGTTTATACGCCCCTTAATCTCAGCGAATCCTTGCATTGCCATTTGAAACATTTGTGATTTGGATTTTTGTCCCCAAATTCTTTGAGCCCAAATCATAAGACATTACTAGGAGACTAGTATTTAAAAGATGAGCTTTTGCAAAAATGAACAGTTGGGGGACGTTAGAAAGCACGTCTTGTTGCTTGTTGCCTTAAAATTTGATCTAGCCCAATCTCCTTCTAGGCAAAGAGATGTTAGTCAGATTTGATATTAGGAAGATGAGAGTTAAAATTCTCCCTTGGATATTTACCAACTATATTACCTTATTTTTATCTTCCTCAGTTTCCTCAACTGTACAATGAAGACAATAAGAGCATTTATCTTTTTGTGAAGATCAAATGGGATAATATTTAAAAAAAACACTTCACATACATTGAAGCACTATAAATGTTATTTATTACTCATTATTTAGAAGATCCCCAAATGTTCCTCATTCATAACTGAAGAAACTGAGGAATCACATAGATAGCAGTATAGCCACAGTTCACACTTTGCCTTCTCCTCTTCTGAAGTATTTTACAAATAAATAGTATCTGTGTTCCTCCACGAGGTCACACGTTTCTCCATGGAATGTTTTTTTTTTTTATTTTTTTTTCCTGAGGCAATTGGGCTTAAGTGACTTGCCCAGGGTCATACAACTAGGAAGTATTAAGTATTAAACTCAGGTCCTCCTGACTTCAGGGCTGGTGCTCTATGCACCACCTAGCTGCCCCATCCATGGAATGGCTTTGAGATTCTTTTCTACATCCTTTTTATGGTGACTGTTTTCTTATCCATTAATGATCCCTTGAAAAATGATGCTCGAGTCATATTTTACTTTATCCACTTTCCATATTTTAGAGTTGCTAAAATGTTTGATCAATTTGTATCCTAACTTGTATAACACATAAGTATTTTCTCCTCATATAGCCTTTCTTCCACTGGGCCATTCATTTTGACCTTTGCTCCGACCAACAGATGCTCTGACCCAGACAGCCGACTCTTCTCACCCTAGAAAATGGCGGTTACCTTAGGTGCCAGCCAATGAAGGCCTACATTTTCTCCAGCATCAATCAATCTGGAATGGCCCCCCCAAAATCCAGGAAAATGAACTCTTTTCTCAGCCATCCCTGACCCTAGAGAGAGGAAGCTGGAACCCAGTCCATCCATTCACAGGTTGCCTTTCCCTAGCAATTTGTAGGAATCGGGGATGCGATCACCTGCCTTGAGGTGGAGATTTGCAGACTGTAAAAGGGCCATCTTTCCCCTCAAACTTAATACCTCTGCCTCTGTAATTCTGGCTCCCCTTAAGGATTATAATCCAAGACCTTCCTGGAGCCGTCTCTTCTCGTGGGGTTTGTTTATGAGCCAGCCAGACGGAATATTATTCCACTTACATGTAACATTTCCTTGGGAACGTAAGAAAGGCTGTCGTTTTGGTTGCCCAAAGATGGAAATGAGTTTGCGAGAGCTTTGGCTCTGGAGTCCAGCTCTCTTCACTAAAAAAAGATCCTGCCCTCTACCCGCTCCGTGCCAAGCCAGTGACTCAGCCCGCTCCATCAGAGTTCTTGACAGCTGGTTCCCCGAGCTTGGAAGTGCCAGAGTGTTCTCTAGCAGCTCTCCACACACGGGGGCCGTCCCAGCTGGCAAGCTCTGCTCCTTAGAGCAAAGACAAGAGGGAGCTTGGGAAAAAAGGGGGGAGTCTACCCAGAGGGCAGCAGGTCCTGGCTGGGGGTGCTCTTCAGTGCCTCAAAGAAGCTTCCTGTCCCCCTTCATTAGAAGCCTCTGCCTTCCCAGAGGAAGCGTTGTGCCCAGAGTAAGTGCTCAGTAAATAACTTTTTCATTCATTCAGTTGTTCATCAGTGTGAGCATTCATTCCCTCCTCCATGGTAGCTAAGGATGCTGCAAAGCCTTACTCAAACTC
Organism: Myrmecobius fasciatus; assembly: GCA_023553655.1. Taxonomy (NCBI): domain Eukaryota; kingdom Metazoa; phylum Chordata; class Mammalia; order Dasyuromorphia; family Myrmecobiidae; genus Myrmecobius; species Myrmecobius fasciatus. Next base: position 438,661 of record JAJPUD010001104.1, read on the forward strand.
TTTGGGATTGGAGACATAAAGCTGAAAGGAACAGTTAAGGCCACCTAAGTCAAACTCCTCATTTTCAGATAAGGAAACTGAGAGAATCAATCACCTGTCTAAAGTCAGATGGATAATAAGTATCAGAGATGGGATTTGAACCCAGATGCTCTGGCTACAGAGCCAGCGCTCTTCCACTGAACTGTATTACCTCTGCCATATGCAATGGACCTCTTCCTTCCCCCAAAAAAAATTATTGATCTAAAGGAGGGGATAAAAATATTGCCAATATTCAGTTGATGAGTCCTCTCTAAACTTAGCTAACAAACACACACACACACACACACACACACACACACACACACACACACACACTGTCTGTGACAGGGCCCTTGTGACATCACCACAAGCCAGGATCATGGAGCTCCATTTTAGTGGGGAGTTGACATTCTAATTTAATTTTATTTTGCATCTGAATAAATGAACACTCTTCTCATAAGGATGCTGTTTGCTATCTTGGCTCCCTTGAACTCGAGTCGGTTTACTTCCTTGAGACTCAGTTTTTCAATCTGTAAAATGGATAGAATATCTGCATAACTGACCTTACAGGTAATCAATGGGAGAATTTGGAATCTACAAAGTGCTATCCTAATGTCAGCTAGATTTTTCTTTATCCCACTTCCTCCACAGCCCCATCTTTATCGCTTATTGGCTAATATTCTTATACTAAGCCTCTGTGCTCAGGAAGACTGATCCTCAGAGCTCATCCCGGAGCTAATCTTCTAGTCTAGAAAAGATCCTTCTTATCCACTGACACAGTCTTTGAGAACCCCAATGGGGGATAATTATGATATTAACAACAATAACAATAATACCTAGTATCACGATTATTTTTCTTATCAATCAATAAACATTTCTTGAGTACTTACAATGCCCCAGGCACTATGCTAAGCCTTAGGGATACAAAAAGAGGCAAAAGATAAACCCTCACAATCTAATGGGATGGGGGAAGCTTGTTGCATTGGGGTAAATCTTCATCTGGATCCAGCATCAATTAACCCACTGAGAATCGGGGTCAAAGTTTGCTGGTGAAGGGACTTTTTTGGAAGAGAAATTGCCAAAGAAAGGCAGGTGTCCCCAGGAAGCCTTGCTAGCTCATGCTGCCCCAGAGATCCTGCACGCTGCAAATAATGTTGGAATCATTTTTGCCTCCTCACTAGAATAGCCGCTAGGGACTTAGAGCCCTCCACCACCCTCACTTTGTCATTTGTCGGTCAGCTGCAGGGTGCACAGCAGAATCCAGCCGTTCATCGCCAACTCTTCTGGTCAATCCAGCAACAAGCAAGCATCTGTTGAGCGCACCCAGAGTTCCCTGCACTGAATGAAGGCAGCCAGTCCATCCTAACTTGCAGTCAACAGGGTGACGTGCACAACAGACAAAGGGCACTTGCACTCAGGAAGGCCTGGCTCCAAATCTTATGTCTGATGTTGACTAGCTTCCGTGACCCCGAGCCAGCACCTCCCCTCTTCCTCATCTATCAAATCAGTGCAAAAAGTCCCGGAGCACCTCTCTCACAAAGGAGTTCTTCAACTCAAATGATGAAGTGGATGTAAACCATTTTGAAAACTTGAAAGGGCTATATGAATGACAGTTATTATCATTGAGTCACACTGCAAAGGGAAGGGAACAAACTTTCGTTAAGCACCTACTATGTGCCGGGCACTGTGCTAAGAATGTTACAAATATTGCCTCATTTGACCTTCCCAACAACCCTAGGAGGTAAATATTATCCCCATTTTAGAGATCAGTGATGAAGAGACTTGGCCCAGGGTCACACAGCTAGTGTCTGAGGCAGGATTCGCATGCAGTTCTCCCTAATTCCAGACTGGGAAAACAGCAATGGAGAAGAGTGGAAGTTTCCCAGTGTTGTGTTGGAAGAGGAATACAAGCAAATTCTGCTGGGCCCCAGGACCTGAGTTCTTAGCCCCCTTTTGAGCTGTGAACTCCTCAGAACAGTGCATAAAAATATACATAGGGATACAAAGAAATCTAATTATACTGAAATATAGTTGCTAAAATCTTTTAAAAGAAAAGGAAACGGTTTGGGGAGCCCAGGTGGTGAACCTCTGCCCCGACAGACAGAAATAGGAGCAGTGGGTAGAGGTCACAAAGGTGGAGACTGAGGTTTGATGTAAGGAGAAACTTGTGTGCAGCTTGGAGCTGGATCGGGGGTAGCTGAGTGCCTTCCATTCTCAGCTTTGTTCTTTCTGCTCATGTGACCTTGGACAAGTCCACTTATTTCTCAGGCTTTCATTTCTAAATGTTAGAGTTAAACTCAATGACTTCTGAGGTCCTTTCCAGTTCTTGATATATGATGAATGAATGACCTAAGAGGACAGAGATCCTTCCTCAATGTAACTCTCTCTCTCTCTCTCTCTCTCTCTCTCTCTCTCTCTCTCTCTCTCTCTCTCTCTCTGTCTGTCTCTCTCTCGTTCTCCTTGTTCTGGGTACAAATAATCTGCATCTTCCATCTATTTGCTTTGCTGGCGTGTTCTATTGAATCCCTGGGAACTCTGGATAGGACTGTGGGAGATGGGTGACTTCTCACAGTGGCCCCAGTTGGGTTTAACAAAAGCTCTCTTCTAAAACCTTGAGAACTGGGAAGTGTTATCCTATATTCCCTAATCACGAAGGGGCTCAGATTCCATTATCAGCTCTGCAGGGGGTTCACCTTATGACTCTGAATTACCTTCCTTTTCCTCCGCTCTCCCATAGAGAGACATTTTAGTTCCAGGTTTATGCAAGAGGGAGAAACTAAGGCAGAATGTAATGATGTCTGTAAGAGAAATTGAAGGTTGGGCCACTGGAGTTTTCTTTTGGTTTTTGTTCCCTATAACTTCCCTATAACTAGATCCCTAGCCCTTTTCCCACTCTGGACTTCATATCATTTTTAATATGAAGCTGTCACCATATAGGACACCTCAGCATATAAACATCCAAACTTGAGAAATGTAATCATAACAGCTCATATTTATATAGGGCTTTCTTAAGCTAAGTATGAGGTAAGTAATATAAGTAGGTAATTGGTTCCAACCCAGTGAAAGTAAGCAATATGAATCTGAATAATGGCACTGCTTCACTATTTATTGGAATAGGGCCCCGGGTGTATCTTTATTCCCAGGCAAATGGAAATGCTTTGGAAAATAGTTGGACTCTGAGAGCCTGGGGAGGTGAAAAGGCCTGGAGATGAAAGTTTGGAGGTTATCTATATAAAAGTGATAATGGAGCTTGGAGAGTGAATGAACCTGCCGTAGGAGAGAATATAAAGAAAGAACAGGACAAAGGACAGATCCTTACATCTAATTTTTAAGGCACTGGAACCATCAAAGTATACAGAGAGGAAGCAGTTGGAGAGGCAGGAACAGTGTGCCCAAATGGCAGATACGATGCAGAGGGAAGGGCTGATTGCCTCTGTCAAATGGTACCAAGAAGTCAGAAGCCTAGAATGAAGCCATTACTCTGAGCTTTCAAGTCACTGATGACTTTGGACAGAAGAGTTTCAATAGAACAACAGCGGTAAGGGTCAAATGGTAAAAGGTTGAGAAGAAAATGTGGATAGTCAAGGCAAGGCAACAAGCATTTATTAAGCATTTACTGCTAAGCTCTGGGGGATACAAAGAAAGGCAAAAACAGACCCTACCTTTGAAGAGCCCATGATCTAATGGGGTAAACAATATTCACAGAACTCTGTACAAATATATCAGAAAAATAAGAGAAAACTTCAGGGGGGAGGCAATAGCATGGAGGGGAATTGGCAAGGACTTCTTGCAGAAGGTAGATTGAGTTGAGGTTTGAAAGAGGCCTCAGTAGACAGAATGTGGAAATAAGGAGGACTAGAGTTCCAGGCAAGAGGTTGAACCCATGAAGAAGTGCGGAAGTGTGAGATACAGCAAAGAGACCGATGTCCCTGGATCATAGCGTCCCCTTAGGAATCATGAATATTGGAAAGGGGTTAAATGATGATGGGCTTGAAGAAAGGGACATCATTTTCAAGAAAACTATCAATGAAAGGGCAAAAGGAAGTTTGCTGGTAGCCAGATGAGGGAGGATAATCAGGAGAAGGCTTTATTGGGACTCTGGGGGAGCTGGAGATGTTTGTAGATAGATAAGGAGTCTGTGGAAAGGAAAAACTGAAAACTGGGATTAAATCCCCTTCCTTCCCAGGGTTACTTCTAACAGTAATTGAGATAACATCTACAGAGACATCCAGGGCCAGTGAATACAAAATCAGTCTTAATGCCAGAGGGACTTGGATTCAAATTCTACTAGTCATCTGAGAGTAATCGTGGCAAATCTTCAACATTATAAACCATAAGTGAAGGGAATTCTCTGCACAGACACCATCGCAGAAGCAAACAAATGAAAAAAAGCATCAAAGCACATGATTTAGAATGAGAAAAGACTTCAAAAGTTATTTCCTCCAGGACTATCATTTTACAGACGGGGAAATTGAGGCTCAGGGAGGTTAGGGGACTTAAGATCTCACAAATATTTAGAAAGATTGCTATTTTCTATTAGAAGAGTTAAACTGATAGCCCACTGGAGCAGAGCAAAATGTAGTGGGTGCTGGGAGGGAGTCAACTGGAGGGGGGAGGGGTGCAGTGTCTAAGTTTAAGGGCCAATGATTAACTTTTAAAGGCATTCTTTGGCCAGTGTACTGGGGGTGGGGGAGGGAATTGCTTGTGAGGAAAGGATTGTCAGTGGATGGAGAAAAGATGATGAAGCACAAATTCACCCAAGCTTTCCTTCCCTTCCCTTCCTTCCTTCCTTCCATCAGCAGTGGTTTGTCCAATGCTTCCGGGATGAACGAAACTGGATTCAGGACAGAGGGGGAGGGGAGAAGGGGGAGTAGTCTGAAGTGTCCATTTCCTTCCCATTTACAAGAGTAAGGTCTATAGGCTTGAAACAATTAAAGAACATTAGGGAATAAGAGCAGAGATTTTAACTGGAAGGGATCTTAGAGGGGAGACCAAAGGGACCAAGATGGAATCCATCCTTCCTTCCAACTTCCCTGTCAGGGGCTTTTTCACCTGGGCTCTAGTGATCTGGTTGTTGTTCTTTGTCGTTTGTGTGACTATTTTGATAGGATCGGTTTCCTCTGTAACCTAATGTCCTTTATTTTGCCATTAAGGACATTATTCTAAGAAAGGTTCCCCACATTGCCCGAGGGGTCTAGGACACACACATTGAGAAGCCATGTTCTAAATAATACTGGTTTTGCCTTTCTTCATATTCCCAGAGCTGATGTGCTTTAAAGCCTCTTTGATTCTCATATGAGGTCCATGATTCTCAGAGAAGGTGAGGGACTTGCCCAAGATAACACTGCTAATTCCCCCCAGGTCTCCTGACTCAACCACCTAGGCTTTTTCTATAGAACCATGTTGTATTCAATAGAGGTGTGAACTAAATAGAATTGAACACCTAAAGCTGTTTAATAACCCACCAGGGTTAGTACTGAGGGGAAATCAAAAGATTCAAAGTTGGAAGGCTCAGGAGGAAGGGTTCAAGGAGACTGGATTGTTCTGTGGAGAGAATGTTCCATCTGAAGTCAGAGGATCTGAGTGAGAATTCCAACTCTTATCATTTACTTCCCCAGTAACAATTTGGGCAAATTGCTGGATTCTTTTTTTTCTTTTTCTTTTCTTTTCTTTTCTTTTTTTTTTTTTTTTTTTGCTGAGGCAATTGGGGTTAAGTGACTTGCCCAAGGTCACACATCTAGGGAATGATAAGTGTCTGAGATCAGATTTGAACTCAGGTCCTCCTGACTTCAGGGCTGGTGCTCTATCCACTATAGCGCCACCTAGCTGCCCTGGATTCTTCATTTATAAAAATAGGGAGTTGTGCTCACTGACTTCTGAGCTCTAAATCACTGAGATCTATTCAACTAGTCCAGCAAGTGGGTGGGTGAGGGGCTAAAAGAGCCTAGCCAGGAATATGGGTGCTCCACTTTGGGGAGCTTCAGCAAAACCTCTTTACTTCTTAAAAAAGTAACATAATTGCTTTTAATCTGCCCCCTTTCAACAAGCCAACTTTATACTGAGGGATCAGCAGAATTTCTGTTTAAACACATTCAGGTTTTAATCCCTGCTTGTTTGAAGTAAATGGAGCTGTCAAACTTTAGCTGTCAGTAGAATGGGAGGGGAGGAGGAGAGACAGAGAAAAAAGGGGGAAGAGAGAGACATAGAGAAAGAAGGGAGAGAGAGACAGAGAAACAGAAAGAAAGGGAGAGAGGAGGGAGAGGGAGGGAGGGGGGAAGAGAGGGAAGGAGAGAAGAAAGAAGAGGGAGAGAGAGAAGGAGGGGAAGAAGAAAAAGGTGGGGGGAAATAGGGAGAGAGAGAAGAAGAGACAGAGAGAAAGAAAGAGACAGAGACAAAGGGAGAGACAGAGAAGGAAAGGGAGAGAGGAGGGAGAGGAATTGGGGGGGCATAGAGAAAGAAGGGGGAAGAGAGACAGTGACAGAAACAAAGAAAGGGAGAAGGGCAGAGAAGAGAAAGAGAAGAGAGAAGAAGGAGAGGGAGGGAGGGGGAAGGGAGGGAAGGAGAGAAGAAGGGAGAGAGGGAGAGAGAAGGAAGGGAAGAAGAAAAAGGTGGGGGAAGATAGGGAGAGAGAGATAGAAGAAGAGACAGAGAGAAAGAGACAGGCAGAGACAAAGAGAGACACAGAAGGAGAGAGGAGAAGGGGGGAAGAAAAGAGGGGGAGAAATAAAGAGGGAGAGGGAGGAGGAGGAGGGAGATTGGGAGGGAGAGAAAGAGAAAGGAATAGTTGTATTCTAAATTAAATTAAATCGAAGCTATATTCTATGGTATTATTACGATTTGACTAGACAACGGGATTGGGTGACTTGCCCAGAGTCACTCAGTCAGTGTCCTCCTTACTCACTCAGGTCCCCCTGACTTCAGGACTGATGCTCTACCCATTGAGCCACCTGACTGCCCCTGATTTTTGACCTCGAAAAAGGCCTTTGCCTCTGATCCTGTTGCCTCATCTATAAAATAAGTTGGAGGAGACGGTGTCCATGTCAGCCCTCGGGGAGGGGAGTCCCCCCCCCCCGTCGGCTCCCTTCCGAGGTCCCCCCCCGTTTACACAGATGACTCAAATTCGCCACATCCAGGCTTCCTCCGGTGCTTTCCGAGAGCAGGTAGTGAGCCCCCTGGCCTCCCAGGTTTCCTGGCAGCGCTGGCAAGAAGCAGCTTCTCTCCTTATATGGAGAAAAGGGCCCTGTCCCTTTAAGGCCGGGAGATTGGGCTGCAGACATCCCCTCGGAAGTTTTGCAGCAGACTCAGGCTCCCGGTGCGATCCCGGCCGCTTTGCAGGTGAGCTCCCGGACCTTCCCCGGGAAAGGGGCCCTCCCGGAGGCCCCCGCGCCGGCGGGCTTGGCGAGGCGTGGGGGGAGGGCGCCGGGGCTTGAGTTGGCAGAAGTTGGAGCGCCAGGGCAGAAGCCCCGCCGGCCGCCGATGGCAGGGGCAGACTTGCGGCTGCCGCCGGCTGCCTCCAACTTCCAGGGCAGGACGGACCATCAAGGTTACAGGAGGCGCTGGGATTGGCACGGGACGGGGATCTGGACTAGCAGCTGGCATTGCCAGCCTGCGGCTGGGGCCCCGCACGATGCATGTAAGGGCAAGGGCATGTGCCCAGAGGAGGCTGTTAATGTGAGCGAGGGCAGGGGGTAAGTGGAGCCGGCCAAGTTACAGACCCCCCCCCACCCCCACCCCCACCCCGGGACGCAGCTATGGGTTAGAGCCGATCAGGCCCGGGCACCGAGGGAAGGAGCCTGTGCAAGTGTTCCAAGCCCCCTGGGCATTCTGGGACCCAGAGACGCAGGCAGGCACCGGCGCTGGTGCGCCTGGGGGTGGATGGGGAGCCAGGGCAGGGCAGGGCCCGAGCCGCGAGGCAAGGGGCAAGGGGCAACTGATTTACGGCACAATGGGCTCCGGGGGCCCTTCTGCCTCGCCACGCGCGAGCCGCTGATTTCTGAGAGGAAAGGTCAGAAAGCGCGGGGGATGCGAGAACGTGGGAGGGGGCGGGGGGGAGGAAGGGAGGGGGGGGGACCCAGAGCGCTGCAATGTACTGCCCCAGCGCCGGAGTTCCGAACCCAGGGCAGGGAGGCTGGAAGAAGCCCTCCCCCCGCATGGCAGCCAGCCTGGCCCGCCCCCCAGTCAGTTTCATGCAACTTTGAAGGCTTCCCTGATCAGAAAAGGAAACAGGGCGGGGGGTGAAGGGCTGGCCCTGGGCGCGGAAAAGCCGTGGATTCAAGTTTTACCTGGGCAGCGTACTAGGGGTGTGTGTGAGTGTGTGTGTGAGTGTGTGTGTGTCTGTGAGTGTGTGTGTGAGTGTGTGTGTGTCTGTGAGTGTGTGTGTCTGTGTGTGTGAATGTGTGTCTGTGTGTGTGTCTGTGTGTGAGTGTGTGTGTGTGTCTGTGTATGTGAGTGTGTCTGTGTGTGTGTCTGTGTGTTTGTGAGTGTGTATGTGTCTGTGTGTGAGTGTGTGTGTGTCTGTGTGTGTCTGTGTGTGTCACATGAGGTCATACATAAAGTACTTTGCAAACCTTAGAAAATCTCATGAGAGCTATCAATCAGCTGTGCTTATCAACCATTATGTATATGTATATGCTGTATTCATTAGCTATTAGCTATTGGTCAGCTGCATGTGATAGCCATATGGCTATTGATTTAACTACATTTATTAGCTATTGACTATTTGATCAGCTGTAATAATTAGTTATTTTTGAGAGGGCGATTGCGGCTTTATTTATTAGCTATTGATCAGCTGTTCTCAGTTATTATTGGATAGGGCAATTGATTAGCTGAATTTATCAGCGATTGATCAGCTGCATTATCAGTTATTAGAGGTGACTATTGATTAGCTGTATTTATTAGCTATTGATTAGCTGTATTCTTTAGTTATTATTAGATGTGGTTATTGATCAGTTGTATTCATTGGCTATTAGATGTGATTATTGATCCACTGTTTATTAGCTACTGATCAGCTGTGCTTATTAGGTATTAATGTGTATAAGTAGCTATTATTGGCTATTGAACAGCTGTATTCATCAGTTATGATTACCTGTGGCTATTGATCAATTATTATTAAATATAGATAGCTATTACTGGATATTTGTCGACTATATTCATTAGTTATTGTTAGATGGGGCTATTGATCAGCTGTATTTATTAGCTATTGATCAGCCTCATGCATTAGCTATTAGATTAGCTATTAGTGGCCATTCATCAGCTGTACTTATTAGGCATTATTATGTATAAGATGCTATTAGTAGGTATTGATCAGCTTGCTCATTATTATTAGATGTAATTGTTGTTCAGTTGTGTTTATTAGCTATTGTATGCAAATAGCTAGTGTCCGGCTGTATTCATTAGCTATTGTTAGATGTGGCTATTGATCAGCTGCTCATTAATTATTATTAGATATAGATAGCTATCATTAGCTATTGATCAGCTTGCTCCTTAGCTATTATTGGCCATGGCTATTGATTGGCTGTGTTTATTGGCTCTTATTAAATATAGAAAATTAGCTATAAATAGATGTAGTAGATATATTATTAGATAATAAATGGCTATTATTCGCTATTGTTGGATTTGGTCTGGACTGCCATTTCATTGGTGTGGGAATCTCCTGGCATGGAAATATCCTCCACCAGAGCAGGGCAGTACCTCAGCTCTTACTGGGAAGGGGTTAAGTGACTAGCTTAGCAACAATAGTTAATCGACTCCAAAGGAAAATCCTGATTCCATAGCTTGCAGATCCCAAGGCCAGACTTTTGGGAAGTGTGATACCAGGAGAAAGAAGGTTAATTTTGGTAGTGAGAAGATCTGAGTTCAAAGATTGGCTCTGAGAATTCAATCATATGGTCGTAAAGCTGGAGCTGAAAAGGATTTTAGAGATGATTTAGTCCAGCCAGCTCTTTTCACACATGAGGAAACTGAGACCCGAGGACGTCAAGTGACTGGCCAAAGTCACACCGCCATGATCATAGGTAGAATTTGAATCCAGATCTTCTTCCTCCTGAGTCAACACTCTTTCTCTTTGGTGACTTCAAGAAAGTCATTTAGCCACCCTGGGCCTCAGTTTTCTCATCTGTCAAATGAGGAGATTGGTCGAGACCTGAAAAGGCCATCTGAGCTCTCTATGTGTGATCCAGTGTCTTCTCAATAGCCATAGGCTCTGTTTTGAGGTGCTTTATTGCTCACTAAGGGGCTTCCTCTCAATTACCTTTTGGATGTCTGCTGATCCCATTTTTACAGACAAAGACATTGAGGCATGGAGGGAGGAGGGGAGAATTTCCTCCAAATATTATTTCTATTTAGTGGCAAAAGAAATTTGTTCAAGGTCATTCGCAGCAGGGAGATGAGAACTGAGCAATCAGACTGAGCGTTAGCAGGGAGGGACTTACACATGTCTGTGCCGCAGCCCCTTCCCCTTCATTTTATTAAAAAAGAAAAAGCTGAAAGAAGTCATTTGCCCATAGGCAAAGTAGAATTCGAACTCAGGGCTTTGGTGGCCAATCCAGGCTTCTTTCTACTGTAACACTTCCCAGAGCTCAAAACTCTTGCTCAATTCCGCGTGCACAGGGTTCTGTGGGCTTGTGTATGTAAGCCCAGACAAAGCCTAAACAGCCCAGGGGGGAAGTCCTGTATGTGCCCAACTTAGCAACAGAAAGAACTGGATTCAAATCGTGCTCTGATTCCGACTCTCTGTATTGTTCAGTCTTGGGAACTCCATTTGAGGTTTGCTTGGCAGAGTTACTGGAGTAGTTGGCTACTTCTTTCTCCAGCTCATTTTCCAAATGGGAAAACAAGACTAACGTGCCCAGGATCACACAGCCAGTAGTGTCTGAGGCCAGATTTGAATTTGGGACTTCCTGACTTAAGGCCCTATTAGCCATCATGAGCTGACCACCTCACTTACCTTATCTGTAAAGGTGCTGGAACTGACAGCCTTCCAGCTCCCTTCCATCCCTGAAGCAATCAGATTAAATTTTTTCAGCCTCAATTTCCTCCCATATAAAATGGAGATAATAATGGCGTCCACCTTGTAGGGTTATCAGGAAGATACAGTGAGATAATATGTGTAGAGTGCTTTGAAAACCTTAAAAATATTCTATAAAGGTTACCTGCTTATCGGGTACCCCAGTCCCGGGGTCATTGGAGGAAGGGGAGGGGGGATCTGTGCCCCTCAGCCTTCACCGGGGGCCCCCATTCCCATCCCAGGAGATAAAAGAAGGATGATCCCTAAGGTGAGATCCTCCCTGACAGGCTTTCATGTATTTAGGCCCATGAATCATTCAGAGGCCAGCGGTTTCTCAGCAGTTGTTGCTGAGGGGAGTGAACACCCAGGCTAGATTAAAATTCTTTACATACTCCGTGGCTTTTTAAAATATTTATTCATCTGAGCAGTCACTGAAGAATTCTTTTGATTATTAACTAACGGGTTCTCCATCTACCCTCGGAACTTTGGAAAGAAAGACAGGATTTTCTAGTTCACTTTCAGGTACCTTCTGCATCAAGGTCTTTTTCCCTCTCTTCCCTTTCTGGGTGAGTGGCAAGAAAGTCTATTATTCATGAACTCCGCAGAAAGGTGAGTCACAGAAGCCTCCAAACAGGTCTCATAAATTCAGAATAACTCAGATCCTAAGCAAAACAGTCCCTTCTGCTTCCCTGAGGCAGGACAGAGGGAAGCCTCCAGCTCTGCCTTCTCGCCTCCATTCAGCATCAGCTATAGTCCAGAAAGTATAGGCTGATGGGATTCTGGATTTGGAGCAGGGAAGCTGGGATCAGAGCCATCTGATCTTCTGTTTATACAGTAAAACATGCTAGGCCCAAAGAAATTAAACAGTTTATCTGAGCTCACCCAGGAAAAGTGTCAGAATTTCAGAATTAGAATCCAAAGTCCAAAGCCCAGCCACATCCTAGTAACTCTCCCCAAAAAGGCTTCTTTCGTAAGCAAAAGCAAAGCGTATTTTTCAAAAAGATAAAACGACTGGGCTTCCTGAAGTCACACAGATTCAAGGAGAAACGCTCAGCTGAAGGTTTATTATTTTAAACGCCTAATTTACACTGTGACTCAGTCTCTGTATCTTTGAAATGGAGATGATAATCTCTCCCTCGGTTCATCATAGGATACTAGGATCGTATTGTCTTGGCAAAGTAATAACTCACTCAGTAATTCAATTTTTAAATTCGGGAATATGGCAAGAACATATTTATAGAACCAAAGGAATCAAAGATACACAGAAGTTCAGCCACTGAAGTCAAACACATTGAAGATGGAGAAAAACCCACCTGGTTTTTAAAAGACCATTTCCGTGTCTCCCGTAGGTGCTGCTTCCCAGTGACGGACGACTCTCCTTTTTTGTTAGGGAGTTCTTAAATCTAGCCCCCATCCCTTATGTAGCCACTGACACTTCTTTCTTCTCGTTCTGTGCTCGGTGGAAAGGGAGAACAGTCGGCCACTTTCCTTTGACATAAAAATACTTCATAATACACTTGACACTTGACAGGAGAGCATTGAGATCCAGCTTAGAGAAAGACAGCGAACCATGTATTAGCGATGAGGGTGATAATGAACACTTGAAGGATTTGCAAAGTACTTTACATAGGTCATTCTGTTTGAGCCCCCCAACAATCAGGTGAAGTCGGTATCACAAGGAAGTATCCCCACTTTCAAAAGGGTGGCTTGGCTAGGGAGGCAGGACTCGACTCCCCATTCTAGCAGCCCATCTGTTCTGTGTCCAGTTGTATTTGGAGGTGAAAATTCGAGTCCCCAGCTCTGGCTTTAGGAAAGATAATTATTCTGTCTGAGACTCAGTTTTCTCATCTGTAAAATAGGGATAATAATACCTTCTCTCTGTCCTAGCCTTAGCTTCATCTCCCATCGATTTAATTGATCAACAAGCATTTATTAAGCACTTACTATGTGCCAGCCCCTGTACCAAACCCTGGAGCTACAAGTACAGAGAATGAAATAATCCTGAATCTCAAAAGGATTACGTTCTAATGGGGAGGCAGCAAGTACAGAAATAAAGTAAATATAGATTAAATATGAAGAGAACAAATACAAATAAAGAAAAAGTATTTAAAGGCAGGCAGTTTGGAAAGAAGAGCACCGCATTTAGAAGGAGGTGCTTGAGCTGTATCATAAAGGAAGAGAAGGATTCTCATGGTACTAGAATATCCCAATTCCTGCCTCTACGAAAGTTGGGCTAGTTTTTCCCTTAAGAAGTATGAGGATCGGGGACAGCTAGGTGGTGCAGTGGATAGAGCACCAGCCCTGAAGTCAGGAGGACCTGAGTTCAAATCTGGCCTCAGACATTTAACATTCTCTAGCTGTGTGACCCTGGGCAAGTCACTTACCCCTAATTGCCTCAGCAAAAAAAAAAAAAAAAAGTATGAGTTTTGTCTTTGAGACTTGGTCATCTTAGGAAACTAAGGCTTGGGGCGTTGCTTCCTCATCGCAAGCATAAGATTCTCCCCATTCTCTTGGGGACCTGGCTGCTGAACCCTATGGGCAAGAAATGTCTCCCTGTTTAATTTCCTTCTCCTTCTATAGCTAAGGAAATATCCTTTTGTTATTAGTTGAATGATCTATCCTTCTGTCTGTGTCTATCTGTCTCTCTGTGTTTCTCTGTCTCTCTCTTTTCTCTCTCTTTCTCTCTGTCTCTGTCTCTTTTTATCTCTCTCTCTCTTTCCCTCTCTTCATTATCAAGCTTAAACTACCTGGGCACTGCCTTGAGTCGGGCCCATCTCAGAAGGGCTCTATGAGGCGGGAGTAAAAAAGAACACTCTAAGAGTGGGGATCAGCCAACAGAGGAACAGAAAAGAGGCCAGTCTGGCTGGACCAGAGTGTGAGAGGAGGAGTAAGAGCGCAAGAGGCGGGCAAGACCATTTGAGAACAGGCTAGGAGGGGCTTTAATGACTATAAAAGGATTTGTATTTTATTCTAGAAGCAATAGAAAGCCACTAGATTTAATTAAGAAGGAGAATCATCCAGTCAGATCTCTTCTTAAGGAAATCACCTTGACATTATTGTGTAGGATGGACTTGATGCAGGGAGACTGCTTGGGAGGCTTTTGCAGTAATCAAGGTAAGAGGCGATGATTTCCTGAACTAAGATAGCAGCTTTGTGAGTTGAGAAAAGGGCTTGGACATCAGAGCTGTGGAGGCAGAAATCTTAAAAAACTGTCAATTGGCAGGGTGAAGGAGGAGTTGGAGCTGGGCAGGATGCCAAGGCTGTCCTTGCTGTGCCCTTTGAGAGAGCCTCTGTTTTCATTATTTAGAGACTGCAGCATAACAAGACTTGAAGCCATACAGTGTTGATACTGTATTTGTCCCCTGCCTTCCTAAGTCACAGTGATTTGATTGGGCATTTGGCTTCTGGCCCTTCGGTGGACCCTCACTCTAGCGGAGATGCTAATATCCCTTTCCCAATTACTTTCATATAAATAACGTCTGTACCTAATTTTGATGTGGCCTCTCCTGTTAGACTGTTAGAGCTTCTTGAGGAGGGATTGAGGGGCAGCTAGGTGGCGAAGTGGATAGAACACCAGCCCTGAAGTCAGGAGTTCCTGAGTTCAAATCTGGTCTCAGACACTTAACATTCCCTAGCTGTGTGACCCTGGGCAAGTCACTTAACCTCAATTGCCTCAGAAAAAAAAAAAGGATTGATCTTCTCTTTTCTTTGAATCCCTAGCACATAACGCAGTCCCTGGTATATAGTAAGAGCTTAATAAGTACTTGCTGACTGACTGACTGATTCCTTTCTGTAGTCAGTCCTTCAAATATGGATACAGAACTTTGGGTGACTCAGTGATCACATGGGATAAGAGATAACTAAATTGATTACAATCCTTAAATTTGGGAGAGACAGATTAGTCCTTAATATCCCAGTCCCAGATGTTCCAATAAAATGGGATTAATATCCCCCCTCAGCTAACTGTCAATCTTCTTGTTCACTCCATATTTCAAAAGCTCCTTACAGAAAAGAATATCTCTCCCTCCAACACCTAATGTGGGGTCTTCTCGAATGATATCCCAGTTATCTATTTATGTGGATAGCCCTATCTGCCCAGACAGCTGAGGATACCCCAGTTTCCTATTCAAACATCACTAATTGATCTGCCCAGACCTTTAGGGTATTCTGGAAGAGAAAACATTTAGCTAAAGGTTGATGTTTGGGTGGGCTTCATCAAAAAGTCAGATCTAACTGTACCCCAAAATGAGCTAGTTACAGGAAGTGAGGGTTTGTGGGAAAGGGGCCCAATCCAATCTACCAGTCTTATCTCTTTTTAAAACTTCACTCTTCCTTTGCTACCCCCATCTGGGAACCAGCTACAAATTAAATGCAACTCTTTATCAGATATGCAGAACCACCCATTTGAGCCATTGGAGAAAAGGAGGATAATCTCAATCCCAAACTCTGATTGGTTCATTCCCTCTGAAGCTTTCCAGATCAATGGAACCCTGCTGCTGGCAAAGATTCGGTGTTGGCTCCTTTGCACTATGACCTCATTAGCCATTTTTCTAATAATTGATTCACTTGCTGCTTAAGCTTCTGAAGCAACCTTCTAAGTTCCTTGGTAGGAATCCATTGACCTTCTGGCTCCCCTGAGGAGGGAGCCGTTCCCTAAAAGGCAATATCCTAAGAGTAGTAATGGGATAGACCGGAGGCCTTTTTCCTGCTGGATCCAAATCTCAGTCCTCATCTTCATAGCTCTTCCTGTCCTCTTCCTTTACATCCTTAACAGGGTCTAACACATTCTCCAATTGTCTTTAGGGTTAAATCTGATAGCCTGTCAGTCTTTGCTCCCATTAGCATTACCCTTTATTCCTGTGATCTCTATTAGATCTATAAACCATCTCTGAAAATCAAAATCATATTCATCTCTGCCCCTAATTGCCTAATAAGCAAGAATGATTTTTCTTCATTAATAATGATCTAGCTTTCTCTAAAGCTATCACCGACAACTAGGAGTGCTTAAGTTTGCTATTTTTCAAAAAATTTTCCTTGTCAAGTCTCCTAAGAATTCATTAAAGAGTAAAAGGATTTCCTCCTTATCCCACTTAGAGGGTTCCCAGTAAAAGTGTTGGCACTACAGGGAGCCAAGTCCTGTTGTAGTCATCCACTCACCTGAAGGGCCCTTTTTTTTTTTCCTGCATCATCCTTCCCCCTGTTTCAACAGTGAATTTAACCTTGAAGTCATTGCAAACAACCTTGGCAGAAAATATTCTAGGTAGGCCCAGTTCAGGCCAGTCTAGTGATTCAGCTCAGAATTAAAATGCAATGAAGAGCATAGAGGCCATAAAATTCAATAAAAGCAACTTTACTTGTGATAGTATTAAAAAAAGACACAATTTCTAACTAGAATCCTGCTCCCCCATAGTAATTAGTAATATTCAGTGAGGAAGACATCCCCACAGGGCAATAGGCATTCCCCTAAAATCCTGGTGAACCAGTTCTACCTGCTCTGGACCCTCTATTCCTAATTGAGAAAAGGAAACCCTTCAACAACTAAAGCTTAATTCCTCAGGCCAACCAACCGCTTCAAAGGAAAATTAACCAATTCATCCTGGAACATTGGAAAGTTAAACTTTATGTCCATGTTCACAAGGAAAACCTCACCAGGTCTTCCTGACTCACCTATCATGGAGAGAGTCATTGACTCTGCAGTCAGAGGAACTGAGTCCCAGTCTTATGTCTGATACTTGCTTACCTGAATGGTCTCAGTGAATCATTGAGCTTTTCCCATCTGTACAATAATGATACTGAATTAATGAGTCTCTGAGCAGTCCTGTTCTAGGTCTAGATTCTAAGGACTTCTTGGCAGCGCCCCCCATGCACTATAGCAGGAACCTCAAACAGAAAAGGGGACCATTGACCCTTTACCTAAGGATCCCTATCTACCACACATCAACTTTGGTTTATTTTTTTTTTTTGCTTTTTGCTGAGTCAACTTAGTTTTACAACATAATCTTATCTATATTATATTGATTTTTTGTTTGTTTTGAGAAATATTCCCCAATTAAATTACACTGAAATCTGGTTTGGGTTGCAGGTATGTTGTGTCGGTTACCTGTTTGACACTTACGTACCATATCAAATAAATGAATCAAAGCATATCTCATGGTAATTTGGCTTCCTAGCTAATTGGACATCAAGGAAGAAATCTAAGCTGACTGATAGTATCTATGATGGATCCCTCTCCAAAAGATGGTGCTAAGTGACTCCTCCAAATAGAGAGTTTTGGAACAAGCAAGATCTCAGATTCTTTATTTTGGTTTTCGTTCTCAATTTCTGGAACCAAGGGAAATGAACATTAACAGAAAGTCCGGTGAGCTAGATTCTTAAAAGAGTAAGAGGGAAAAGGAGAATAAGATATTTTTTAAGTCTATATAATTCTCTAACAGTGCAGCATAGAATCCACAGGCAGAAAAGATTTCTATTTGCAGGATGGAGTTGAGTTTGCTGACATCTCTCTGGCTTTTTTCCCCCTCTGGAATTTCTATCACCTTGGGCTTGTCAGATAAATTTCATTCATAGAATCATAAAATGAGAAAGGGATTTTAAGAGCACATTGGGTAACATCTTCTGCCTTTAGGCAGAATTGTACTTATAGCAATCCAAACCAATGGTTGTCTACCTTATTTTAAAAGATCTTCAGGGAATGAACTTCTGAGACCTTCTTCTAAAATCCATTTCTGTGCTTACAGCATTCACGGAATCGTGATATCTAAGAAACAAAAGGGACCTAATCCAACTTCTATCTGGCCAAGAATCCATTGAACAAGTGGTCATCCAACTTCTGCTTGAAGACTTCTGGGGAGGGGAACCCCACTGCTTCCTGGGGCAGTCAGTTCTTTTCTTGGATATTGCTAATCTTGGAAAGTTTTTTTAAAACAAGTCTTAAAAAATTTTTAATTAAAAAACTCTATTTTTCTTTTCTTCCTTCTTCCCCCATTGAAAAAGTATTTTTTAAAATCCCTCATAACAAATATTCACACTCAAACAAAACAAATTCTTACATTGGTCACGTATCAAATATATGTCAATCCATATCTGACTCCATCACCTCCCTGTTAGGATGTGACTTAGGATGCGAGTTTCAATTTGAAGCCTATTTCCACTTGCTCCTGAAGTCAAGCAAACTAAGTTTTATCCCTCTTTTATGTGACTATCCTTCAATCAACAATCAATGTTGAGAGATGTAAATCTCCAGGGTCTAGCACCTACAGTGTGCCAGAAACTGTGCTAGACCCTGGAGATTTACATCTCTCAACAACAAATGAAGCAAAAGCCTCCTCTGAAAGAGTTTACATACTACATCCCTACTTAGTCTTTTCTTCTCCTGGCCCAAATACTCCCCAGTTCTCCCACCTAGTAGATCTTCATCTAACATTTTCTCTAGTTCTTTTACCATCTTGATTTTCCTTTTCTGGACACCTTCCAGCCTAGCTATGTGTCTCCTAACATGTGGTACCCAGACTTGAACCCAAGCTATCACATCTAGAAGAAAAGGCAGGGTACAATAAAACTGACCCCCTGGGCTTGGACCATAGGCCTCTTTTAATGAAACCTAAAATAGAATTCCTTCTTTGGCTACCATCTCACATTGTTGACTCACATTGAGCTTCCAGTCCATTAAAACCCTTAGTTTTGAATTTTGTTTTTCCCCAGACAAACTCTGATCTTACCATACACCCCTCATCTTATTACTTGCAAAGATGACTTTGTTTTTAAGCCAAGGGTTAAAGCTTGACATTTTTGTTAAATTTTTCTCATTTTATTAGTTCTGATTTATTGAATCGTTCATTGGGAGTCCAGACTCTGTCATCCGATGTTACGTATTACTCCAAGTTTTGTGTCACCTGCAGATTTGGCAGGCATATTTTTTAAGGCCTTTATCCAAGTCGGTCATTGGATAAAATATGTGAACACATAAGGCCAAGGGTAGATCCTCAGGGGAGATGGAGACACACACACCCTTTCAAGTTACCATAGTTTGATCATTCAACCCTTTCCAAATCATCCAATTCTGCTCTCACCTAGCTCATATTTCTCAAGCATATCATGAAAGATTTTACCAATCCTTTGATGAATCCCAACAATGTCTCCCTTATCTGCCAGCCAGATTCCCTTGTCAATAAAGGAAATGCAGCTCGATTTATACCTTCTTTATATGGGTTACTTATGTTTGAAGAAAACCACAAAATTCGAGTTGGGAAGTTCTCACTGGTAGGAAATGTTTTCCTGCATCTGATCTTATTAAGCAAGTTCATTGTCTGTGGGTTTGTTTCAGAATCGCTCACTGAACATGGCCTTGATCAGAAACATCATAGTTTATGGGAACCATAAATTTTTCATCTTATCCTTTTTTTAGGGCAAAAAAGTATTTCTATGCTCCTCTCTAAAGCTTTAGCAGGTTCAAGTCTTTCCCTGAGTGTAAACTTTAAAAAACTTTACAAAAAAAGAAGTTGCAATTTTCAATGCTATAATTCTCTTTTGCCTTCTGTTAATGAAAATATAAATATTTGGGCATAGTTATATCAAGAGAAACTATTTGTTCTCTGCCTTTCCCACTTACTATAATTTTTTATAAGTAAAATGAAATTAAATGCATGAGTCCTCAAGTCCCTGTAGCTTCTGTGACTTGGATCACACATTACCAAAGTCCATATAATTGCCATTCTAAAATGCTATCTAATGCTATATAATATCTATATAAAGCATAGAGAATATTCAGGGGAAACATGGTAGCCAGATTCATGTATGTGAGGGAAGAATCTGCACTAGTTCACTTTGGCCCCCACAGGAAGAACTAGAGACGGAAAGTACAGAGATGAATCTAGACTTGATGGGAGGAAAAACTTCCTAAGGATGTTTACTGTCCAGGAGCAGAATGAGCTGCCTCAGGGGGGAGGCGTGACCCCGATTAGAGATTTTCTGTGGCAGGGGGATGAACACTTGTCAGGTCATGTTGTAAGGAGGATGTTTTTATGGGTGTGGATTAAAGATTTCTCCTAAGACTGGAGTTCTGGGATCATGTAGCACCATAACAATAACATGTCGTAGCTTACTCAGTTGTTGTCCAGTTATGAATGATTTTTTTTACCCCATTTGGGATTTTCTTGACAAAGAATATTGATTTGTTTTGCCATTTCCTTCTCCCAATCATTTTATAGGTGAGGAAACTGAGGCAAACAAGGTTAAGTGACTTGCCCAAGATCACACAGCTAATAAGCATCTGAGACCATATTTGAATTCAGGAAGAGAAGACTTCCTAACTCCAGGCTCAGCACTCTCTCCATCGCACCACCTTGCTGCCCCATAGGTTACTCAACCATTGCCTTTATGGCATGATTAAATTAGAATCAGAAAGACAGGTCCAAATGCTGTCTATGGGAGGTATCAGATGCAAATTTCTGAACCTTTCTGGGCCTCAGTTTCCTTATCTGAAAAAAAGGAGCCTGATAATACTTGTAGTACTTCACAGGGTTTTTGTGGGTGAAGGGGGAGCTATATGAATTATGCTACTTGGATACTGGTTCATTGGAATCACAGAATTTCAGATTGCCTAGCTGAGGAAAGTGAGGACCAAAGAAGAAAAGCAGTTTGCCATTATTATTGTTCCCATTTTGCAGATGAGTAGACTGGTTCAGAAAGGTTAAGTGATGGACCCACTCTCCTAGCCAATAAGTGTTAGAGTCAGAATTTGAACTTGGGCCTTCCTTACTCTGAGTCCCCCTTTCTGTTCCCTAAACATAAGATATTATTACTAAAGTAGGCAAGGGTTCACATTAACATTGGATCTGCATTTTTGTTTATTTCTTCTTCACTTGATCCTTGATCTCATCATTATAGACACTTTCTTAAGTGATGCAGGTCAAATGCTCTTCAATTTCTATACCTTTCTTGTCCCTATTTTACCATAATTCCTATATGAAGGATATAGTCAATGAGCTAGACATCTCCCTCTAGGTCAGGGGTTCTCAACTTGTAGTCCAGGGACCCCTGGGGTAGGTAAGACCCTTCCAAAGGTCTTTAAGGTCAAAATTATTTTCATAACAGCACAGCCATTTTAATTTCTATTGTAGTACATATCTAAAGATAAAACCCACATAAACAAAAGTTCTTGGGAGATCCTTGATCACTTTTAAGAGTATAAAGGGGTCTTTACTGCTGTGCTGGGTTTTGAACAATTTATGGGTCCCAATGGATCCTTTGGGCTGCCCATCTGTTATCTTTCACTTCTGATATGTAACTGGCTCGTCTCCTTTCCAAGTCTCTATTTTCTGGATAATAACTTAAACATTGATTATTTTGCACGTGCAAGTCATCATAGAGTAAGATGATATGACCCAGTGTCACCATTTCCCATGGATGTGAGTTTCCATTACCTCTTGAGACATTTATACCTTTGATCCTTTAGAAATTGTGTTGATCCAGGTCTTGTAGTCATATACCATCAATGGAAGACTGTGGAGCTTTATGGCTGGGATAGGTTGGAGGTCACTGAAAGCCCTCTGTAATTTCCCAAATCCAATCTGTCCAGCTCTCTCCCTGCCCCATTCAGTTCTAGGTCGGGCACCCTGCTTATCTGCATTTCCTCCTCCAAAGAGATAAACCAATGAACTTTACTCAGTGGACCCCATGAAGCTTAGGTTTTGTTTTTGTTACTTGGAGCACATTTTGTTTCAAAGTCAATTGGCTTCTGTTTCCATTATAGACCACCCTTTCACTGCCCCAAATTACAATGTAGCCATAGCTTCTATCCCTGAGCCCCCTCTCCTTCCATGTTCCCATGCATTTCAAATCATTGATTGCTGCAGGATGGAACCTATTTGATTTAGCTATAAAATGACACATGTGGTTTGAATAACAAGATGTGATTTCTTTCTGTAAAAGGTCGATAGGAATTAGCCCGCATGTATAATTTTTTAAAAGGTAACGGCAGAACGCATGAATGAATAAGAGAAATCCTTTATTCTTTTTTGCTAAGAGAGTAACTCAAGGAGCCAATAGATGACAAGAGAGGGTTAGCTGTATGGAAGAGAATTTGGACATTTTATGATTCCTTTTAATTAGGTCTTTCAGCTGTGCAAATAAGTTACTAACTGCTTTAGGCCCACAAAATCCCAGCTGGTCTATCCTCCCTATTTTCATTATTTTTAACAACACCATCCTTACCATTTCTTGGATGTTCCAGAGTCATAATTAACAAAATGGGCACCTGAGTCAAAGCGTGGGGTAGAGGGACTGTCGGTGGGGGTGGGACTTATTATCCAAAGGGAAGTCACCATCGGGGACAAACATACTTTGGGACAAGGTCTCACTGCCATGAATAGGGCAAGTGAGGGAGTTCCCTGGGATGAAGCCATAAATGCTTACCCAGTGTCAGCCATTATGGAAGGTCATCGTGAAGGAAAGCCCAGACTCAGGAGGATGGTGTCAGTGCCCCTGAATTTTTGCATCCAGTGGAAAAGTACCAGTCATCCCAAACCCTGGACATTTCTCTTTAGCTTCCCACCTGGGCAAGCTGATCATATAATACATATGAGCTATATTAACCCAATGCCCAATGGAGATATCACGTAGTGTGTCTATATCTTTGTCCTCTGCTCCTGGCCCACTGTGGAGGGAAATGGCTCTACATAAGGCAGGGAAAGGAAAAAAAGCATTTATACAGCAACTATGCCATGCTACACCCAATCACAAACGTGGTCTCCTTTGGTGAGAACAATTCCTTGGGTGCGGGAGGGCATCCAAGGTGTTGTGAAAACCAAGTGGCAAAGGGCAGACCGCACAAGGAACAGAACCGGCTGTACCCTGCTATATGGACTGAACCACAAATCCCTGAGGAGCTGCTCAAGAAGGGAATGGGAAAAGATTAAATGGGTGAGTTATGGGGAGAGAAAGTCACGTCTTTGTATTTGGAAGTTTTCCTGAGGGTGAGATATTTCAAGGGCGTCCACAGTTGAAAGGTCTGGGAGAGTTATTTGGGGGCATCAGGAGCCGGTGGCCAGGGGATCGAGAACTGGCTCTGAAGTCAGAAAGACCCACCTCAGACACTTACTAGCTGAGCAAAATCTCTAAACCTCAATCTGCCTTAGTTTTCTCATCTATAAAATGGGAGTAAGAATAGCATCTTCCTACCACAGTTGTGAGGATCAAATGAGATCATTTTAAAGAGCCTAGCGTAATACTGGCACATAATAAGCATTCATTTATCCATTCATTCATTCATTAAACATCTGTTATATGCCAGATACTGTGCCATATGCTGGGGATACAAAAGAAGGCCAAAAAATACAGTCCCTGTCCCCAAGGAGCTTACAATCTAATTGGGGTGGGGGAGACATGTAAAATATATATATATATATATATACATATATGTATATATACACACATATATATATATTTTTACATGTCTCCATACACATACACACACACACAGCAAGTAATATTCAGGATAAATAGAAAATAACTAACAGAAAGAAGGCAGTTCTGGAAGGGGGGGGAGATTCTAGTAGAAGGTGAATTTTAATTCAAACTTAAAGGAAACCAAGGAAGTGAGTAATCATAGCAGAGGAGTGAGAGCATCCCAGAACAGAGGATGGGCACAGAAAATAACACTATATAAATGTTAGCTATTAATATTAATATCATCATCATCCTAGTTAGCATTATGGCTCTTAGCTCCCAGAGTTGTTATGAGGATAAAATGAGATAATACTTGTAAAGCACTTTGCAAACTTTAAAGTGCCATCCACATGCTATTATTATTGTTTTTGTCATTGTTATTACAATAGTAAGGGTCTAACAAATGCTTTGGGGATGATTGTTTGGCTCCAAGGCTAGCTCTTAATCCCCAATATTGTTGTGCTATTGATATTATTTCTCATTAAATTGGCATAGACTGTCTAGGACTTTTAGACTTATGGTTTTCATATATTCAGCCCACAATCTAGCTTCTCTTCTCATCACTAGTCTCCAGTGTGTCCCGTGAGCTCTTCTAACACCTCCGGATTTTGGAAACACTTCATTTAGCCTCCGCCTTTGTGTAATCTTTTATCTTTGTGAAATGCTGCAATAGTTAAAAAAAAAAAAAGATTGATTCTGGGAGTTCCCAAATCCCCAAATGGAATCAGCTGGTCCTGGGCACTTGTCCCTGCAGGCTGGCATCGCTGGCAGATCAAATTAAAAGCTTCAAGACTGTCTGCACCTCCTTCAACAGTCTGATCCTTGCTGATATTTAATTTATCAAGTACATTGAGTTTTCCCCAGCCACTTGATGATTCCTGAAAGTCTTAGAAATGCCATATTGGACTAGCCCAAAAGTCTCTTCATTCTAGCCACTGGTCTCCATCTTTGACAGAGAAAAGAAGCTTAGAGGTCCTCTAGTTCTGGCCTTTTTCACTTGGGATTTGTCTAGACTCTCAGGAGTCTAGGGAGAGATTTCAATTTATCCATGAACTTAAATGGGAGAAGGGAAGAGAGTCCATCTTTACTCATGCTACCTTGGCACTGAAATTTAGTGTTTCATTAAACTATTTAAAAATATAATTCTGGGAAGGAGTCCATTTTACATATGAACAAAGTATGGCCCAGAGAGGTAAGGAAGTAATACTGCCAAAGCATTATTAAGCGTATAAATGATAGAAGCAAGAGCTGAATATAGTCCTTTGACTTCCAGGTAACTCCTATAACTCCTCTACCTTTGTCCTCAAAGGTAAAGAGTCATTGGAATATCTCTAATAGCATTTGATTAATAATTTTATTTAAAAACTATTTTATATGTCGTTCTTTTCTTCTTAATGCTGTTTCTATATCATTGTAACTTTCCAGTGACTCGTGTTTAATTCAGAAGAGCTTTATCCTGTAACAAATAATAATAATAATGAATATATACATATACATATATGTATGTATATATACATATATGCATATTATATGTGTGTGTTATGTTTATATATACATATCTAGATATATATGTGTGTTAAATATATAACTTACTACATATCTTGTATCATGTTAAATGCTCTCACAATTATGTTATTTAATCTTCACAATAACCTTGGAAGGCAGATGTTATTAATATCCTCATTGGATGGATGAGGAAACTGAAGCAAATTCAGACCAAGTGACATGCTCAGAGTCACACAATAAGAATCTAAAGCCAGATTTGAATTCAGGTCTTTCTGACTCTATCCAGTGCACCGCCAGCTGCCCCTCATACAAATAAGAAAAGTTGACCAACACGTTCATACCTATCTATAATGATTTGTCAGCCGTGTCCCCTCTCAGCCTTGCCCTTTTCCAGATGAAAAAGCCCTAATCTTGTTAGTCTATGCATACACAGATGCTATTTCATCCCTTTGATCATTTTAATTACTTTTTCTGAGTCGGGTTTAGAAATGTGATATTAGGAACATCATACAAATTAGCTTTTAGACTGTCAGGTCTAGGGTCTGGAGGAGACAATTAGTTCAGGTCTTTCAAAAAAAGCCAAATAAGGATTTAAATGAAAATTGAAAATGTGCTCCTTAGCACCAGTACATTATGAGGTGGCTCCCCATTTTCTCCACGGTCCCTATATTTTGTGAGACTTTCCATCACCGGTGAACACTTTGCCAACCGGTTGGGTTGCTTGTAAATCTGGAGGGATTAGGAGTTTGGGGCCTTCCCTTTCTGGCCCAGTAGAGAGAACGTCTCAGTCGGGGCACGGCTCCGCCAGCACGAGACTGTTCCTACAGTGAATCCGCTTTGAAAGCTTCACATATTGTCTGTTTCTTTGGAGGAGCATCCCAGATTCTGACATAATGTGGTCCATTTAGGAGAAATCCTGTTTTACACTATAATATGCTGCTGGTTTCAGCTGCCATCCTCCACCGGAGCTCACTGTCAGAGTTTCCCTTGCCTGTTAGTCAGCCTCGCTTCGCTCTTGGCTCCCTTCCACCCCATGACTTCTCATCTCTTATCTTGCTTCCCCATTTACATTCTTCAAATAGCTTGTTTCTTTTTTGACTCTTGGCCAGCCAGCCTCTCGGCTTGGCTCCCTTTGATCTTCCTTCTCCAATCAATCCCTTCCTCTGATTATTTTGGTCCCCACTTATTTGAACTCCTTGCTGTCTGTCTCTGCGATTTGGGCTGCCACGTGAGTAAGAATATACTATGTCAGGGTTGGCCCGGCGTGGGTTAGCCATTGGCCTTTGCCATTGGTCATGCAGCAGCCCTGTCTGCGGCACGTTAATGGACATGTTTGAAATGGGCCAGACCACATTTCTGACTCACATTTAATTTGCTTTCTACCTTTTCCCTTAGGTCCCTTTTCAGCCTGCCTATTTTTCAGGTTTCCCCTTCCTATTCGATAGTCAACTCATAGCAGATTTCCCTCCTGTACTCATTTGTGGTTTCCTTTGTTTCCTGGTCATAAGTCTAACTTTGTCAGTTTCATTTCTATTATTCATCCACCAATAGATAGACATAGGTCAATCAATCATCAAGCATTTATTAAATTCTTACTGTATACCAGGCAATGTGCTAAGTACTGAAGATTCAAGAATCTGCTCTCAAGGGGCTTATCTCCTTTTTCTAAAAATTAATTTTTTTCTTCTAATATTTCTTTTCTCTTCCTCATCTCTCCATCTGAATAAAAAAAGAAAAAGATAAAGAAAACTTCATGACAAATATACAGTCAAATAAAGCAGATTCTCTCAATCATCACATCTCAAAGTATATATCTTATTCTGCATTTTACATCCATTGCTTTCTTGTCATGAATTGGGTTGAATTGTGCCTTGTCAATTCGCTGATTGGAGTTCAAGCCTTTCAAATTTGTTTTTGTCAGAATGTTGTTGTCATTGTATAAATTGTCTCTTGATTCTGCTTCGTTAATTCTGCATCAGTTCGTACAGATCTGAATGGAACACTTTTTCATTTCTTACTTCAAAATAATGCATAAGTTCATGTATCATGATTTATTTGGCCATTCCTTAACAACTCACTTAAGCTTTTTTGTTGTTATTACTAGAAATAAAGAACTGATATCAATATTTGTCTACATGGGAGGTTTTTTTCCCCCTTTTCCTTTGATCTCTGTGGGTTGTACCTAGTAGTTGTATGACTGGGCTAATGGGAACAGGCAGAATGTAGAAAAAATCAGGGAACTAATGCACTGTTGATAGGACTGTGAAGTGATTCAACCATTTTGGAGAGCAATCTGGAATTATGCCCAAAGAAATATAAAATTGTATATACCTCTTAACCATCAATTCCACTATTAAGTTTGTTTCTCAAAGTGATTAGGAAAAAAGGAAAGGAACTTCTATGTTCTAAAATATTCATAGCAGATCTCTTTATGGTGGCAAAGAACTAAAAATTGTGGGGATGCTCATCAATTAGGGAGTGGCTAAATAAGTTGTGGTATATCTGACAGTGATAGAATATCACTATGTTGTAATAAGCAGGTTGATTTTAGAAAAACATGGAAAGACTCGCATGAAATAAAGAAGAGTGAAATGACCAGAACCAAGATATAGTTGGATACAATGGCAGCAATAATTGTTCAAAGAATAACTAAATGACTAAGATATTAGTTTCTAAAATATTCAATATGTATGTGTATATATTTTTGTATGTGTGGGTGACTATCAAATAGTGGACTGATGGGATGATGAGGGAGATTGGAGACTTAAAATATAACAGCTTAGAACTTAAAATATAACCAAAAAATTAATTTAATTTGTTTTTTAAAATAAAGGGTATACACAGATTGGTAACTTGCTGAGCATAGTTTCAGATTGCTTATCAGAATGGCTGAAGTAATTCACAGCTCTACTAATAATGCAGTAGTGTACCTGTTTTCCCAAAGCCACTCTAACATTTCTCATATTCCTCATTTGTGGCCTTTACCAATAGAATAGGTATGAGGGAGAAACTCAATTACTTTAATGTGAATTTCTCTTATTGGCTTGGAGTACTTTTAATATGGTTTGGATTTTTTCTATAAAAACTTCCTTTTCAAATCTTTTGACCATTTATCTATTGGGGAATGGCTCTGATTCCTATAAATTTGGGTCTTTTTATGTCTTGGAGAGATGAAACTTTTATTAAAAAGAAAGCCACTCTACAAAGCCTTTTACTCCAATTACCTGTTTGTTACCCTTCTAATTTTAATTACATCTGATTTTATTTGTGCAGAAACGAATTTATATCATCAAAATTGTTCATTTTTTCACTTTGATTTATTCTATCCTTTGCCCATGAACTCACCCCCATTGATAAATCTGCATGGTAATTTCTTCCTTGCTCTTCTAATTTGCTCACAATGTCACCTTTTATGTCTAGGTCATATGTCCATTTAGAGTTTAACTTGTCTGGGATCTGAAATGTTAACTTATACCTAATTTCAGCATACTTTCTAGTTTTCTCAGCAGTTTTTATGGAATAATACATCCTTTTACTCCAATAAGGGGTCTTTGAGTATATTGGGTACTATACTAATTTTCTCATTTGCTTCCATATGCTGTGGATCTAAAAGGTCCCACAGACCAAGTTTCCTATTTGTTGGTGTTGAATATCAAATGATTTTGATGATGACCACTTTTTAGCATAGTCTGAGACCTGGTATTACTAAGTTGCCTCTTTTTTTTATCATTTATTATTATTTCCCTTGAGATTCTGACTTTTTTTTCTCCAGATAAAGTTTGCTATTTTTTAAAAATAAACTTATACTCTCATAGGTAAAGAAAAATGACCCTAAACAGGCATATGCAGAATACGTAGAATGCAGAAAAGTAATAATTTTAGATGGCATGTAGAAATAAATGGCTTAGAAAGACACAGCAAAGAGACAGCCAGTGAAGCCAAAAATTGAATAAGAGGAATAGAGTCAGGTCCAAAGTGGTTTTTTAATGATACCTTTAGATCTTACATCTAACCACTTAATTAACAATAAGCCAAAAGAAACACTAATAATATATCACAGATATTCAGATATTAAAGCATGTGCACACAATCTACACATAAACTTGGGTCCCTCGTTCCAGCGATTTGAGGGAGATCTGATATATACATGGTGACATCCTCTGTATTCAGGGTGACATACGATTTCTAAAACTGAAAACTTCAGTAATCCTCTCTCTGGCTCAGAAATTGACCATAGAGTCCCTTGATGTATGTAGCTTCTATATTGAAACGATGCTTTCATTACTAAACTGAGATGAACATGAAATGATCTACTGAGTTGTTCTGATGATTCTGTTTCCAAAGTACTTATCTGCCTCGCCTCAGCTTACTTTTCAGCAGCTGTACAATCCATCACTTCCATTTTCAAGCTTAGCTGATGCTGTTCTGAAATCTGTCCCTTTACTTCTCACATCCTTTATCATTTTGGGTTCAGACTCAGGGTTCGCACCCCACCTTAGCTTCTGAATGTGATCAAATTCAGATCATCTGTCGGTAATCAGATACATTATATTTGTCCCCAAATCAAACATTTCTAGTGTTCCTATCTGCCTGATTTACTACAGATTGTCACATTCAGAAGGGCCACAACTGTCTCAGAACTGAGTCAGAGAGAAACTCCAGGGACTGCTTTCCTCAGAATTCTAAGAAAGAGTAACAGCAATAGACTCACATTGTAGTAGGTATAGTATATCACATCCATATAAGGAAACTCCTTCTACCAAAACAAGTCAGCATCCTCTCTAAAACTTAGGATTCTGAATGTTTGCCTAGCACACTGATACTTTAAATAACTTGCTCAAGATCACATGGACTTGGACCTCGGTCTTCCCGAGGACAGTATAAGTCAATGAAAAATAAATAGAAAATAGATCATTCTACAAGATTTGGAAGGGAAGCTAATATCAAAGGGAGAAGTCAGGAAAGGCCTTAGGCAGAAAGAAGTGCTTGAGCTGAATTTTGAAGGAGACTTCTGATACTGAGAGGTGCAGGGTATCCAATCATGAGAAACAAAGCAGCAAGGTGTCAGGGGAGACCTAGAATATAGGAAATAACAAACAATAATTTGAACTCCCATAGACCCAATTGTAAAGTTTCCTCTTTATCTCTGTAAGCTAGGAGAAGTAGAAAGAAAGTGATGTCGGCCAGAGACAAGAAGCAATATTCAGCCAAACATTCTATGATTTGCTATTTTTAATGCAGGAAGCAAGACTTTTCTTTATCACTCTTTACACATGTGGAATGTTGCTTGCAGTACTTTTTTATTTCTTTTAAAAATTACTATTGATTATCTTTTTATGGTATTTTATTTTTCTAAATACATGCACAGATAGTTTTCAACATTCACCTTAGTAAAACCTTGTGTTCTAATTTTTTACTCCCTCTTCTCCCCCAGGACAGTATACAAACTGATATAGGTTAAACGTGCAATTCTTCTAAACATATTTCAATATTCCTCTAAACATATTTCAATGTTCCTCATGCTGTTCAAGAAAAATCAGATAAGAAAAGAATAAATACATGAGAAAAAAACAAGCAAGCAAACAAAAAGGTGAAAATATTGTGCTGTGATCCATATTCAGTCTCCATAGTTTTCCCTCTGGATGCAGATGGCTCTCTCCATCACAAATCTATTGGAATTGCCTTGAATCACCTCGTTGTTGAAAAGAGTCAAGTCCATCACAGTTGATCATCACAAATCTTGTTGTTACTATGTACAATGTCCTCTTGCTTCTGCTCATTTCACTCAGCAAAATTCATGTAAGTCTTTCAGCCTGCTCATATTGATTATCTTTTAGTCATAGAGAGTAACAGCCTGGCACAGGTTGCCAGCCTCTCAAACAAGAACTGAGTTCACTCTTGTCTCTGACTTCAAAAGGCTGTGTGACCCTGGGCAAGTCAGTGCTTTTGGCATCTGTAGGAGATACTAACCAGAATTGGTTGGAGGGAGTTCTCCATGCTAACATAATCACAAGTTGAGTTCCTATCCTCCCTTTGTTTTATATTGCCAATATTGCTCAATATATCCCTCCTTTCTCTGCCTCCTACTTATATACATATAATCCTTATAACAAAGAATAAGACTTTTGTAATTAAATAAAAACTAATTAATACCATGGAATCCATCCTGCATTACTAAACAGAACTTCCAAGTCCAGCACTCTGTTCCAAGTTCCAGTTCTTGGCTGTGTTAAATCCTTAAGCTGGCACATAGAACCCATCCATCCATCCACTCCTTGCCAACTCCTGAAGGTTATCATAATACATTAACCAGTATGCATGGGGCAAGGTCACCAGTCATCCATGCTCTGTTGCTTACACATATGTCTGGGTTTTGAAAAGCTAATTGGGAAGATGTTAATGTGAGTGCCATTGAAAAGATTAATTGAACACATACATATGTCCTCCCATTAAAGGTATTCGTTAGAGTCAGCAAATTTGCGTGTTATCCGAAGCACCAATGAGCCATAATATTGTATCATAAAATGGGAAAGCAAGTTATTTATTTGTGATTAACAGAATTAAAAATTGAATCAATCAGCAGCACTTAGGGAAAATTGACCCATGTAGCCAACCACTGTGTAGCTTGCATCTGAATAACAATTCCAGTCCTGACCTCACTCATAAAATGATATGACAGCTCATACATTGTCCAGGAGTTGGTTTATCCATTTGTTTGATTTTTCCCTAACTATAAAGTCCGAAATTAATCAATAACCATTTAAGCGCCTACTATGTGCTAAACACTGCTCTTGGGATGGAAAGACAGAAATGGGACACTCACTGATCTCAAATAAGAAAACACAAACACACATATGAATATATCTAAATACACATAAGTGTGTGTGCATGTATGTGTGTGGATGTGTGTTTGTGGGGACACATGATAAATACAAGATATATTTCAGAGAAGACACTAGCAGCTGAGGGTTAGGGGAACAACAGGAAAGATCTGAAGTGGATCTGGTGCTGAGTTGTGAAGAATATGAGGCATTCTAAGGCCCGGGGGGGGGGTCCATTCGAGGCAAAAAAAGTGGAGGGGCACTTTGCTTCATAATCCAATAAGGCTGGGCAGCTAGGTGGTGCAGTAGTTAGAGCACCAGCCCTGAAGTCAGGAGGACCTGAGTTCAAATCTGGTTTCAGACACTTCCTGGCTGTGTGACCCTGGGCAAGTCACTTAACCCCAATTGCCTCAGCAAAATAATAATAATAATCCAATAGGGCCAATCTGGACCTTAGAGCTCATCCACTCTAGCCCCCTCCTTTTGCAGATGAGGCTCAGAGACTGATCTACTTGCCCAGTCAGTGGCTGTAGTCAGGCCTTGCTGACCTGTCCCATGTTCTAGCTTCCTTCCTATATCAGAACATGATTCAGACTGAGATCATCATTTAATCACTGCACTGTCATCTGCTTATGTTACGGAAAAGAATCAGCAGATTCAGTAGCCCCAAGCGCTTCTTTTTAGCTTCCCTAATTTTCCTGTCTTTCTAGGTTCTTCCTGGCATCCCAAAGCAGCTCTCATGAACTCTAGCACGGTCTGCACGGGACACGTCCCTTTGATCCTGATTCAGCCCAGGCTGGGTTATCCCCATCTTGCTAATGCCCCCAGATAATGGAGCCTGACCTGCCTCCCAGAAATTCTAACACAAGATACATCGATGCCATTGGGCATCTTCCTCTCAGAGTCCCTACAAAAGGCTGGGGCTGGACCTGATCATCTCTCAGGTCCTTTCTACTATAGATGACGCTACCGGTCCATGGGGATATTCCCCTATGGATTCCTAGAAACCTTTTTGCTCTGACCCAGGCTGCCATTACTACTTACTACTCTTCTTATGTTCTTAAAATTGGGAGTCTTGGGAATCATCTACACCATCTCTGCTGTTTTAGGGATCAGGTCCAGAAAGGTGGTGTGATTTTCCCAATGTCACACAGCCAGGCAATAGGCTAATGACAATTTTGGTTTGCTTCAGGCACTTACTAGTTGTATGATCTATCATAGGTGTTATTTGACCTCTTTCTAAATAGTGAGAAGAGCCATCTGTTTTATGGCCTGTCGTTTGTGTTAAATTTGCCTAGTAGGCAGAAACTCTCAACATTTTACTGTTATGCTCAACGCGTTAACATCATCATTCCCTTTTCTATTTATTTTGATATTTCCTGCCTCACCTATATCAGGAATATTTTCAAAACCTGAAGTAGGGACAGCTAGGTGGTGCAGTGGATAGAGCACCAGCCCTGAACTCAGGAGGACCTGGGTTCAAATTTGACCTCAGACACGTAACATTTCCTAGCTGTGTGACCCTGGGTAAGTCACTTAACCCCAATTGCCTCAGGGGGGAAAAATCTAAAGGAACAATTGCTATAGCATCTATTAAGTACTAAAGGTCTGCAAAGTGCATACATACCTATCTTATTATCCAAAGTAAAAGCAATAAAAAGGGTTTGAGAATTCTTGACCAGATGGTCAACTGAACATCATTCACCATTTGCAAGACACTCATGAAATACCTGAGAGAACATTCAGTGAAGTTGTAATGATCACCTCTCATGGTCAAAATAAATAAAGGAGCTTTCCAAACATTAATATCACAGTGAGATATCATGATTAAGAACTGCTAGGACTTTCCCCCCTATTTTTTAAAAAGTTAATTACCCTGTAACCAGTTTTAACATTAGAGGGAATTCCTTGTTTTCTGCTCTAATGGAAAGAATTAGATGCTACAGAACATTTAAAAATCACATATGGTCAGCTTCTATGGTGCAAGATGTAATGGGACAAGATGGTGAAATAGGAGAGAAAAAAAAGAAAAGAAGAAAGAGAATGGGAGAGAATGAGTGAATGGAAAATGATGCTCTTTTCTTTCTTCATTTTGTCCAGTCCTAAAATTGAAATATGGAAAACACCTTATCAGTTACTTAATCCAACATCATCATTTGCCATAATTAAGGAAACTGAATCCCAGAGAACTGTGGCCTGCCCAAAGTCATAGAGGTAAAAAGAAGCAGAGGCAGGGATGGACTCCTGGCCCTTTTCATAATTCAAAGTATCGAATTATATAGAAAATGCTATTGCTGTTGTTGCTATTGTTTTAGGAATAATAATGGCTACTTTTATGTAGCACTTTAAGCATTGTAAAGTACTTTATATGTGTTTTCTCAATTGATAGAGCATTATTATGAACAAAAATTTATTTTCTCTATCCTATTTCTTCTCCTCCCAGTTAAAGAGAGAGGGGGGAGGGATGGAAGGAAGGAGGGAAAGGGAGAGGAGAGGGAGAAGGAGAGAGAGAAGCTCCTAACCAATAAACATAGCCAAGCAAAACCAATTCTTGCATTAGCCATGTCCAAAACTAAAAATCTCATTCAGTATCTTGAATCCAAAACCTCTTCTGTAGGTAGCATGCTCCATCATCACTTCTCTGGTTGATCATTGCATTGATCAGGGCCTTTAAGTCTTTCAAAAATGTTTATTTTTACAATGTTGTTATTTTCTAAGTAACTGCTCATTCTTCTTATTTCATCTTGCATCAGTTCAGATAAGTTTCTCTGAAACTATCCCTTTGTCATTTCTTTTTACATGATAGTATTCCATTTTACTTGGATACCATAATTTGTTCAGCCGTTCCCCAGTGGATAGACACTGCCCTAGTTTCTAGTTCTTTGTCACCACAAAAATAGCTGATGCAAATAAATGGGCCATTTTCCTCTTTCTTTGATGGGCCTGATAATGGTATCAGTAAATCATAAAGATATGCTCATTTTAGTGACTTTGGGTACAAAGTTCCCAATTGCTTTCCAGAATGGCTCCATCAATTCCCAGCTTGACCAGAATGTATTAAGATTCCTTCCCTCACCTCCTATAACTCTTCCAACATGTCCATTTCCCTTCCTTTTGATAGGTATAAGATAGAATCACAGGATTGCCTTAATTTACTTTTCTCTAATTAGTAAACATTTATATTATTATTATAGTTTAGTTTTCTTCCTTTGAGAACTGCTTCTCTATCTCCTTTGTGCATTCTCATTTTCTCCTCAAAAGTTCTATAAAATAGGAACTAGACTTATCCTCATTTTATATAGGGGGAAACTGAGTCAGAAACAGATTAAATTACTTGCCCAGGATAACACAACTAGTAAATGTCTGAAGTGGGATTTGAGTTGACCTCTTCCTGGGTCGATCTATCTGTTATATCATCTATCTGCCTATTTATAACTTAATTTCATAACTTAGACACACAACGATCACATAGAGGTGACCGAGTTCTCTCACCTCTTCCATGTGCAAAACATTATTATGTGTCTATCTCTTCAGAATCCCTTTGTAGTCTTTCAGGCACTGGAAACTGGAAACTCAGAGTTCTTTTTAAAGAACTTTTACTCTTCCAAAGTAAGGAATTCAGTTATTTCGAGCATGTCTATAAATGGCAGTCTCTAACTCCACTCCCATACTTTTCATTGGCCTATTTGGATGTTTTCCATTTTTTTTAATACCTTTCTATTTAAAAAAAACTTATGAAACACTCAATGTGGAATAACAGTACAGCCAAACTTGTTTGATAACTATTTACATCTACATGAATTAATTTCAGCACATAAAGTATAACCAATTTCCTGTTTCCTTCCATATCCTCAGTATTCTTTGACCTTTCACTGTTATTCACTTTCCCTCTCTTATAGTTGTAGTTAAAGATATAGACTACTTGTTCTTCTGCTTCTACTTTTTTCACTCTGTATTATTTTATTAAGGTCTTTCTCTATTTTTCCATATTTTTCATACTTGTTGGTCTTAATTGCTCGATAGTATTCCACTCCCTTATTGTACCACAATTTATTAAACCATTATTCTAATTGAATGTTTCCTTTGCTTCCAATTATATTTTTTTAATTACAATATCACTATGAAAATCTTTGAACAAATTTGGAACAGAAAGTTTTGCAAAGGTCAATGTAGAAAAATTACTCATATGTTCTGTAAATAAAAAGCTTTAATAAACAAACAAAAAAGAAAGAAAATCTTTGAATAACTAGCACAATTTGTCTGTGATTACACTATCCGAATATATTCCCAACTAGGGGTAATATTAGATTAAAGGGTATGATTGTTTGGGTAACTTTTGCTATGTATGGCTATGTGATACCAAAGTGCTTTCCAGAAATATTCTATATATTAATAAATTTCCCCACTGTGAATGAGTATGTGTGTTTCTCTACAACTCTACCAGCATTGAGTTGCATTTCTTTTTGTTATTTTTGATGATTTTTATGAATATGCCATAATATCCTTCTTGAGGGAAATCCCATCTAGTACCCATTCCAATGGAACCCTGATTTTTAACATTGATCCATCTAGAGAAAGGTTGCTTCGGTTTCCTGTCTCTAAGTCAGATTTTGTTGCTGCTCAGTTTTTTCAGTTGGGTCTTCATGAACCCATTTAGGGTGATCTTGGCAAATATTCTTGGCTTACCATTTCCTTCTCCAGAGGAGGAAACTGAGATAAACAAGGTTAAGTGACTTGCCCAGGATCACATAGTTACTAAGTGTCTGAGGCTGGACTTGAACTCAGTTCTTCCAAACTCCAGGCCTATTGCTTCATCCACTGCACTCTCTAGCTGCCCTTTTAAATTAGTTCCTTATTAAAGCAAAACAGTTCATCTCTCGATTCCATGAAGACTCAGTTGTTTAATGTTTCATTTATTCAGAGCTTACTTGAAGTTAAGTACATACTGACTCTATGACCCTGGAAACTCATTTAACCTCTAAGTGTCCCCAAGGGCAACTTTTAGATTATGAGTCAGAATAGTCTCTCATAAATCTTGGCTGAAGAATTTCTTTAGTACATATATATATAGTCATACTTTTTTGCATAGAGCATTACTTTCCAGATATGCCCAATTCCAATGCAGTGGACTTCTAATAAATATTGAGGATTATCTAAGAAAAATTATGCAGTATTCAATATCCATATATAGGTTCTTTAATCTTCCATCTCTTCAAGAAAAAGAGAAATCCATATCTTTAACTCTCCTTATGACCAAGATCAGTTATTACAATTATCTGATTTGGGGCTTTTGTCTTAGCATATTATTTTTTTGTTTATATATATTATTATAGTCATTATATATAATTTGTCCTTTAGTTTCTGCTTTTCTTCTCTTTGCATCAGTTCATCTTAGTTTTCCCATGTTTCACAGAATCTCTTATTCTCTATTTCCTACAAAGGCATAGAATATTCATTATGTTTATATTCCACAATTTGTCAGTCATCCCCCAATCCAAGAGCACCGTTCCCCACAATTTACAAATGAGGAAATGGAAGTCCATCACATTTACTATTTACATCACCCTAGACAAGCCATTCATCCTTTCTTCTTTGCCTCGGTCCCTTCATCTATACTCTCATCCAGCTCTCATCTATGAGATTTATTATCTAGCAAGCCAGCATTTATTAAGCACTTACTGTGTGCCAAGGATACAAAGAAAGGCAGAAGAAGTCCCTGCCTTCAAGAAGCTTAGATTGTAATGAAGGAGACAACAATCCAACAGCTGCTTACCTACAGATATAGAACTGGACACACACACAGGTCCAGAGGTCAGGACCCACACTGACAAGGCCAGGGAGGGACTAGCCTCCTGCTGAAAGTAGGATTTGAGCTGAGTCTTGAAAAGAAAGTCATGCCGCTACTTGGCAACAAAACCAGCTCTAGATCCCGGCTCTGGCTTCCTTATACCCAGTGTGATTGGTTAGGAAGGACACTGAGGGACCCAGTGCCCTCTCTGGCCTTGCACAGTTAAAGTATTAACTTGGGGAATGGTACTTCACTTAAATTGGAAAAGCAAGTGAGTGTGTGTGTGAGAGAGAGAGAGACAGACAGACAGACAGACAGATGGACAGACAGACAGAAATAAAGATAGAAAGGTAAGAAGAGAGATGCTGCTCTTGTCAGCTTTCTCCTTTCCCTTGTGCAAAAATAAACTATGCCTCAAGGAACCCCATAGACAACCTGGAGCCTGGGGATTTCTTTGAATGGCAGTTGAAGTAAGGGGGCCCTTTCTGAAATGGTTACTTGTCATCTTGGGGGCCTGCAGATTTAGGATTTGCTTGCACTAATAGAAACAGGACAGTCCCTGGAGAGGCCATCAAAGGACTCCCCCTCAAATCCAGACTGTGTCGCTCACTGCTTGTCTAGCCCGGCCTCACTGGGCCAAGATTCTTGTCCATTTCTGGGACTCCATTCCTGTAAAACACTCCCCATGGTTGGTTCCTCTACCCTGATGTTCAGTTATTCAGCAAGCATTCTTAAAACACCTACTATGTGCCAAGCACAATGCACTAGGTGCTGGAAAGACAAAACCCCCTAAACCCAACCTAAGTGTATTAACTCATCCTTATTTAATTGAGGGATCAGACAGCAAATAAAGATCCAAAGTCACCAAGCTAAAACTTAGAAGGAAAAAAAAAAGAAAAGAAACCAATAGTGAAAACATATAAGGTTTACCTCCCCCATTGGGCTCTGGTGCTGTCTTTCTCTCTCTCTTTCTCTCCCTCACCTTCTCTCTTTCCTTTTCTCCCTGAAAACACACTCTCTGGCTCTGTCTCTCTGTGTCTCTCAATCTTTCTCTCTTTCCATTTCTCTCTCTTTCCCCCCATCTCTGTCTCTCTCTCTCTTTCTTGCTCCATCCCCTTCAGGTCTGGGAGGAGCCAGGGCTTCAAATGCCAAGGTAAAATGATTGCTGGCAAGAGAATGGATCTGGAAGGGAAAGTGGGCCAGCAGGCCCTCTGGGAGAAGAAGGTGAAATTGGGGATAAATTTAACCAATCTAGTAATCCAAAGAAATGGATTTCACAGTGTTTTATATCTCCTTTTGCCCGTCCCACCCCCCAGTAATTAACTTCCCAAATATGTTAGTCTTAGATTAGTCGATTTTTTTTTTTTTTTACCATATGGGTAAAGACATCAAAACAGCCAGTTATGTAAATGGCCTGACCAATATTTTATTCCATTCAGTTGAATAACCATTTGTGGTCTCTAGAATATATTTGCTTCTCTCAAAACATGACAAAACCAAAATAATCCCAACCCTCAAGGAGCTTACATTCTAGCTAGGCGTGAAAACATGCACACAGAAAAGTAAAAGGCAAATATCTACTAAGTATACTTTTAGGGAGGACGTCATGGGAAATAAGGAAAGGTTGTAGGAGGTGGCCCTTACCATGATGCAGACTAAGTGATGGATTTTTTGTTCTGTTTTAAATTTTTATTTTGTTAGCCCTACATATGGGGAGCAGGTAAAGGAATTACAATAACAGTAATCCATATACTCATTAACCCTCAAATGGATATTATTAATTACAAGCATTTATTAATGCCCCCATTAGACTAGGCCCTGAAGATACAAAGACAGAAGCAAAAGGCCCTGCCCTCAAAGCATTTACATTCTAGCCAAGGAGACACCATGTCCATGGACCCAAATGGGATCCTGAAGACTCAATCATGACTGCAAAATGTAGGAAGTGATATGTAAACTGTCTTGAAGACATCTAAAGACCTTTTGTTGTTGTTGTTGTTTTGCTGAGGCAATTGGGGTTAAGTGACTTGCCCAGGGTCACACAGCTAGGGAATGTTAAGTGTCTGAGATCAGATTTGAACTCAGGTCCTCCTGACTTCAGGGCTGGTGTTCTATCCACCGAGACACCTAGCTGCCCCACCTGTGATGTTTTATAAAGAAATTCAAACCCATTAACCTGTAAAGACAGAGCTACAGGTGACATTATGCCCATTTTGCAGATGAGGAAACTGATCAGCTTTGGCTAATGTCTATAAAGAGTCCTGTTGATTGTGTCCAGCACACCAAGATGCCTTCTGTGTAAAGCAAATAGCCTGTGTCTGGGTGATTGAATGTCAGTGGGGATAGGGGAGAAAAGGGAAGAAGGGCCCTGGGATAGAAAATGGGACTAATGTACTTTCTATGAACTGAATCGGGCTTTGTTTATGTATCCAAGTGCCCGCAGGACTTTCCGAGCCCCGGGAGTGGCAGTGCTGGGCTTGGACATCTGAAAGACAGTCATTTTATGTGATGACTGACAACATGTGGCCCTGTTAGCCTTTAATAGGGTGTTAAACTCGGCAGTTGCTGTGGCAGTGTGGGGCGGCAGCCAATTGACACAGCGCTCCCCAATTCGACAAAATCGCGCTCTGTTAAGATCGTGGGCCAAGCTGTTTTATGGAAACCACCGTAAAAGACCCATATTAAAGTAATAATTGGTTATTCTATTTTTAAAGAGTCAGGCGCAGACCACTTAAGGGAGCAATTTTACAAGACCGAGGCATTAGGGTAACTTAATAGTCAACCCTATTTTCTCTAGCCAAGACAACCAAGAGAGGAAAGACTTCTCACTTCCCAGAAATCTTTAAAACCAAAGATCCTCAAGCAGAAAAGTAAATGTGGCAACCCCTCCCCTTCAAAGAATTCCAGATATTTCCTCATTCCTCCTGGTCCAGCCGGGCTAAAGGAGAGTGGTTGGGTTAGCTGAGCCAGACTGGATCCCACACCTTGGGGAGCAACTGCCAGCTCCCCCTTTAGCACTGCAGCAAAACGGTTTCCCCATCAGCTTTGCAAGTTAAGTGGTAGTTTTCCAAATCACTTAGCTGCCCATGGCAGACCGAGGAAACTTCCTGGGCTAAGATTGTCACGGATTTCCAAAAATCAGATTTTGGTGATTCCCTCCCTGAAAATATCCTTAAGCCTGAACAAAATAATTTTGAAAACAAATCTGGCAGGGGCTCTTTAATTCATTCATTGGAGAAGTATTTATTAAGAGGCCACTATTTGCAAATATTCTGTTTGTCCTAGTGACAGGAAATGCAAAGACAAAATATAAGATAATCTGTCTTCTCAAAGAGCTTATGTTCCACTGGGGGAATGCTATATCAATAGTAAGAATCCATATCTAGATGACGATTGTTTTTTTTTAAGCTTTGCAAAGTATTCTGCAAACAAGAGCCCATTTAAGTCTCCCAGCAACTGGAGGCATTATTAGCCCTTTTTCACAGATTAGAAAAGCATCCTAAAGGATGACTGCTTCTATGTAAACCGGAGGAACCTCAGAGGTCATTTTATCCGATTCCCACACTTTCAGGTGAAGAAGCTGAATCTTGGAGAAATGAAGTGGCTTGGATGAGTTGGATTTGACCTCCAACCTCTGGGGCAAAGATCAACCCTCCCATCCATATTCACAGGGCACCCAGACTTAACACTCTTTCTAACCCCATTTGGGAAGATTTTGGTAGATACTGGAGTGATATTCCAACTCATTTTCCAGCTGACTAGAACCCTGAGGCAAACAGGGTTAAGGGACTTGTTCAGGGTCATACAGCTAGTGTCTGAGATCAGATCTGATCTCAATGCTTTCTAACTCTAGACCCCGCTGCTGGGCTACTTAGCTGCCCACTGGGCACCGATACACACAATTGCACAATTACAAAGTAGTTTCCAGAGACTGGGCAGAGGAAAGGCCTTCCCATAAGAAGGGGCCCCAGAGCTGGGCTTCCAAGGCATTCTCAAGAGCAGAGCTGAGGAGAGAGCGCATTTGAGACTAGGGGCCAGGCTGGGCAAAGGTACCGAATGGAGGCAGGGGATGGAGTGCACCAGGAGCTAGCCAAGCGCTTCTTTCCTCCCAGAAGTCAGGCGTTTTCCATGAGAAGCAGGGAAGAAAGGCTTCGGCAGCAACAGGTTCGGCTCCTGAACTTTGAAAGGGGCTGGGGAGTGGGGGGGACCGGAGGGAAGCAAGCAGGAGAGGAAGCTGCCAGGAGGATGGTGGGTGGGAGGGGAAATGATGGAGAACACGGAGCGCTCGGCATCCGGGTTCCCAAACTGGAGACTTCCAACATGGGGTCACTCGGGGACTTCAGGAGGCTTCGGTTCGGGGAGATTCCCGGCACCGATCCAGGGCTAGGAGAAAGAGCGTTTGGAGAGCCAGATGCTTTAAGGGCAAGCCGAGGTCCTGGGTTCGGGCCCTCAGCCAGGATCCAAGGAGTCCGGCTAGAGCACGGCGCCCGGGGATTGCCTTCTTTAGCCGCGGACCACCCCCCCACGTCCCGGCCTCGGCCCCACTCTCTCTCCCACGGCGCGCGCGTGTGTGCGTGCGTGTGCTGTGTGCCTCTGCCCGCCTGTCTGCAGATGTGGCGCATCCCCAGAGCGGCTGACACTTGGAGATCCGGGCGGGGAACGCTGGCTGGCCCTCGAGTGCAGGGATGCTGAGGGCCTCGTCTCCGAGGGCCCCCGCCCCCCCCTCCCGTCTGTCTCCCCCGCTCTCCAGGCCCCATCCCGGGCCGGCCCCTGAATCCCTCAGCCTAGCTCCCACCCCTATCCCAGCTGCAGGGAAAACCGGGAGAAGCGGACTGCGTGCCTGAAACGCCCAGGCTCCGATCTGGGCATGCTCCGTAGTCGGGACGGGCTCTGGGTCACCAGTAAGCTCTCCCTCGGCGGCCGCCACGGCGGGACCGGGGCCGGGGCCTCGGGGGCTCGGGGGTTCCGGCCGCTGCGGCTGCGCTGAGCAAGAACCGGCTGTGGGCTGGGGCAGCCCAGGCTGGCGGGGCTGGAGGGAGGAGGAGGAGGAGGAGGAGGAGGAGGAGGAGGGAGAGCCGAGAGCCTAGGCTGGCCACGAGGCGGAGCCAAGCCCGGGGAGAGCCGAATCAGCGGCGGCCCCAGCCCAGGTCCCAGCCCGGGTGGGCAGGCGCGGAAGGAAAACCCACGCAGGCGATGCCTCCTGCGCCCGGACTAGCTGGGCAGCCGGGGGTGCGGACGCTCGGGCAGGAGACGGGGCTGGGTGGGGGCAGGAAAGGGCAAGACCGGACCAAACCCCACCCCACTTGCCGCCTGCTCTCGCCGAAAGTCAGGGTCACAGTTGTAAGCACCGACCGACCTGCCCCCGCCCCCCGGGTTTACCATGGGGAGGTGGGGTGGGGGGGAAGTGTCGGGGGGAGATGAGAAAAGGAGGGGCAACTGTGGCAGCTGCAAAACACCAAACTAGCGGCTGCCCTGCCGCCCGTGTCCCTGCTCCCTCCCAGACCATGCAAAAGTGCTGGCTCCGGAAAGGTTGCGTGTGTGTGTGTGTGTGTGTGTGTGTGTGTGTGTGTGTGTGTCCAATCGGGAAACTAAGAAGCAGCTCCCCTGTCTCCCC
Organism: Myrmecobius fasciatus; assembly: GCA_023553655.1. Classification (NCBI taxonomy): domain Eukaryota; kingdom Metazoa; phylum Chordata; class Mammalia; order Dasyuromorphia; family Myrmecobiidae; genus Myrmecobius; species Myrmecobius fasciatus. The sequence goes on from JAJPUD010001104.1 coordinate 481,857, forward strand.
GTCCCCCCTCCCCCTTCATTAAAAGTCCCCGAGCGTCCATTGCTGTGCATCCACCTCTCAGTCTCTTGCTGGTCCTCAGGAAGGACTAGCAGGGGGCGGGGTGGGGGTGGGGGGAGGACTGGGTGGGGTGAGAAAGGAAACCCCCGCGCCTCCGCTCTCCGCCCCAGTAGCCCCTTGCCGAGTGGAGTCCTGCGCGGCCGGGACCGGACTCGGGAGTCGGGGCGGGGGTGGGGAGGGCGAGGAGAAGAGGAGACTTGGTTTCCCCGGCCGGTCAGCAGCGGCCGCCGCCTTGCCGCCAGCCGACCGGCGGGAGGAGGCTGGCTGCCGGTGGATGCCCGGCTTGGCGGGCGGCACGTTCTGCCCGGGATTTCTTTCTCCCTCTCACTGTGTCTTCCTCTCTGCTCTCGCCCAGGATTACCGAGAGGATGGCATGGATTTAGCCAGTGACGCTTGCAGCAGCAGCCGCTCCAGCTCCCGCTCCAACTCCAGCAAAGTGACCCCGTGCTCCGAGTGCAAATCCTCCTCCTCGCCCTCCTCCTCCTCCTCCCCCGGCAGCCTGGACTTGGTGGCTGCCCTGGAGGACTATGAGGAGGAGGAGAGTTTCCAGGTCTATCAGAAGAAGGTGATTGATGAGTGGGAAGAAGAAGAGGACGAGGAGGAAGAGGAGGAGGAAGAAGAGGAGGACAGCAGCGGAGGGTACGGGGACTACGGGCACACCGCCGGGCACGAGCGCTATGAAAAGCCGGCCAACGGGAGGGGTTACGCCAAGGAGCTGGGGAGAGTGAAGCCCCCCACCTCCAGCAAGAGCTCCGGCGGCGGCGGCGGCCCCGGCACTGGCGTCCGGAGCACCGTCATGCCGCCCCCGGTCCCCAATGGCAACCTTCATCCCCCTCCGGACCTCAGGCACAACGGCAACGTGGTGGTGGCCGATCGGCCGCTGCCCGGACACCGGGGAGGCCACCCCACCCCCCTGCAGAAAGGCCGGCCCGCCGGGGGGAGGCCGGGCGGCCCGGGGCCGGGGCCGGCGGGGCTGCACCCCTTGGACAGTGGGACTTGTGGCAAGGAGGAGCCCCAGCTCCCCACCATGGACTGGGAGGCTTTGGAAAGACATCTCGCCGGCTTACAGTTCCAGGAGCAGGAGGGGCGCAACCAGGGCCACGCGAAGCCCAACTCCGCCTCGGTAAGTTCTGGGTGCCGGGCGAGCTCGGCCCATTCATTCTGCTTTCCTCCCCCATTCCCTCCCAGCCCCCCCCCCCCCCCCCCCCACACTCCGGAGACTGAGCTGTCTGGCTTTTCGGGGTGGGGACCAGGGAAGGAGTCTGGGATTCGTGGAACCAGCGACTCATTCCCCTGCCTAGGACTTTTGCCGACGAGAGTGATGATGTTCTGGGGGGGGCGGGAGGGGGGGTGAGTCACCAGGGGCGATGTTCGGCACCTAGACCCTATAGGGAAGTCTCGGGGATGGAGCTAGCTGTTGGGTGGTGGCGGCTCGGGCTGCCGCTGCTGAGGGGGGACATGCCCACCGGTGCCCCGAAGCCAGCAGGAAGGCACCTCGCCCTTATCCGGGTGTGCTCGTAGTCGGCCGGTTCCTTGGCAGCCGCAGGGACTCGGGGCTTTCCTGAGCCGGACGCTATTGTTTGGGAGACCCGGAGGAACTGCCTTGCCCCGGCTGCTGGGCGAGGGAAACGTTTTCCTTTCTGTGAGTCAGGCTGCCGGCCTCCCCGGTGGATAACGGGGCCATCTCCAGTCCTTCCCAGAGGCAACTGCCTTGAATTCAGGAAACCCAGACTCGGGGGAGGAGTATGGGAAGGAAGGAGGAGGAGGAGGAGGAGGAGGAGGAGGGAGAGGAGGAGAGGGCTGCTTCTGTGAGCATCTGTAACAGGAATCCTGGGCAGGATAGCACATGTCCCGAACCCTTTCTGCTCAGGAGAGAAGCACAGGGAGCTGCTTTTTTTTCTTTTTTAAGGACACTGGGGCTCCCCATCTATCAGTGTTTTTGAGATAGAGCGCCAGTTGCGGTTTAAAATCATTAATGATGCCCTCCAATGCAACTCAGGGGCAGAGTTTAAATGAGCTTCTCTGTGTGACAGCTGTAAGGAAGCAGCAGAAAATGCTTGCCTTGCAGGTATAATTTTCAGCCTCCAGGGCCCTGGGGCTAGTGGAAATTGGGTGCACGCACTCCTGACACCAGGGGCGAGGAGAGTAACTGCGTTTCCTAGAAAAAATGGGAGCCATTGGGGAGGGGGCACCTTTCACCAGGGCTGCTGCTTGCACGAGCTATTGCCTGGACTCCCCGGAGAAAGTGCAGATTAAATTAACACAACATCAAAAATGTTTTAATTATGGCTGTTGAGTTTACCACCGCCATTCTCCTCTCTGTGACTTGAAGACATGGAATCTTTCAATCAAAGCCAAATACTCCCACTTGTACTGGGGAAATGGCACAGCCCTCCCCCCCTCCTCTCTCTCTGTCTCCCCCTCCCTTGGTTCCTTCTCCTGTTTGTCTGTCTGTCTCTCTCTCTCTCCCTCCCCCTTCAGTCTCTGTCTGGCTCCTTCCTTCCCTGCTTTCCTCTATCCCTCCCTTCCTCCTTCACTCCCTCCTCTGTCTTTCTCTCTCCCTCCCCTCTCCTTTCTCTATCTCTCTGTCTGTCTCTCTTCCTTCCCCCTCCTTTTTCTGTCTCTCTCTCTCTCCCATCTTTCACAGAGAAAATCTCTTCTCCCAGCCTTCCCTGACAGTGAAGGGACAGCTTTTTATTTATTGTTGTATCCCTGGTGATGACATTTGGGCAATCCAGGGACACTTGAAATTTTGATATTTAGAAATTTGGGCATCCATCAGCACCGGGCCTGTGCTTCGCTGCTTGTTAACAGTGGGTTCATTGCAAGTGGAGTAAGTCTGTTCACAAGCTGAACTTATGACTAAGATTGGAGTCCCATCGAGAAGTTGTTCAATATGGTGGTGGTTGTTATGTTGTTAGGAGAAAGCAGCTGGGGAAAATGAAAGGAGGCGATTATTGGTTTAGTGCTGGAAGGGATTTAGGAGGTCATGTAGGCCCAGGATCAAAGAGTCAGAACTGGAGGGAGATTTGGAGGCCATCTAGTTCTTCCCCTTCATTTCACAGATGGGAAAAAAGAAGCCCAGTGACTGGCCCAAAATTATCCAGGGAGGCAGAACAGACAGAATTGGAATCCAGATCTTCTGGTTCAGCAACCAAAGTGCTTACTACTGTACCATAGTGCCTCTTCTGCTCCTTCCAATACATTTCACCTTTTAGGCCTTACTTCTGGATCAAGGATCATGAGAGCAAGCTTCAGGGAAGACTGAAGGACCATTTTTGAAATGGTCTCAATTTTGCCAAAAGTTTTTCATTGGGAAAGGCAGCATGGGATATCGAAGAGAGCATTGGTCTGGGAGCTGGGCCCTCAGACCCAGACATTACTGTTTAACTGGCAGTAATATTACTATGGATCCATTACTCAACTTCTCTAAACCTTGGGCAAACTCTCTAACACCATACAGTCTGTCTCTCCTTTTTTCTCTCTGTGTCTCTATGTCTCTTTATCTCTGTTTTTCTCTCTGTCTCTCCATTGTCTCTCTCTGTATCTCTCTTTTTCTGTCTGTCTTTCATTCTCTCTCTCTCCCTTTCACCTTTCTTCTCTTCTTCCTTTTCTCTCTGTGTTTCTTTGTCTCTCTCTGTCCCTCTGTCTGTCTACACACACACACACACACACACACACACACACACACACACACACACACTACTTATCTCAAGTTGCCATATCTAGGTTCTAGACCTGTGATGTCAAAAGTCAAGAGAAATCCCAATGTAAGGAAAGTCTTCATCCATATAATTGGGCATTTTCCTGCAACTTCTAATCTTAGAGTTGTCTTAGAGACTTGAGCAGTTAAGTGACTTGCCCAGGATCATACAACCTGAACATTTCAGAGGCTTCTTTGAACCCAGATCTTACTGTCTCTAAGGCCAGCTCAGAAAGCATTAGACCATGTTGTCTTTCTCCATAATTGACCCGGCAGTAACTAATTAAAGCTTGTGATATTAAATAATACTTCATCTTATGTTTTAGCATGCTATTGGCTAGAGCTTTTCTTTTTTAACAGTTGGTGGGATGCTTTATGAGAGTAGCAAGGAGTTCAACTAAGCACAAAGCCCTTTTCAGACATTTGTTTTCACTCTGTGAAGATTTCTGAAAGTTCAGCGTATGTTCCATTGAACACTGCAAGTGCAATGTTGCTGGGATCCCATGATCTCCCAGAAAGGGGATCACTTGGAACATCAGCATGGTACCTTACTGTGTGCTCTCCTAAAAACTATCTTCCTGGGTTTATCTCCCATTTCCTCCCCTTTCCCTCCACCACCACTACCACATTCTATAGTTTTCTGCCTCTAGACACAGACATCGCCTTCTTCTACTTGTAGCATTCAGAAACTGAGCTGGTAGCCCCAGATCCCAGGGAGAAGGAATAGCAAACAGAAAATCTGATCCCATAATGCCCGAGATTGCTAGACTGCCTGATCATATAATCAGTTAGTGCAGTAGCTAAGAGCATCAGGCTTGGAGGCAGAAAGTCCTGAGTTCAAACCTGACCTCAGATATTTACTAGCTGTGTGAATTTGGGCAACTTACTAAACCACTGTCTGCCTCAGTTTCTTCAACTTTAAAATGGGGATAATTTACCTCATAGGATTATTGTGAGGATTAAATAAGACAGTATTTCTAAATATAGTACCGAGCACATAATTACTTGTTCCCTTCCTTTCCCTTCCCTCCCCACTTCCTATGGTGCTTTTTGTCTGTACCTTATCTATGATTTTGTCCTTGTATAAATGCATAGTGGGACGGAAAGAGCACCAAATTCTGAGGCAGAGGACCCAGGTTCAAATCTTGACTCATCCTCCTGGGTGACCTCATCTCTCTGGGACCCAGTTTCTTCTGTAAAATGAGATTGGACTAAATGATCTCTTTCTGTCAGTTGGTGCCTCTGCTCATTTCCATGACTACTACAAAAGTCTCCTTTGAGAAATTATGCTTTCCACAAGACACCAAAGGTGGAGTAGGGGAGGGTTCCCTTGAGCTTCAGTGGGTGGGTTTTTGTTTCCTTTTAAAGAAAGGAATCCAGTTATGCTGCTTTGTATCTGTTTATCCTCCCATTCTTATCCAATCAAGAGTTAATTGTGAGGAGAGAAACTTGTCAGGGACAAAGGGGTTTTGTAGAAAAGAAAACCAATCATGGTGGAGATGATTGAGTCACAGTTCTTCTCAACAAGTGACTTTGTGCTATATTTGTGTGTGTGTATACATGTATGTGTATATATATATATACATGTGTGTGTATATTTATATATATTGCTTTAAAAGGGAAGATATTAATCTGAGCCAGGAACACTGAAGCCTTTTATGTTGGGAGACCTTTTGACAGTTTAGTGATGTCTACAGGATGCCTTCTTAGAATTATAGTTTCAAATAATTGGAGGAAATGCTAACTTTCTGTTAGAGGAAGAAGTGGGGGGAAATGTAATTTTTCTTTGGGAATCCATGGACCCCAGATTAAGAGCTCCTGATTTAAGGAAAGGATAATTGAAATGGATTCTCTTCTTGAACATTTATTTAAATTTAAATTTAAAAAAACACATTTATTTAAAACTCCACTTACCCACTGGTACCTCTCCTAGAAATCCTACAAATAAAAGAAATCCTCAAAACTTTTCCTATGTTTCTTCAGGCACAGAGATTTTATGAAAATCACATTATTATATATCACATAATGTGGTTATTATGCCATTTATATCAGCCACTAACTTTCATTAGTTTTATGTAACTTTAAAGTGCTATACAAATAAGTGTTATGATAATCACAGAGCACTGGAGTATCAGTGTCAGGAGCCCTGCTTTAGCATACATGTGTGTATGTTCATAAGCTTGCATGCGGTCGTTCATAGATGCATACATGTGGATTTCCAAAGATCTTAGTGCAATTTTAAAGTTAAAGCTGTCTTTTAGCTCACCCTTTACACACACACACACACACACACACACACACACACACACACACACTTTGTTCATACAAGTGTGGTGCTCACATTAGCCATCAGCTATTCCTCAATCTTGCTACATGACCAATTCCATCCTTTCTGTTCCTGCTTCCTAGATAATACACTTTACAACAGTTCTTGTCCATAGCCCATATCTGGAAATGGCAACTATTCAGCTGCCCAGGGGTCCATCAATCAACATGCATTTATTAAACACTTTCTGTATGCCATATACAGGGAAGAAGTCTGTGAATCTAAAGAAAAGCAAAAAAAAAATAATACATGCTCTCAAGGAGCTCCTATTTCTAAAGGGGGAAAGAACAAAAAAATAACAAAAATACAAGATGGAGACTAAACTGAAGGGGATGTCAGAGAGAAAGGCATGAGCAGCTGGGGGCGCTCAGACCACACAGAAAGAGGGATTCTATTTGAATCTTGAAAGGAGCCTGTGAAACTAAAAGTCAGAGCTGGAGAGAGAGAGCATGCTAAGCATTGGGGACAGCCAGGGCAGAATTATAGAGAGGGGAGATGGAGCAAGGAGGCCAGGGTGGCTGGGTCAGAAAGTATGGGAAGGCCACAAGGTAGTAAGTGCCTTAAATGCCAAATGGAGGATTTGATCTTTGAGCATGATGGAATATGGTCAGACCTATGCATTAGAAAAATCATCTTAACATCAAGTTGTGGATAAATGGAGTGGGGAGAGGGGAGAGGCAAGGAAATCAATGAGAAGGCATTGGTCTGGAGATGATGGCCTGAACTAGGGATCTGGCTTGTTTGAGTAGCCAGTGCACGTGAGAGATGTTGTAATCATAGAAACAACAAGATTTGGCAATGGAGTGGATTTCTGGGGTAAGGGAGAGTAAAAAAGTTGAGGGGGATACCAAGATTGTGAGCCTTGAGAACTAGAAGATGGTGTCTTTGAGAGGTCCAGGGGATTTTGGAATGGGGGAAGGGAGAGTCAGTGGAGAGAGGAAGACAGTAACTCTGGTTTTTGACATCTTGAATTTGAGGTGCCTTCAAGACATTGGGTTTGAGAAGTCCAAGAGGCATTTGATTTAAGGTGACTAGTTCAATAGAGAAGCTAAGCTGGATGTCTTGTAGATTTTAGAATCATCTACATAACACAGCAACAAGATTATGTGATGATCAACTGTGATGGACGTGGCTCTTTCCACAATGAGGTGATTCAAGGCAATTCCAATAGATTTGTGTTGGAAAGAGCCATCCGCATCCAGAGAGAGAACTATGGGAACTGAATGTGGGTCACAGCATAAGATTTTCACCTTTTTGTTGTTATTTGTTTACGTGGTTTTTTTTCTTTCTCTCTTTTCCTCCTTTTGATCTGATTTGTCTTGTGCAGCATGATAAATATGGAAATATGTTTAGAAGAATTGCACATGCTTTATCTGTATTTTGAATTACTTGATGACCAGGAGAGGGGGAGGAGGGAAGGGAAGGAGCAAAATTTGGAACACAAGATTTTGCAAGAGTAAATGTTGCAAACTATCTTTGCGTGTATTTTGATACCCGCAAGTGCTCTAGAACCAGCTTTTTGTTGTTATTATTGTTGTTTTTCCTTCATTCTTAAAGTGGATCCGATGGCACAGATCCATCAGGATGGTGATAGCTTGACTTGCAAGTGAATTATACCTAAATGAAGCAGAACTGCCATACTGTTTTCCCTCAGAATCATCAGGATCCCAATGGTGAGAGCTAGGTCAAGATGATGGGCTATGAGCTCTGAAGCCAGCTCAAAACAGCTCCCAAAAATCAATCGTCAGATTTTCAGTGTACGCATTTACACGCATCATGACTTTGTTATTATTTTGTTGACTGTCCAAACTTAAGAAAGTGATAGACAAAATGTGAATAATATAGTTTAATCTTAAAAATACATCATGCATTCCTTCTTACCTGATTTTTACCAGCATATAGTCCTAGGGACACCCATAATTAATGAGTATAACGTCGAGGAAAGGGCAACAAAGAAGAATAAAAAGGGATAATCCAGAGAAAACCTTGTCAGGAAAAACTAGGGAGCAAAGAATATCCAGGAGATGATGGTGATCAATAGTCTCAAACATTGTAGAGAGAGAGGTCCAGGATGTTCAAGACTGGAGCAAAGTGTGTTGAATTTGGCCGTGAAAAGATCATGGTCGCTCTTCACAGAACAGCTTCTCTTGAATGATGAGGTCCTAAGCTAAGAGGATGTTTGTGGTTTTCCAAAGTGGGTTTTGCACCAAGCGTTGCCTCTTTTACTGGTTGATTCTGATTCCCAAAGGCAACCCAGCCCCCTCCTTTCCTCCTATTCAATTCTGAGCCAAATCCATTGTCCGTCTCTGGAGGCCGCCTGACATATATGTGCTAACAAGCTGACTCAGAGCACTAACCATCCAGCTGTACATCAAAGTCTGGACAGGGCTAGACCCCCTGCCCGAAAGCTTTTGGGTACCAGCCTGGCAGCTGCTGCCTGCCCCCCCCCCCGGAATCTGCAAACTTTATAATGTCATATAAATACATTGAACTTCTAATTAAATATATAAGGATAAAATTTAATGCTAATTTAGAGAAACTCTTTAGAAATTAAAAAGAAAATAAATACTCTGCAGCCTTGTTCTAATGTTTTTGTGACTCATTCAGCAGGACCTTTTTTATTTTTAAAGTATCATGATGTTATTACTTTCCTTCTTTTGTTACATCTGACCATAAAATCTCTTGGATCAGGTCCAAGGTAGAGCCATCATATATCAAATCATTTCATATTAGAGTAGGTTGTGGTAGGGTAAAACTTGTTACGTGTGTAAATTATACATCATGTGCGTGTGAATTATGAATCAAAAACAAGCCAAGTCAGCAAGCATTTATAAAGCACCTACTATGTGTAGGTCACTGTGCCAGGCATTAGAGAGACAAAGAAGCTCAGACTTTGCAAACGATTATGTACATACAAGATCAATCCACGATAAACCAGAGGTGACTTTTACATAAGACTTAAAGATATACATGTTACTAGCAAATTGTTCAATTTTCAGTGTGAGCTTTTACCCAAATCAAGGCTTGAGTTCTTGCTTTGTTGATTATCCAAACTTAAGAAAGTAATTGAGAAAACGTTAATGATGTGGTTTAAACTTAAAAGTGTGTCATATATGTATTTTTCTGGTCATTTATTAGCAAACCTCTGGGGACCCTTTTGGTTAGTGACTGTGACATGGACAAAAAAATCACTTAAGATAGCTTATTTATGGTTGAAAGCACTGGACATAAGTTACCTCACATGCTCTTGACCTTGAATTACTTGACTGAGATTTAAAAGCCTGCCTCTTGGTACCCGGGACTGGGCAAGTCGATGTTCAGTGTCCCAGGGGACTTTCTAATATTGTGAGTTGAAGAATAATAGCTGGTCTAACATGGCACTGGGAGCTCCTAATGTCAGTGGACTCGTGTGACCAGCCCCCACCTCTAAATAAAAAAGTGTGTATGTATTGTATATGTATGTACATGTGTGGTGTATATGATTTGTATGTATATGTTGTAGTGCATATGTATTATGTATATGTGTGTGTGTACACACACACACACACACACACACACACACACACACATGAGGGAGGTGTCTGGGCATCCGGGTTTGTTTGATGGGGGGTATATATAACTTTGATCTCTGCAAAAGTGATGGAAAGAATCCTGTCCTTGTAGGCAGGAAGTCCTTGGGTTCCTTTATACTTCCTAGTTTTATGATCACAAGTCACTGATGTAACCTCTCCAAGCTTTGCTTTCTCCAGGTAGCTATGAGTGCTCCTGGAGCACTTGCTCTCCAAGGATTATTGGGAGGGTTCTCTGGAAAGCATCTTGCAAGCCTTGTGATGCTGTGTAGAGGTCAGCTTCTCTCCTGCTCTCCCTCAATAACCTCTCTGTTTTGGAGACAGAGCCCAGCACCGTCTCATGCCTTCCTCTCCCTCATTTTAATTATATTGTCTACCAAGCTAAAGGTCAAGCTCACTTCTTCACAGATGTCAGCATCTGACGCATAGTCCTCTTCAGATTTGGGGCTACTCCCCTCTTCACCAAGTAGCCACCCCCTTGGACCATCCCTTCCTTGGCCCTGCCCTGTCTCCATAATGTCGACGTGACGTTCTCCTCTCTTATAGTAGCTGCCCTACTCATCCACTGCTCTTGCCCCTGACTTATTTTATCTTTCTAGTGACCATCAGTCCTTTGGTCTGAGGGTCGACTGTTCTCTTGAGCTGTCAGCCTCTTCTGGCTTTAGTTGACTCCCTACCCTGCTTGACCACCATAATCATCCATTTCAATGATGATCTCAAGTTACCCTAGGATCCTTTGCTTCCTTAACCTGTGCTCTCTCACAAACCTTAAGGAACTTTCTCTATTCTTGGGTTGCTGAGACACTTGGAGAAATTCTCTAATTAAATCCATGGTAAATTCATGCTATATCATCTCAGTTGGGCCCTCACTACTGCCTGGCAGTCCTTTTCTCCATCAGATCTTCCTCCATCAGATTATAAACTCTCTGACAGCCGGGACTATCTGCCTTTTTTGCTTGTATTTGTATCTTCAGCACTTTCCATACCTGGCACATGGGCTGCACTTCATGAATGCACATCAGCTTGACTCATTCACAGTCCATCATATTTCTTACTGTGCCATTTGCCTGACCTTTTCCTTTCCTTTCTCCTCAAGCCCCTCAGTCTGCCTCATTTTTTGCCTGTCTGAAGGTGACCTCACTCAGCTTTCTTGGAAAATGGAGACCCTATGACACAAGCACTTGACTCCTTTTCCACCTTACATCCAAACTTCACTCTGTGTGTATATGTGGCTGGCTTTTACCATTCCTCTGAGTATGGGTGGGAGCCTGGGATATGACTTACATGAGTTTTGGGTCTCACTCATCGATCAATTTGAGTTAATAAATGTCCACTATGTGCCAGGCACTCTAGTAGATACTAGAGATACAAAGACAGAAGTGAAACAACCCCTGCCTTCAAGATGTTTATATTCTAATGTATCAAGTATTCAAAAATTAGCTACTTACAAAGCATCCATGAGGCAGCCTTGGTGGGGAAGGGAACTAATCGAGGTTTTGTGCAGAAGGAAGCTCTGGGGCAAGGACAGGAAAGGGTTCTAAGGTGAGTAGGGAGTAGATTTCAAATGTGGGGGATAAGACAGTACAGAGTTTCAGAGACGAGACATGGAATGCCATGTGTGAGGAAGGCAAGGAATAGTATGGCAGGACATCTGAGTATGGAGAGTGAGGAGTGGTGTGTAATTAGTCTGGAAAGGTTAATCTTCCTAATGTACAATTTTGATCATTCGCGTCCTTTCCTCCTCAAAAATCTACAACGGCTCCCTGTTACTCACTAAATCAGCCTCAAATTCAATGGCATTGCCAACCTTCCTAGCCATATTGGTTCTCCCAATGTGCCTTTCTGCTCCTGAACATACTTCCTGAAATGTGCCTCTGTTCCACCATTCCTAATAAGTTTGACTTCCCTTCAGTATTTTCTTTTGAAATCATACAATTCATAGAGCTGGCAGGATCCTTAGACATCACCTGATCAAACCCATTGATTTTGCAAATATGGGTGCTAATTTCCAGAGAAATCAAAACTTTCTTAGGAACAAGCATCTGGTTAATATTGGGATGAGGACTGGAGCCCAATTTCCTTGTTTTCCAAGGCCACTGTACCAAATCCTCTCCATCCTTCAAGGCCCAAATGATAACCTGTGCTGTACCCAATGCGCTCCATCCTTCAAGGCCCAAATGATAACCTGTGCATTTCCTCCGAGCTTGAAATACTCTTTCTTCTTACCTCTGTCTCCCAGAAGCCCGATCTATTCAAGTACCACCTCATCTGAGAGGCCTTCTACTTTCTCCTAGTTGTTAATGCTCTTGGCACCCTGAGATTACTTTGTATTGATCTTGCTTGTAATTTGTTTGGGGCAGGGTCTAACAGAAACCAAGCTGCTGAGAAGTAAAAATGGAATTAAACTCTTCTTGAATACTGACTGCACCACTGGTGCTGAGAGTTTTTAGACTCACCCCCCAAGCCAGCGTGGTGCTTTCCAGGGATGTTTCCGGGATGTTGAGTGACTGGATGAAATCAGCTCCCTCATCATTGTGTGGGAGAGACATGAAAAATCTCATGGTTTGGGAAAGATCATTGTTGTTTGGCTAGGCTCTGGGGGTGACCAGGTTTAGGGAATGGAGTGCTGAGCTTGGCCTGGGGAAGCACTGGGTTCAGATTTCACTGACACTAACTGTGTGATCCCAGGCATGGAATCACAGGCTCAGAGCCTATCTAAAGGTTTATTAAATCCAACCCTTTCATTTTACTTATGAGAAGTGAAGTGACTTGCTACTAAATGATCCTATAGCTAGTTCTATGTCAGAACTTGAACTCAGGATTTTTGTTTTGTTTT